>WBSA01000006.1:1200000-1762590 GCA_009828645.1 Calcarisporium arbuscula
GCGGCAAGTGAGGATATGGATACATTGTGCTTCAACACGCCTATTCTACTGCGTCATCTTACCTTTAGCGAGCAGAGGAAAGAGCCTATTCAGGAGATTCGACTCGACAAGGTCCTGGAAGGACTCAATATGGAGCGGGAGCAGGTGTGTCTATGAACTTCTATTGGTTGGTACGAACGTGGCTAACAATCTTGCCACACATAGTTTGTCGATCTCTGTATTCTACTCGGCTGCGATTACCTCGACCCTGTCCCCAAAGTTGGCCCTACTACGGCGCTGAAACTAATCCGCGAACATGGCACACTAGAGAAGGTTGTGGAAGCCTTCGAGAAGGACCCGAAGAAGAGATACACGCTGCCGGATGACTGGCCGTACGCGGACGCCCGCGAGCTCTTCTTTAACCCAGACGTCCGACCTGCTGACGACCCCATGTGCGATTTCAAGTGGGATAAACCTGATATCGATGGGCTAGTACAGTTCCTGGTAACGGAGAAGGGTTTCTCGGAGGACCGAGTTCGCAGCGCGGGAGCACGTCTGGAGAAGAACCTAAAGAGCTCGCAGCAGGCGCGGCTAGAGGGTTTCTTCAAACCGGTGCCCAAGACGGATGCGGAGAAGGCAGCGCACAAGCGCAAGTTGGACGAGAAGAATGACGAGAAGAGGAAGAAGTTAAAGCAGGAGAAGAAGGACAAGGCGGCTGCCAAATCCAAGCCTCGAGGTGCGGTGTAAGTTATGCGTATGCAGGCGTGTAGGCGGGCGAAAACTGGGTCTGGGGTTCACCTTTCGTGGATCTTCGTGAACGAGTCACTCATATGGTTTGCTTTTGGGATGTGAGGAGAGCAAAAGGAATTTCGGGCGTTTTAGGCGTGCAAATTGAGCTACCTATTCAGTCGCCCAGTCCACTAGGTAGACGGAATGGCAGACATGTATAAAGGATATAGCACAAGCTTATATTTTCCCGACTCTGACGTATCTGGACAGGGCAGAAGGATTGAGATGACGTGCAACACCTGCTCCAATATAATGTTGAGCAGCAAAACCAGGCAAGTGAGGCTTGCGCATACGAGCGAGCCGCGAATAGTACGGCATCATCAGTCCACATCCAAGTGTGCGCTACAGTGAAGACGGAACAACCAAGCCTTTACCTAGGTTTCTAGTTTGGTCTGACGGCATTGGGTCATCTCGAACGATTCTCCCGAGACGGCAGCTAGCCCCATCTGTAACCCATCACCTCGCATCACGCCAGGGGCGTTAGGGCGGTTATGCATTTTCGGGCATCTTCACGCGGAAATGGGGGATCGGAGGGGACATGCGTTTTGAGAAGCCTTGACCGAAGCCAGGGGCCGGACTCATCTCGGCCAGTGCACGCAGCAGTAGTCTAGTGGGGAGGGTTTTTGTGGTTTTTTACCCAGGGCCAAGATGCATTGTTTCTGGGGAAGTCCCTGTGGGTTGAGCTGTCGTCGTTGGCAATGCTGGGGCTCTGACTGGAGGGATGCGTGCATGATGTGGAGGTCGTTGAGGAAGCGTATCCCAAATATCCAGTGTGACTGCTGTCCCGAAGCCTCCTACGGTGGGGAAGCATGAGGTTGATACCTCGGCTTGGATTTCTCACCCCACGAGACAGCGTTGCCGATGCACTGGGGTCGCATGACATCAGCTCTGGCTGACACGCTGCCTGCGGCTGCTCTGGAGGCTTTGATGGATTAGGGCACTCGGACGGCGTTTCGTCGATGTGATGATGTCGCAGTGCATTTAGAATCTTCACATGTGCCTGGTGAGAGGAAGATGGCTAGCATGGAGTGTTTATTACTGTTTTATCTCATGACCTGCTGCGTAATCCGGGAGCGAGTGAACAATGCACATGCCCAGCGCCTGGAGGTTCTAGCGGAAGCAAGGTTCTTTCTTCTTCGATGGCCTTGATTCAATCAGACCTTGGTGTTCTCGGGATCCATGGTGGTGTGTTTGTTCAAAATAGGCAAGTTTGATACCGTCCATAAAGTGCGTACGAGGCGCCCAAACTCCGCCTGGCACATGGGAAGAATACCTACAGATTCACCAATGCACCCCCGAGAGCCCCATATCGTGGGGAAGATGGGGGGGCTCTACAAGCATCGATGCTTACGCTGGCCAATGGCTAGGCGGGCAATTAGGGAGCTTCGTCCGACAGTTAGTGCTGGATCCATCACGGGCTTCCCCAGCGCCAAGGTGTAGCTTTGCATGTGAAAGCCAGACGCCCATCGCCTTGGCCGGATGGAATGTGATGTGGGCTTTATTAAGGGCAGCTGGGGGGCGCATCCGTAGAAATGGAGAAACCCTCTCTTTTCCTTTTCCCTCATTCTTCATAATTAATTGTCTATTCCCTCTCATCCCTCCTCTCCTCCTTGCATCTCCATTTCTACTCTGCGTCCTGTTCTCTCCATTTCCTCGCCCTCTCTGCCTTCACCACCATGTCAAAAACCTTTACTACCAGCGACGTTGCGTCGCATAACAAGCCTGACGACCTGTACATTACTGTTGATGGCGATGTCTACGACCTGACCAAGTTCCAGGATGACCATCCCGGTATGTGAAGCCTTGAGGTTTACCCATTTCTCTTTTCGAGATGCTGTTTCTTCGCACCGGCCAGCGACATCCGTTTGGATGCGGTGGATGGTGGGCAAGCTTTCGTATTGAGAGGTGGCGCACTGTCAAGCCCTACGTCATTGTCACGGAAACACACTAACCGCATCACCACAGGCGGCAAGAAGATCCTCCAGCGAGTTGCAGGCAAGGACGCCTCCAAGCAGTTTTGGAAATACCACAACGAGGGCATCCTCAAAAAGTACAAGGCAAAGCTGCTTGTCGGCTCCCTCGACACCAAGCCTAAGTCTGAGCCTAAGCCAGCGCCTGCCCCCGCCGCCGCCCCAGTCGTCAAGACCGTCGCAAAGCAAGCCGTCTCTACTCATGAGCCGGCCGAGGCCCTCGAAGCTTATGGCGACCAGATTCCATTTGGTGACCCCAGCTGGTACCAGAATGTGAGTTTCACTGGTCTGGAGAACTTGCCTCCTCATTAGGTGTGGTGTTTAACTAGACGCTGACCTTCCCTCCTCACATAGTACCACTCCCCCTACTTCAACGAGACGCACGCTGCTCTGCGCGCCGAGGTCCGCGAATGGATCGAGGCCGAGATCGAGCCTAATGTCACCGAGTGGGATGAGGCTAAGCGCGTCCCCGAGGAGATCTACAAGGAGATGGGTCGCCGGGGCTACCTCGCCGGTCTGCTGGGTGTCAAGTACCCCACCCAGTATGGTGCCAGCGTCAAGTCTGTTCCTGCCGAGAACTGGGATCTCTTCCACGAGATGATTGTCACCGATGAGCTCTCCCGCACCGGCTCCGGTGGCTTTGTCTGGAACCTGATTGGCGGCTTCGGCATTGGCTGCCCTCCAGTCATGAAGTTTGGCGGTCAGGCTCTCAAGGACCGCATCATGCCTGGTATCCTGGCCGGAGACAAGCGCATCTGCCTTGCCATCACCGAGCCCGATGCTGGCAGTGATGTCGCCAACCTGACCTGTGAGGCTAAGCTCACTGAGGATGGCAAGCACTTCATCGTCAACGGAGAGAAAAAGTGGATCACCAACGGTATCTGGTCCGACTACTTCACCACCGCCGTCCGCACTGGCGGTCCTGGCAACAACGGCGTCAGCCTGTTGCTCATTGAGCGCGGCCCTGGTGTCAGCACCCGCCGCATGGACTGCCAGGGTGTGTGGTCTAGCGGTACCACCTACATCACCTTTGAGGATGTCAAGGTGCCTGTAGAGAACCTTCTGGGCAAGCAGAACCAGGGTTTCCGTGTTATTATGACCAACTTCAACCACGAGCGCATGGGCATCATCATCCAGAGTCTGCGCTTCTCGCGCGTCTGCTACGAAGAGTCGGTCAAGTATGGTAACAAGCGCCGTACTTTCGGCAAGAAGCTTATTGACCATCCTGTCATCCGCATGAAGCTTGCCCATATGGCGCGCCAGATCGAGGCCTCATACAACTGGCTCGAGAACCTCATCTACCAGTGCGAGCAGATGGGCGAGACCGAGGCTATGTTGCGCCTTGGTGGCCCCATTGCCAGTCTCAAAGCCCAGGCCACCATCACCTTTGAGTTCTGCGCCCGCGAGGCTAGTCAGATCTTTGGCGGCCTGAGCTACTCTCGTGGTGGACAGGGTGGCAAGGTCGAGAGGCTGTATCGTGATGTGAGAGCGTATGCCATCCCCGGTGGTAGCGAGGAGATCATGCTTGACCTCAGCATGAGACAGAGTCTGCGTGTGGCCAAAGCCATGGGCATGAAGCTGTAAGAAGAGAGCCTGGAGTTGGGATAAAGACGACGTTGTCGGTTGAAACAAAAGCACCATCACATGATTGATACCTCAGGGCACGACACATGCTCGCGATTGACCTACCTACACTGTATGAATATCAGCTAAGATTGAAGGTTTTTCTTTTATATATAGTTTTGTATTCCCTATTTTTTTGCATATTGGGAACGGCGATAGACGAGTTGAATATCAAACGAATCAGTCCAGATGTACCAAGTAACGGTGTAGTGAAGCTGTCGTTCATTGGTCTACAGAATTGTCAATGGTCGCATGATCCGTAGGTGCTCTCAACATATCCGGTAGCATGCTGGAGAACGCCTAGAAGCAATTCGATCCCACCACCCAACGGCCCCCTTCGGACGTCGGAGTGAAGCTCTCCGTTGATAATGGATGGTGCGTAGAAACACCGGGGTCCGATAGGCATAGTTAAGGACTAGTTCCATCATTGATGAAAGATGTGACGGCTCTGGCTCACTCTTCGATCAACTTCTGCTCACCTTGTCCGTGCAGGCGATCCACCCCGCATCACGTGACACAAAGAACGTTCCTGTGCACCTGGCACACATTACATCGCCGTCTGAAACTAGAACCTCCCAAGGGCCAGTCATCCATTCCTCACACTACCTTTTTCTCTTAAAACGAACTCCATCACTACTTCTCGCACCAGGTCCAGGGCCTCGAGTCGAGTGCATTCCAACAGACCTCATCACTCGCACCACCATTACGAGGGCATCACACCACTTTTGCCCCAACCCAACAACTCAGCCTTACAAGAGAGCCCGAAAAACACAGCACGAAACCGAAAGTCCTTGGCGACTTCAAGCCTCCCTTGACCTACCTACTCCCTTTGAGTGCGGTCGTCAGAGCTATCCCGGGTTTGCAGTTTTGCAACCACGACCATCATTTCACCTACACAACGCGAACGGAGAGGGGTCCTAAACGACCAACATGTCGGATCAGCTCGCAGACCAGCTGAGGAGTACTTCAATCGGGTGCGATTAGGCTTATCTTTTTGGCCAATTGAATCTTGGCTAGGGGATGCATTTCATTTAGCTGACTGGGGGATCTTAGTGATGGCGCTCCTGCTCGGACTGACGATTGGAAGAAATCTTTAAACATCCCTGCCAAAGACAACAGGCATCAAACAGAGGTGAGTGTAGGATGGGTTTGCTTTAGAAGCTCAACTATTCTACATTGCGGGGCCGACGTCGAGTTGGAGTTCTGGCCCTTATCCCTGCTGCGATGCTAACCCAGCCTTTCCTTGACAGGATGTCACCAACACAAAGGGCCTCGAGTTCGAAAACTTTGCATTAAAGCGAGATTTGCTCATGGGCATCTTCGAAGCCGGATTCGAAAAGCCATCACCCATCCAAGAAGAAGCCGTACCTGTCGCCTTGACTGGGCGGGATATTCTAGCGCGAGCGAAAAACGGCACGGGCAAGACGGCTGCCTTTGTCATACCAGCATTGGAACGCATCAATACCAAGGTGTCCAAGATTCAATGTCTAATTCTCGTACCCACACGTGAGCTTGCTATGCAAACATCACAAGTTTGCAAGACACTTGGCAAGCACCTCGGCGTCAACGTAATGGTCACAACTGGTGGCACCGGCCTGCGCGACGACATTGTCCGACTTCAGGATCCCGTCCATATTGTGGTCGGTACCCCGGGCAGAATTCTCGATTTGGCAGGAAAGAATGTTGCCGATCTGAGTGAATGCCCTATGTTCATCATGGATGAGGCTGACAAACTTCTATCGGCTGAATTCACACCCGTCATTGAGCAGTTGCTACAGTTCCATCCCAAGGATCGTCAGGTCATGCTCTTCTCCGCCACCTTCCCTATCTCCGTCAAAGACTTTTCCGATAGAAACATGTCTAGCCCCTATGAGATCAATCTCATGGATGAGCTTACCCTGAGAGGTATCACACAGTACTATGCTTTCGTCGAGGAGAAGCAAAAGGTCCATTGCTTAAACACTCTCTTCTCCAAGCTTCAAATTAATCAATCCATCATCTTTTGTAACTCAACAAACCGAGTCGAGTTACTTGCTAAGAAAATCACCGAATTAGGCTACTCCTGCTTCTACAGTCACGCTAGAATGCAGCAGCAGGCCCGTAACCGCGTCTTCCACGACTTCCGCAATGGCGTTTGCCGTAACCTCGTTTGCTCCGATCTCCTCACTCGAGGCATTGATATCCAGGCTGTCAATGTCGTCATCAACTTTGACTTCCCCAAGAACGCCGAGACTTACCTGCACCGAATCGGTCGCTCAGGTCGTTACGGTCATCTGGGTTTGGCCATCAACCTGATTAACTGGGAGGATCGCTTTAACCTCTACAACATTGAGAGAGACCTTGGAACCGAAATCCAGCCGATCCCTGCGAGCATCGACAAGAGTCTTTACGTCTACGAAAACCCAGAATCTATCCCTCGTCCGATTTCACACCTTCCGAATAACGCACAGCCTGCGCAGGCTGCTCTGCAACAACCGCCGCAGCAGGGAGGTTTCCCACAGCAGCAGCAACAACAACAAGGCAACTGGCAAAGTCAAAATGGTCACCAGAATGGCAACCAATACAATGGAGGGCGTGGTCGTGGGCGTGGGCGTGGCTATCGTGGGCGTGGCAGTGGTGGAGGTCGCGGGCGTGGCCCACCCCGGGAGGCTCAGGCCTAATATACCACATCATTCATAGCGAGTCATGTGGGTGAAAAGCAGCCGGGGTGGTGATTTTGGGTGTCTGTTTTTTCCTTTTCTTATTTTGACACAGACTTCTGTTAAGAAGTGGCGTTAACTGGACTGTTGGATTGTACATTATTCGCACAGCTTTTGGCGAATGGGCGGATCGGCGAACGGGGCTTCATTTGCTGATGAACCATGATGACGTCTCACATATTCTTGAGGCCCTTCAAACAGGGGCTTTTCTTCCTCAACAACTCAACACGCGAGCCGACACGAAGACTCTATACCTGAAGACGATGAGAACAAGTCGGCATCTACAGTTCTCTCTCTCTTTCTCTTTTTGTTCACTTGCGATTGCGCGCATATACCTTGGTCGACGTGTACCATATCCCTCACCGGTTTTGAGTTCTTGTTTCTACCTAGTCGACGATATCTACAGATGACGAAAGAATGGGATAGTTGAAAAAAGAAGGTTCGGACTTGAAGAGGGCATCGGGTACTTGACGCCAGGCTGGCGGATGATGAATTACTGGGGCAGAAGAATGGTGGGAAGGGGATTTTGGACTTAGCTATGTAGCTGAAGGGAGGGGGGGGGGGGGGGGGGGGGGGGGGGGGGGGGGGGGCTGTACTGGCAAGGCGCAAAGGGCCTTTGGTTTTTCCTCGCGGCATGATCTATGCTCGCAGTTCGCATCTGTGCGACATGGCTTGCACTCTCGGTCCGTCGAGCGGATAATATGGCGCCTTTGGGAGGGGGGTGGGGAGGCAGGCATGATGATTTGATACCTGGACGAAACATGATGAGGGGGATGAGTCACGATGGGGCAAGAAGGGGGTGATCAGAGCAGACTTTTGGGGTGTCAGGGCTTAAGTTGGCGCCTGATGATCTCCTTGGAAGTGTGTCTGTTAGGTATTGTTGGCCCTCTTAATGTTTGTGTCTCTAGGTTTTGTCGACGGCCTCTGTTGGCTGATGACACAGTTGGCCGTTTTCAACAGTCGGCTACTCCAGCTACCACTATGACGGGACCGGGCAACAGAATCATGAAAACAAACAGAGAGGCTTCAAAGTCTAACGGCCTAGGAGGCAATATCACTCACACAAAGAAAAAAAAAAGCAGAAAAAAAATGTTTTTTGGGAGAGGAACAGAAGAAAGGGATACTGGATGACACTTGGACTGACCGAGGATCTCACACGGTACGGGCATGGTTATGTGTACATATATTCAACGTGCTCCCATCTGTTGAGATCTTGAAGGTTCTGGGGGTTGGCAGTTTCCTAGACTGGGCAATAATGCGAAAGCTTGCAATTTTTCTCTCATCCGTTGTCTACCATCTCGATTGCAGTCTATGTGAAGTAAGAAAGAAGTCTGGTTCTATTAACCCTTTTCCAGAGACGACACGAATACCTAGGCACGAGTCAAACGACCAGCCCCCAAGTTTGGTGGTATGCTTTCTGTCATTTGCCTAACGCTTCCTCCAAGGCAGATCTTTGAATAGATGCGAGCAGGGCTCATCCCTTCTCCATCATCCAGCCTGTCCGCCCAACCGCCCACGAACAGTAGACTTGACGGAGGGCGAGTTTCATAGCAAGTGTCGAGTCCCATCTTCGCACTCTCCAATTCAACGAGTCAAAATATCCCGCCTCTTCGACCCCACTACTCACCCAGCAGAAGAATTGCGCCCACATCACTCACTGCCTTCCAAAATACCGATTCAGCAACATGGCGGTCCTCGCGCTCACCTCCCGCTTGTCAGCGCACACGGTGCACAGCGCGTCGACATGCTCGCCTGTCATCCTGCAGACGAATTTGCCGCAGGCGCGGGGGCAGGGGGCTGTGCCGGTGGGAAGCTCGCCGATGGGGCGGAGACAGGTTTTGCAGATGAGGATGCTAACGTTTGTGAAGCACATTTGGGGGTTGCGCTTCTCGAGAACCAGCCCCCTCGCCGTGGTGTGTGGTGTGTTGTGGGTTGCGGGTTGAGGGTTGAGGTTGAGGTTTTTTGTATGGGGTTCATGGGCTATTTTGTAGAGTGGCTTTTGTGCTCTTGCAGAATAGGCGTTTTCTGTTCATGTTCGTGCTCATATTCGGACTGCATGGTGTTTGGGAGTGTTGGATTGACCGGTCTGAGAAGGGGTTAATGTCGAGACGGAAGATGTCGAGACAGAAATTGGCAGGAGAGGCCGAGGCCATTCACAGGCATGGGAAAGAGGTAAACAGAGAGGAACGGCACGCGTATGAAGTTCTAATAAGGACTTAGTGGTGACTAGGCGCAAACAATTGAGATGACGAGCTTTGGTGGAGTCGTATCTGCTCCCCTCTTCACTGCAGCATCTAGAGCGTGAATCACAGGACAGGCATAGCTGAGCTAGAATTTCGCAGCTGAGTTGTGAATCGATTCCCACAATAACATATGTACCACATAAACGACGTGTGCAACTACTGCGCCCCTCCACAAACGCCTACTATGTAACGACGTTCCCCCTTTCATGACAATGTAGTCTTGATATCTTCCTTCTTCCATCCTGGTAGCTTCTACCACCGCTGTATGTTCTATCCCTCTTCCTCATACCAGTCGGCCCCGAACCACGCAAGACGAAGCGCCGTCACCGAAACTGGCCACGAAGGGCATCAACCTCCCTTTGCAGAGCCTCTAAATCAGCGAGAATGTGCGACGTTGGACCAGGCTCAGGGGCGGCTTCAGCAGAGCCTTTCACATCAGGATTCTGACCTGCCTCCATGCTGCTTGGGCTGCTACCACGTTGCCTTGGAGGTGGCGGCGGCGGCGGAGGCATACTATCACGGGACCTACTCTCACCAGAGACGCGTCGAGGTACGCCGTCTACGCCAGCAACACTCATAGGACGACGTGTGGAAGCTTTGCGTGTTGGGGGAGGCGGTGGTGCAGATAATTTTGCTGGTGAGTCTTGGGCCGCAATGCCATCGGGGATTTCAGAGTGTGGCTCGGGCTCATGATGGGGTGGAGGGGGTGCAGGAACAGTCGGGACACTTGATGAGGACACACTTGGTGATGGAGTGTGCGCATTCAGTCTGGGTCCAGGCTGTAGCCTCCGTGGTGGTGGAGGCGCTGGAGGATTGGCTCCAGAACGCTGGGATTCCGCTCGAGATAACGTTGTGATCGAGTCTATGGATGACCGTGGTGGAGTTTCGTCACCAAGGCCTACGGGGGGCGACAGTTCATCTGTACCAGGAGTTTTCTCCGGCAACTGGTGCTTTGACTCAGCTCGGGAATGACCCCTTCGAGGTGGTGGAACAGGCGCTGTTTTCTTGCTGCTGCCAGGTGCCAGCGCCGGTGCCGGTGTCATGTTTGCTTGTTGTTGCTGTTCAGGCTGCTCAGAGACTCTACCTGCAGAGTCATGATCCAAGGGTGCCTCCGCGGCATCATCCAGGCTCCTCCGCGCTGGTGAGGGTGGCAATGGCTTGGTGTTGTCCGCTGGAGCCACATGACCAGCATCGTCTGCGTTATCGTCAGAATGATTCTGTCTCGAATCCGACTTGAGCGATCTCCCATGCCGAGAGTTCGGGGGGGGAGGTGGTGGTTGACGGGACTTTTTCTCTTGTTGAGTTTGAGGGGCCACGGTGGTAGAATCGGGAGTCAATTCAGGTGTTTTATCGTCATCTATCTGACCCTTAGCGGCTTTATGAGAGATATCACGACGCTCGGCATGTAGCGTTTCTTCAAGAGATCGCGGTGTAGGTGCTGTTTCTGTACGTGCTATTTCTTGACCGCCACCTTGTATATCCTGTGGTGGTGGAGTCGGGCGATCCGACTCTGCGGCTCCCGTCATGAGTAGCCGCCGAAAGGAGTCGACATTCAGGGTTGCTCTGGATGCATTCGCCGCCTTCAACACCTCCCCCTCTTCTATCCTCTCCTGTTCCAGCTCCTGCTGGCCTTCTATATCTTGTAACGTCTTACTAAACGGGTTCGGAGGCGGCTGGCTAGAGCTCTGCGCCACCAAGGACTGTTGAAATGAGGTGGCGGCATTGCTATGGCGATCACTTTCATCGCTGGATGAGCTGTCGAAGGGGTCATATTCGTTGACTGGTTCGTCGAAGCTTTGGGTCGACGTAGGCGGTGCGTTGGAGTGCCAAACGGGAGAGTCCGGGGAGCGTGGTGGCGGTGATAGGACGCGGACCTTCTTAACGACCTTGGCCTTTGTTTCTTCGTATTGTGTGGGCTCGGACGATTCCGCTCGCATGCTCGACTTGGTGGGCTGTTGCTGTTGCTGTGTTTGTACCCTGAGGTCGGTGCGTATCTGGATCTGGGATTGTGTCCCGGCGGCGTCTATAGCTTCGATGGGAGGGAATCGGCTTGTTGCTTCGGGTTGGCCTTTTCGGCGGAACGGGTTCGATGATGCCATGGTGATGAGGGCTTGGAAGATTATGTGACGTGAAGCTATCTAGCTAGAGCCCTTCGCTTAGCAGCTTGGGTGGCGGCTTATTACTGTTGCACTTGTATGTTCTGTCACGGCGAGCAACGGCAAAGACAGCGTGCCATTTTTTACCAGTAACACGGCTGGCTGGCCTTTGCTTGTCCTCCTCGCTCTCCCTGCGTGCGTTCCTATTCACCAGGGGTGCTTTGACAGCCTGGCAAACTGTCAGCACGATAGGGCAATAATCCGCAGGCCAAGGGAGTGCGAAGCTATCGGAAGTGGCGGCAAGGAAGACGTCGCTCGCTGAGAGACCCAAGAGCGCCTGATGGCAGATTGCGCTGTGTGGTAAGGGCAATTATCGTCAGAGTGGACTATTCAATCCAAGGGCCTGGGTAGTTATAAGGCGATTTAGCAGTCTGGATGTTCCAGTTACTCTCTCATAGGCGACGACGTCTGGCTCCCTTCAGCGTCAGTGGGCGCCACTATTGCCGGAAGAATCGGTCCATGTGCTGAGTGCGAGACCCCAAGGTGGGGAGAGGGGGACCAACAGATTTGGTGGAGTGTTTGCGTGTTGAATGCAAAAGGAAAGGTAGCTGGAGTGGGAGCTTCTAGGACCCATACCACCCACATACGTAATGGTTAGCGCAATACTTGGGTTTATACAGTTGAGCCGCGATACCCAAAGTACCACCCTATCGTGGAGACCTCGGCAACTGCCTCTACGGAACCATGATGGATCGTTGGTGGTGCCTAGCTTGGGTGGGACAGATGCGCAAGGCAGGCGAGAGAAGGGCACCAGAACAGAGCCTGTACCGACAAAGCCGAACACCAAAATGGAACATGTTACGTGGTAGATGCCGCGGGTATGCAGAAATGGCAATCGCATCTCGCTGTCGCCTGTTGATGTTGACGCTAGCTAGCATTGACAGTCCCATCTGCCTACACAAGGCAGCAGGAAATGATACCCAAGAGCGGCCTGAGACGCCTGTGCAGAGCGCTACTTTCGGAACATCTGCAGTAGGTTGGGGAATAGCCACATGGCAGCATACCTAGAACACGTAAGACGGAGCACATCCTTGGCCAATGAGTAGGACGTGCTCGGCTAGTGGACAATCCGCCGCACCTACAGTGAGTGAGTGATCAGTGGTGTGCGGCACAAATCGTAGGACAGCTGTGATAGTGCAACGCTGCATGTGAGAGGCGTGGGTCGTCGCCGTGACACGCTAGATGATTCCGTAATATCTCGCTGGCAGTGGGTTTGATTCCTTTCGGTGCTGCGCGATCCCTCGCTCGCCTTGTCAAGGTCCCGAAGGTTGGATACTGCAAGGGACGCAAACGTGCCTATCGTCGCGTTGCTGGACCTAACCTATACTACCTACCTACGCACGTATTCATGTGCAATCAACACATCACATTCAGCAATACAATTTGAAAGTTGCGCGTTTGATTCATCGCAGATGGTGCAACGTACATCGTAACAGCTGTAGAGTGTGAAGATGGAACATGGGTAAGTCAGTTCAATGAAAGTCGACACTATCCTGTAAATCAGATTCAGAATACCATTTGAAAAGGTGTGGCACGTTCTTCGATGTCATCCAACCACAAAGCCTCAGCAAATCGCCCATGCTCAGTACCCAACCCTGACATGATGTGTAATCTACGTTACATTTCATCAACAACGAAACCCTTCAGAATATCTCTCATCTCCGACCTCGACGTGGCCGCCTCATGTCTGTATCTTCCCCTCCAACACCCTCACGTGACACGTATGATTCAAGACACATCGCGGGGAGGGGGGTAGGGAGAGTCCATCGCAGATAGTAAACAAACTGGTCCCTCCCCTGCACGCGTTGTCTCAACACACACAAACAAGCGCATAGTTCAGAAAATTGCACGAGCCGATGCGAAATGATGCGTCGCCCTCGCGCCATTTCCCTCACTTATCCGTAGTCCCCCTCTTCATCCCCTTCGCGTGTTACAGGGGTTCTCACAGCAGTTGATCCCGCTCCAGAATGACTGCCATTCACACACAAAGCAAATCGAACACACAAAAATGTCTCAATGAATCATCGTTCCAGTATGTAAAGATACGCGCCAAGCGACCCGGCCAGGTGTTCTTATTCTCCCCGTCGTCAACATGAAGACCCGTCATGCGTGTTATCGTACAAGGGTAGTTTCGCACAAAGCTGCCCGCCCGACTCTGGCGCGACGAGCACCTCCACTGAGACTCTCTGAACAGTAAAAATACCATTTCACATGCAATTATGCCAACCGCCGTGTCTCGCGCGCGCGCGTTCCAAAACAAAGACGTATCGACACATACCCTGCGCTCCCGCCCAAACAGCAAACCAATATACCCAGCTCCCCCTACCCTACCCTGCCCTAAAATTGCAAGCCCGTAAACGCCGTGATCATTCATTATATAAAGAAAACTCTTGTCAATGAAAGAGACTGTCAAATCTATGCCTTGGCAGCAGCCTTCTTCGGTGCAGCCTTCTTTGGTGCAGCAGCCTTCTTGACTGCGGGCTTTTGTGTCTTTGCGACACGGCCAGACTTGGTCTTGGTCAGGACAGTCTCGGGCTTTTCGGGCTAGAGGAGACAAATTAGCATCACTGTCATCCAAGAGAATAGTAGTTGAATGTGAACGAACCTTGGCAGCAGCAGCGGGCTTCTTAACAGTGGGAGTCTTCTTGGGAGCGGCGGCGGCCTTCTTGGCGGGAGCAGCCTTCTTCTCGCCCTTGGCGGCGGCGGCCTTCTTAGGGGCAGCAGCAGCCTTCTTAGCAGCGGGCTTCTTGACAGCAGCGCCCTCCTTCTTGGCAGCGGGCTTCTTGGGCTCAGCCTTCTTGACGGGGAGCTTCTTGGCCAGCTTGGTGCCGCCAGAGGGACCTTTGGGCTGTGCAAAGACACCCTTGTCGACACCGTTCTTCAAAGCCTTGTTGAAGAGCGAGTCGAACATGTTGTCCGTCACACGGATAGGGTTGTTGGCCTTGACATACTTCTTGAGTGACTGACGGCTGTGCAATGTTAGAAGAGGGTGTGGGATAGTAACGCGTCCGGTGATGAGTGCTTACCTGGAACCATTGCGATCCTTGAGCTATTGAGTGAGAAATAGCGAGTCAGCTTTGCATCAAATGAAGGAGAAAAGCACAGAGCAGTTCAGCATGGACGAAAATGGGAGGAATGGTGAAACCCAAGCGGGACGATGCGATTGACGTGACGGCAAGACCCTGTCCAGCAATGCGACAGACAGCGCGTGATGATACTCAACAGAGAGTTCAACATACATTAACAATAGCATCAGTGATCATGTCCTGTGAAGAGTTAGTAAAATGAAACCCGACGCCTGAGGAGCCAGAAAATAGAGCGACAAACCTGGTAGCTGGCGTGAGCGGGCTTAGCCTTGGGGGCAGCAGCACCTTCTGTCTTCTTGGGAGGCATGGTGACGGGTTGAAAACGTGTAAGCTGTTGTGATGGCGGGGATGTGTTTGAGAGTGGCTTGTTTCGAGGAAACAAGATGGAAGAGATTCACGCGTTAGACGAGACGAGTTGAAGAGCGGGATAGTGTGAAGAAAACAAGGGAGTAGCAAGAAGGGAACAGAGGCGATTCCCGTCGGGCGCGTCGAGGGGAGGGCCTTGTTTATATATCGGGCGGGGGCAACACCGCAATCAGCAATCAGCACTCCGTAGCTCTCTGGCGGTGGCTCCAGCGCCAGCACCCACGCCTGCAGCAGCACCTGGTCCTGCCACCTGGCCCTGCAAACCTGCCGGTAGCGCCGCTAGTCCCTCGCTCAATCGCTACAGAAGGTTGCCGCACTAGGGCGCGGTACGTACCTCGCCGAGAGTGTCGCAGGTGTCGAGGGGGGGGTATCTGTGGAGGGAACGTAGCTGCTGGCCAGGTACCTTTCTCGGCCGGAGGAGGTACTGATTTAGTGTGCGCGCCACATGATGTTCAGCCAGATGTCACTCTGGCCATGGCCGCGGGTTTCAGCATTGACTCCTGACGCTGGTGGCTGCCTCTTTCGCCACAGGAAGTCTATGCGGTGCGAAGTACCGTGCTCAGAAATTCGCTTTGTCCTCAACCACAGCACACCTCGGAGAACACTCCCCAGACCGCCTCCCGGACTGCCCCCCATTACAGAGGAGGTCCGAGGGAGGTACCAGAGTGCTAGGCCGCAATCCAAGCCACATTCTGCGGGTAGACAAGCAAGCGAGCTCCGGGGTACATGCTTCGTACGACGGTATCAATGGAAGGTACCTCCGTAGCTTGCCTGTGCTCGCCCCTGTCGTGCCTCCAAAGGTAAAAAAAATGGGTGTCATGGCCCCGAAATAAATACCTGCCCCGTGACCGATTTTCTGATTGGCCAGCGTCCAACATCACCTCTCCCACGCCGTACCACCCATTTCTGATCACCACAGGAAGAGAGGTTCGACAACCCCCCCGACCATTTGCCCTGTTTTCCGTTTCCCTCGATTCTCCTTCTTTTCCACCGACCCTCCTTTACGAATTTGCGTGAGTCATATTCGAATTATGCTTTGCCGTCTGTTGCAAGGATGAGCGCTAGTTTTAGTCGGGGGCTTTTCGGCCGCGATTGTCGGGAGATACGTGGCAATATATCGCTGCCCGTCGTTTTTGACCGGATGTGGGTTTTGCGCACCGGATTGTCGAGTGTCGTGGTGCAGGTGCTGGCTGTCGCATTCTGGATTGCCGCACCGTAGAGTGAGTTCGCATACATCTGTAGCTTTCAGTAGAATATATCAATCTCGTGCCTTCTATCGATGTAGTTTTCAACTCGTGTTTTGTTCATTTCGGTACTGTTTCAGGGGGGTGCGGTGCAAGTCACTCTTTTAGCATGGGCCGTCCTGGTCGCGATGATGCTCTTCTGAAGCTATCCTCATCGCAAGACTGCCACGGCTTTCCCGCATCTCACGGCGCAACGCTATATGAAATCATGTATTTTAAGCATTCTGGACTCTGCCAATGACCTTGGAGCACCATTGTAATTTTTTTCAATGTTCCAGCTGCCCTGGTTGGCTTGTTATCGTGCTGCGAGTCGCCTCTCCGCTTCTGTGGTCGGAAGAGTCGACCGTCGACAAGGTGGCTGCGCCGACTCTCAATCGCGCACAACAATTTTCAAGGCTTATTTCTTCCAATCAGAGACCGCATTCTTTGATATCAATAGAATCAAGACTTCTGCAAGTTTTCATCATTTTTCGGCAAGATCTGTGTCCTGTATCGCGCAACGCGTCTTCTCGTTCTGGGGCAGACTGGACGCCTGACTGGCGTCACGGGACCCTTCTCCTAGCAAACAATTCAGCTCCGCTTCACGGCGCGCAACGGGAGGCCATCAGCGCAAATGACCTCTGACACCCATCGACACAATTATTTAATGTCTAGGTATCGCGTTTACCTATGAAGCAGGTGACCTAGCGCCCTTATGCTTAACATGCCGACGCGGCGTGTTGTTTTTCTCCCTACCAGTTCTCTCGACCAACCCCGCACGTTGCACACTCATGGTTGGGTATGCGGGAGGCAAGAAGGCAAATATGCCCAATTTGGCTGGATATCAAGTTCCATTGATGGGCGCCTAATTGAAATCGGGGCTTATCTCAATAAAGGTAGATTGTGTTGTGGAATATGGAAATAATGCACCCGCATGGTCTGTTGAATTGACTGGTTTAGCACGGTAATGGGCTAGCAAGAACAGCCGAGTGAGATAACGCAAACCTCACGATTCTGACGTTATTGATGAACCCGTCAGCTATCAAATTTACAACGCATTCATCAATGCACGTTATCATCTTCGTTCCTGTATCTCTCGTATATTCCCTTGACTGTATCGAATGCACCGAATGGACGATTTTGCCAAACCGGGCAAGCAGTCCATCACCAACACTCTGAAAATCGTGTGGCACGTCAAGGCAACAGGTCTACAACCACATTATATTATAGCTCTAAGAATCTAGGAATCCAAAGTACCTTTTTTTCAAGAACAACCACGGCATAAAGGCGTCCCGTGTCGCACGCTGAAACCTTGCCTCTGGATCTGCGCATCACCACATCCTCTTACACGACTTACACGGGCCGTTGTCGTAGGTGGGGTATGCTTACACGTGACTGTGCACGTGCACCATCTCTATCGAGCTTTGTTCCCCATCGCCCGTCTTATCCACCCCTGTGATCGGGGCCTTGAGTGGTTAGTTAGGTACCTAACCATTGCTGGTACGTACCTCGCTGTTACCGTTGTGGACTCGCCCTTTCAAGGCCCCACGGCGGCACTAGCAAATCGAGAGACGAGCACCATCAACCACCAATAGGGGAAAGCGGTGCGGCTTGGTCGAAACTCCAAGCACACGAAAAGGCCAGCAAGACACAGAGACAGGTCGATCCCGCCACGAATCTCGCGCCGCCTGCCGACAACCTCCCCCCGCGGCCGATTCAACAAGCTGTGTGACAAGGACAAACGGGATGATGGAAGCTTCCTTGATCATTGAACTTGCTTAAATTTCTATTTCCTTTTTACGATTCCCCCTTCACGCTCCCCGCCACACTGATCAACGACCGTAAAAGGACCCCTCGTTGACACTGCTCGACTTATATTTACCACAACCGTTTCCGATATTTCTCCCACGCATTCGACCTACCTTCGATCCCCAAACATGGCCGACTACTCTCAGTATCATGCCCTCGGCCAGGGCATGGGAGATGACCCAAACGATCCCAATAGAAACATTGCTGCCCCCAACCAGTTCCAACCTCCAATTGCTCCATCCCCTTATCAACAGCAAGCACAAGGATTCGGCGCTGGTCTTCCACCTTCACAATTCCAAGGAGGACAGCATCCTGTGGGTAACCCGCCACCTGCTGGAGCTGTCTACGGTGTGCCTCAGAGCCAGCCCTTCCCGGGTGGCGTGATGCAAACTGGGGAAGATGCTACTTTGGCAGCACAGCTGGGTGGCATGAATCTTGGGGCTGATGGACAGGGCACGATCCGAAAGAAGAAGAAGGACAGACATGCACATCATATCGTTGAGCCTACAGGCTCGTCACAAGCCTTCAACGGTATGCCTCCACCAGGCACTCCCACGAGCCAATTTATCTCTACTCCTGCTGGCCAACCGGTGTCTAACTTCGCAGGCCAATTTGGAACGCCTCAGTTGATGAACCAGGGCCAGTTTGCCCCCCCTGCTAATGCTGCCTACACTCCGGCAAGTCCAATCAATCCTGCTGATTTGGCAGCTGGCAACAACCCCAGTGATGCTTCGGCAACTATCTCGACTTCTGGCCCGGCCATGGTGTCCCCCGATGACACGCCTAGTGTGCCAGCATCACGGGATGCCATTCAACAATACTTTCTTAGCAATGTTTACCCTACATTTGAACGACATGTCCCTCCGTCCGCAACCGTCTCGTTTGTCGCTTTCGACCAAGGCAACGCCTCGCCCAAATACTGTCGCCTGTCACTCAACAACATCCCGGCCACACCTGACGGGCTTCAAGCGACAGGCCTTCCTCTAGGGCTGATTTTGCAGCCTCTCGCACCACTCCAGGCTGGGGAGGCCGAAATTCCAGTTCTCGACTTTGGTGATGCAGGCCCTCCACGATGTCGACGATGCCGTGCCTACATCAACCCGTTCATGATGTTCCGATCCGGTGGCAACAAATTTGTCTGCAATCTGTGCACATACCCCAACGACACCCCAGCCGAGTACTTCTGCGCCACTAGCCCACAAGGTGTACGTGTAGATCGAGACCAACGGCCGGAACTTCATCGCGGTACGGTGGAGTTTGTGGTGCCAAAGGAGTACTGGACTCGTGAGCCAGTTGGCCTGCGGTGGCTCTTTGTCATTGATGTGACACAGGAATCTTTCAATAAGGGTTTCTTGGAGACTTTCTGTGATGGCATTCTTGCGGCACTATACGGCGGTGAGGATCAAGAAAAGGACGAAAATGGTGATCCGAAGAGGAGGTTACCAGAGGGAGCGAAGGTTGGATTTGTCACTTACGACAAGGATATTCACTTCTACAAGATGGGTGTAAGTGTGACCGTGATGGCGATAGCGTTGTGACGGAAAGCTTGCTAACTGAGAATTAGGGAGGCTTGGATCAGGCCCAGATGCTGATTATGCCCGACTTGGAGGACCCGTTTTTGCCTCTAGGAGAAGGGTTGTTTGTGGACCCTTATGAATGCAAGACAGTCATCTCTACCCTGTTAACACGCCTACCTGAAATGTTCTCCACAGTAAAGAACCCGGAGCCAGCTCTTCTTGCCACTTTGAACTCGGCTCTCGCCGCCTTGGAAAAGACAGGCGGCAAGATTGTCTGCGCTTGCTCTGCTCTGCCGACTTGGGGCCCCGGCAGACTGTTTATGCGAGATGAGGGCAACCATACCGGTGGCGAAATAGACAAGAAACTCTATACCACAGAGCACCCTGCGTGGAAAAAGGTGGCGGAGAAAATGGCGGCCGCGGGCATCGGTGCTGACTTCCTTCTTGCGGCTCCCTCTGGTGGCTATCTTGATATTGCCACAATAGGTACGAGACTATGGTGTGTAACATCGGGGTTTAGGCCAATGCTGACCTTGCAACAGGGCACGTTGCCTCAACCACTGGCGGCGAGACGTTCTACTATCCCAACTTTATAGCGCCGCGAGACAGCCCCCGGGTGTCTGCCGAGGTCTCGCATATTGTTAACCGCGAGACAGGATTCCAGGCGCTTATGAAGGTTCGCTGCTCCAACGGACTACAAGTGGCTGCGTATCACGGGAACTTTATCCAGCACACGTTTGGAGCCGATCTGGAAATCGGTGCCATTGATGCAGGACAAGGCTATTGGCGTATCATTCAGCTACGACGGCAAGCTAGACGCGAAACTAGATGCCCACTTTCAGTCTGCCCTTCTATACACTACGGCTTCTGGCCAACGGCGTGTGCGGTGCTCCAACGTGATTGCTAGTGTCAGCGAAACAGCGAAGGAGTCCGGGTCACGCGAGCAGGGCATTCGTTCGTGCATGAAATTCGTGGACCAAGACGCTGTCATTGCCTTGTTAGCCAAGGAAGCGGGTACTAAGCTGGCCACGACTTCGAGCAACCTCAAAGATATTCGGAACTGGCTGACTGAACGTACCATTGATGCGCTGTCGTGTTATAAGAAACACTCGGGCCAGCAACACCCACCCAATCAGCTCGTTATGCCAGAGAGACTTAAAGAGTTTTGCATGTATACTCTGGGGCTCGTCAAATGCAGGGCGTTCAAGGGCGGTGTAGAGAACTCGGACCGAAGGGTCCACGAATTGAGGATGATACGATCCATGGGCGCGCTAGAGTTGGGCCTGTACCTCTATCCTCGGATGATTCCTGTTCACAACCTCCAACCCGAAGAAGGCTTTGCCGACGCCGAAACCGGCCATTTGAAGATGCCACCGAGCATTCGAGCATCATTCTCTCGGATTGAGCCCGGCGGTGTCTACCTGGTGGACAATGGCCAGCAGTGCCTCATGTGGTTCCACTCCCAAACGTCCCCAAATCTCGTGAGCGATCTCTTTGGAGAAGGCAAGGACAGCCTTAAGAGCCTTGACCCGTATACATCTTCACTGCCCATTTTGGACACTCACCTGAACGCCCAAGTGCGTAATATTATCGAGTATCTCAAGACAGTACGCGGATCCAAGGGCCTGACAATACAACTGGCGCGACAGGGTATCGACGGAGCTGAGTTTGAGTTTGCGCGGATGTTGGTGGAAGATAGGAACAACGAGGCGCAGAGCTACGTAGATTGGCTGGTGCATGTACACAAGGCGGTACAACTTGAGGTAAGTACTGTTCATGGAGTGACACCGAATATTTTCGCTTCCTGTTTTTGACATGTAATGGCAATACTAATGTTTTCCCCCCTTTCCAGTTGAGCGGGCAGAGAAAGAAGGAAACCGAAGGCGACGCCTCTGGTGTCATGTCCAATCTTTCGGGGCTGAGACCAGCCTACTGGTAATGATGCCAGAGTCCTATCTTGTACATGCTATGTGAGATGAATGATGGAGAGGGACAGGTTTTTTTTCGTCCTGAGAGATGTTGGGCAGAGATGAGGGATTAGGTGGCTTGAAATGGGCGTGCCCAGACCATTCGGAGGCGTGGGAAGGTGTTCAGGGTAGCAGAAACACGACGCGAAAACGTAAATCTAAAACGACTGTTATGTATAGGCATGTCTCAGCCGCCGTGCTAAGGTCAAATTCAGGCGATATCTCTCATGAGCGTGAGGACTATGCAGGTCTGACTATAGTGTAGACTAGACTCTAGTGTTGTGTGTATAGATTTCAGAGTAAGTGTGTCTCTTTCAGTTCAAGTCACATCACATCACCTCACCTCACCGCATCGCATGTCTCTCATAGGATCCTGCGGCAACCTCGGAGTTCTCTCTATTTTTTTTTATTTTTTTTTTAAGGGAGCATCACGCTCGGTGACTCTCGTTCCAGGTTGCTGGCGAGGACACGCGAGCCATTCGTCGGGTATCTTGCAGGGGTGCACGGTTATGGCTACACGGCTTTCGCACGAGTCACCCATGTCTGTGCTATTGTTGGCTTTGCATGCGAAGTCGCACAAGCTAGATTGCGATTGCGCGGGCTGCCGATACAGACCTGCGTGCTTGCTTGTGTGTCACTGTGTGTGTGTGTGTGTGTGTGTGTGGCCTTGCAAAGCCACGTATGTATGAATGATGTGAGATGTTGCGGCTCCGAAACAATTTGGGCGCCCATCCCAACCACTACGTAATACCACCCAAGACAAGACAGGCCCAACGAACCAAACTCTGCTAATGAAACAATCCCGCCGATTCATTTACGCGGGCTAGCACGGCAGCGCAGGCGCAGGGAAGATGGAAGAAGAAAGGTGGTTATGGGGGAAGAGAAAACTGTGCCTGGGCTGGGGCGGGCCGCCCATTCCTGTTAGCTGGGTTGATTCTGCTTTTTTTTTTTTTTTTTTTTGGGAGGTGTGAGAGGTGAAACATTTATTTCCGTATGGATGGATGGATGGATGGATGGATGGATGGATGGATGGATGCGATGCGCCCCTTGTACTCTTAGGAGTTGGGTACTAGGTAATGCATTGGGATGCTTGCTTGTGCCAAGGCTTGCGCGTTCGTCTGGCTGGGCTCTTCTTTTCGCGCAAAGCAGTAGTGTGGTCTACGTGGTGCACGCTTCGTTCACGGCAATTGTTCATCATGGGAACAACATCGTGCATACAGCATATATATTCGCTTGAAACAAATTTAAACAACAATATAGAATTGATAAACATACTGCATAATCTACGCCAAAAAGCCACAATCTGTGGCGCCACCCGTACAAAACTTTTACAAACTGCCTTCCGATACCCATGGAGCCGTGGAGGTATCAACAACTCCCATCTTCTATCCATGCGGCCGTCTCTGCCTACCGTTATGAAACATTTCCATCCTTGTCAAACGTGCATATATAATGCAATCAAAGGGATGACAGACACCCAGCATCGAAAACGCGCGGCGCAATCCCACTACTAAGGGCTCCATATTTGTATATGCCGAAGGGCAACCGCCGAGTCCTACTCCACCCATTCATCATGCATCGAATAAGCTCTTCAATGCGTAGAAACCGACACCACCAATGCATCCACTGGACCAGATTCTCCCCTGGATTTCGGACTGCCCACTTCCTCTCCTTGTGGCTGATTTTATAGATGTGGTTGGATGGAATTTTGGTAGTGTGTCGTGTCGTTTACACGCTGGGCCACCCAAACTCTGTCGTGGAGCCGATGGCCGAGGAGAATAAAAACAAAATAAAAATGAAGAATAGCTTCGGTCATAAGCAAGTAACGTGGAATTAGGCTGGCCTCCTTTCGTAGGTCTAGCCTGTAATCATATCCAGACCGTATCGTGGATCGGGCTGCCTGAGAACACGCTCAATTTCGCAGGGGTCAAAGACCTTTTCGAATATACTCTTGTCTGTGATTGCGCCGCTTGATCCACGAGATGATGAAGACGACTTGGAGCTGGACGAGTCGGTGCGAGACTTGCTCTTAGAGCTCCCGCTTTTCTTGTCCTTTTTGTTCATTTCTTCATGAATCAGTCTCATGGTGCTTTGTGACGCGTCTTCGAAAACGAAGATGACGTAGATGAACTGGCCTCTCAAATCCGGGTCGAAGAGGAAGATGTCGCGCCAGATCTCAGCCAGCTCTTGCGGGGGGTTGCGATAGCCATTCCCCAGACCAAAGTCACCAATGACGACGTGACGGTAGCCGTTGTACAAGCAAATGCGCAAGGCTCCACGAATCTTCTCCCGGATCATTTCACGCTCCTCTGCAAAGGAGTACTTTGAACCATTGTCTTTGAGCTTCGGCCATCGTGTTGGTGGAACGGAGATGACGGGTAAGTCATACCAGCGCTCCAGTCTTTCGTAGCGCTCGTGCGGACCACGACAGACCACAACTGAGTCGGACAGAATACCACCCACGGATGGAATGGGATAGTTGGTCATCTCTTGCGTTTCCGGCAAGGGAGAGCTCAGCGTCGCTGATAGATTGCTCCTCCGGCACAGCTTCTCCTCATATCCTGCGCACCCAGTCTCCCAGTCGCCACCTGGACGACGCTCATTGGCTGCACATATGAAGGGAATCCGGATTCTGGGACCTCCCGCCGCGTCGCTTCTCTGAGTCTCGACAGCAGCGCAGTATATTGCACTCATTACCGGGTCACCTTCTTGGAACTGGAAAGTTGGCGGACGGGTGCTGAGTGTCCAGCGTTGGATATCAAGCTGCGCTGTGGGATGGCGATATAATAATGAGTAAGGAGGGAACATTTCGGCGTAGTGGTCCTTGACCATGGGTATGAAATTACGCTTGGTGTCGGCGGCAACCTCTGACGGTCTCACCTTGCTTGACTTTGAACTTGGCGCCATGTTGCGATGAATAGTGGGAAACGTCTTGGTGGTCAAGCGGGTTCAGAGAGAATGTGTAGATACAGAAATACACGACAGGGATGATTTCTGAGTTGCAACATTGACCACCAGTCGAGGCAACCCAATGCTCTTATATATTTCCTTCGGAGTGAGGTCAGAGTAGTCAGCGTCAATCACCGCCGTTCATGGAGCAGACGGGAAGAGAGAAAGAAGGAGAGTGACAGAGCGAGAAGGGGAGCGGGAATGGGAAGGGTAAGGGGAAGGGGAGATAACATGTACGGGATGGAATAAGTATGGAAGCGAGATGATTGTACGACTCAATAAGTTCAAGATCTGAATCATATGTTTAGAACAGATCTAGCTGGAGGCGAGTAGGCCGACTAGATATGAGACCCTTTGAGGGGCTATTCGATTCTTAAGTGACGAACTGGCTTGGGGGCGTCGCTTGACATGCCGGCACTGGAGGCTGTCCCGTGGAGACCGAACATTCTGGCCTTGCGGGCAAGACAAGATTACTGGAGACGACTAGGGCGCCGACAGCCAAGTTGACGGGTCAGAGAGGGGTCGCACTGAACCGGCCACTGCTTAATCTTTTCGCGGGAGGAGTAGCATGGCGCAGACAGACATCTCAGACACGGCCTCGCAGGGGGAGACAACTTGTTGGGGAAGTCTGTGGCATCGGGGAGGGCGACTACTTGATGATGCGCTGTCGCTAGCTGCGTCACAGACACTAGCATTGGTTGGTACTTGGCTCTCAGGTGGTGGTGATCAATATGAGAATCGTTGGAATACTTGCCCCATCTGCAAGAGTGCTTTTCCCAAGTCGGTACATGGTGAGCAGACAGTGCCAGACACACTCTGGGTTGTGTGTGGCCATGCAAGGCCCGACCGATCCAGGATGCTGGACGACAGGCGAGATGCAACCCAGATGCTGGCGGAACATTGTGCGGGAGGGGATCCTGCGGGTCAGATCTGTGGCACATCATCTCGCCTCGTTCAACGTGGTGTGAGACCACGAATACTACTAGTACCACACAGTACTAGGTACATTGTGGGCGGTCTTTCCAGTTTGGACACCGGCATCAACATGAACATGAATATGTGCATGGGTAAGGGTTTGGTATGCTGAGGAATGACATGGCATGTCTGTAGGCACGGTTATTGATTGGGATTGGAATTGACCAAAAGACAGTGCCACTTTGCAAGGGTGCAGCGGCAGGGCACGGCAGATGAAAGACGAAGGCCTTTGTTGGGAGGCCTGGGATATAACCTGCACTCGAAGCAACCTCAACTCTGATGTCAGTCGGTGACGAAACTTGCAGGAGAGTGCAACAGCTAAAAGCGACTGTTTCGGGGATCATCGCCTCAGTCGCATTCGTGAATCGGTAGATAGGTAGACGACATATTGGCAAGCCGGCAAAGTCGTACATGGGAAGTACGTACACCTTCAGACCCTGGCCTGGCACGAAAGATGGAGAGGTGTGACGGCGTTCCCACAGGTCTGGTTGGCTGGTTGGACCAATGATCTGAGACATGATTGAGACATGAGGAAAAATAGACGACAAAGGGCAAGCAAGCCAAGCAAATTGCCTTGTCCAACAGAAGGTTTCCGTCAGCCCGACGAGGGATATCTCGCGAGAATGAGCTTGACAGGGGCAGCCCGCCGACTAGTCAGGGGTGCTCTTTCTATTTTCAATGCTAGGAATTGCGAATCATGAACATGTTTCAAGGTACTCTATCGAGCAAGATGGCGTCTGACACACCAGCATGTTTTAACTTTTGGCGACGACTGGAATCAAAAGAGATGGGGGGAGGAGAGAGGGGGCGGAGGCGGAGGGCGGAGAGCGAAGAAGCGAACAATCGAACAATCGAACAATCGAACAAGCGACTGCTATGGAGCAGCAGCATCCACGGGCCGGCATCTACCTCGGTAGGTAGATAGGTCGTTTAAATGCTACACTGTTGCACAAACAATGTTAATAGTTGCCCATGGAGAAGCATCGGGTGGAAATGATAGGGACGTGGCCCAGGACAGTTTGGGTCGGTCAATGGCCGCCTTGTACGAAGTACATTGCTTGTCTTGGCAGGGTTGTGTCGTATTTGAGAAGTTGAGATGGAAAGACGAGAGGCTTGAAGATGGACAGCTGATGAGGAACAGGGGACAATGGGAAAAAAGAAATGTCGTGAAAGGGGGAACAGTCATTCGAGATCCGGGACTCGGCGCCACTGTTGGAGGTTTGGTGCCGAATGCCAGGCACGAGAGATGAGCAAACCAAGCAAATGCAGGAGATCTGGCATAGCATCCATGTTGTCCATGCACGATGCTATGCTTAGCACAGGCTGGCTGCCCCCGGAGCATAAACATGCAAGGCACTCTGGAGTCTGGGATATAACCCAGTCCCAGTCCCAGTCCCAGTCAGGTGAGGATGAGAGAGTAGGGCCAGGCAGGCAGGCGGGAAGTTCAGTCACATCAGGGCTGTTTCCCATTGAGCATCTGGGGCAAGTCTCGGTACCTCCCTGGTACCCATGAGGCGCAGTTGGCCTCTGTAGAGTCTGCACTTGATACAGCGCTGAATTTGGAATCCATGTCCCTAACATCTACAGGGCAAGTACCTTGGGGAGCTTGGCTGCCTTTGCCGGTGATGTGATGGCCTGCCGTCCGCCCTTCTCCGCTTCGCTGTGCTTGCTGTATGAATTAGATGGTTGTGCCGCCTTACCGGGGGGGGGCCAGTGGCAGGTGGCGCTCGGTGTAGTCAAGGTGCTGTAGCCACATTAGTTTAGGCGCTGGGCAGCCACTAAAACGGGGTCTTGCACCTCCATCTATCCCGCTGTGAGGCGCTGTTGTGCTGTCCTCGTAGACAGCTAGTGCCCGCCAGGCCTATCACCAGTCTGGCCCTACCAAGTATTAATTAGCATTACCTCTAGTCGCACGAACAATTAATCCGACCTCACCGCCAGTGACCTTGTAGGGCAGCAAGGCAGCAACGCCTTTTCTGCCACGGAGTAGATGGGCCGCCTGCATCAAGCTGCATCTGGCTGCATTGGTCAATGGTCATCCCCAATTCAGGGATCAAACACTGATAGCTCTAGCTAGACGAGGCTGCTGCCGCTCACTTGCCGTCAAGCTCCCTGACTTGCCTGCTCCCTGACTTGACTTTACCCTGCGTCATCATTACACCTGGTTGAGGTGCCAGCACAGGATTTCTCTTTCCGTCACATGATCCTCAACTTGGCACCAGGCGGTTCGTTCACAAGTTTACGGCATCCTTGACTTCAGGGAGCGTCAAGCTACATGACACAGAGCTCCTCGCTCAACCAGTCATGCGGTCGGTCCGCATTGCATCATCTCGACTGCGCCCGTTGCGTCATACCTCAGCATTGAATTACGCGTGCCGTAGGTTCTACTCCGTGCGCGTCCCCGGCCATGGCAGCCCCGAGGTCAGGACCGTGGCGGATCTGATGGCCTGGTCCCCCGAGGGTGACGTACAGGATGTTGAGGTCTGTGGCTGGGTGAGGTCGGTGCGAAAGAGCTCAGGCGTGCGTTTTGTCGACATCACGGATGGCTCTTCCATGAGACCTATTCAAGCTGTTGTCGACAAGAAGCTATCCCACCAAGTGCGTGACCCCCCCCCCCTTATTTGAAACCTTCTAGACCATCGCTAACTAGAGGAATCAGCATGCGTCCCGGAGCTGCGGTTCGTTTGAAGGGCACTTGGCACAACACTTCTGATAAGCAGACCGCCGAGGCAAGCAGCGAGACAAGAGAGTCGCAAGTCTTAGACTTCGCCACCTCGCCATCGCTTCCAGGGGTCCCGCGAGGCGAGCTATTCAACAGTGACGAGAGTAGCGACAAGACTCTTGTAAAAGACAGCCCCACAGCGACTACTACAGAACTGCAAGTCAGTGAAGTCGAGATTCTAGGGCCTTCCGATCCGCAGGTGAGAGACTATTGAATTTACTGTTTTCAGCCTTCCTGCTCTAACTTTTCGTACTAGACATATCCCATACAGAACAAGTATCAGACGCCTGAAAGCTTGCGATACATCTCTCACCTTCGCTCCCGGACTCCTCTCAACTCCACTCTTTTGAGGCTGCGGTCTGATGCCACAGCCATACTGACGCAGTTCTTCTTTCGAGAAAAGTTCCAGCAAACTCAACCACCCATAATAACCTCATCTGACTGCGAAGGCGCCGGTGAGGCTTTCGCAGTGAAGAGTGGCGGAAAGGGAGAGTTTTTCAGAGATCCAAAATACCTGACTGTCTCCACGCAGCTTCATCTAGAAGCGTTGGCCCAGGCTCTCGGTAATGTCTGGACCCTGTCACCTACGTTTCGGGCCGAGCAGAGTGACACGTCTCGGCACTTGAGCGAGTTTTACATGCTCGAAGCAGAGATGAGTTTCGTGCAAGACATGGACGAGGTCATGGACCTCGCGCAGAACATGTTGACTACCCTCATTCAGGGCTTGGGGGAGCTCGACGCCTTCAAGGAACTTGCTAATAACAGACTGAGTGCCAAAGACCCAGCTGAGCGGCTTGCGTTTGAGGATCTTGTGGATCGAGAACAACTGCAACGGCGCTGGAAGGGCCTTGCGCAGATGACCAGGTGGCCAAGAATCACGTATAGCGAGGCAATTGAAATTCTGGCCCCGGTCGAAGAACGGTTTGAACATAAACCGATCTGGGGGGCGGGACTACAGTCAGAACCGAAAAATACCTAGCAGAGAAGGTAGGATATGACCAAATCTATCGACGCCTACCTTCCTATATTTGTTACAAAACATATCCACGCGATATCAAGGCCTTTTATATGCTCCAATCGGCGGCGTCCTCGCCGGGGAGAGAGACTGTGGAATGCTTCGACCTGCTTGTGCCAAACTTGGGAGAACTGGCGGGTGGTTCCATGCGTGAGCATCGTCTTGCCCAGCTAGAAAGCAACATGAGACTCCATGGGCTAGAGGTTCCGCAAACCACAGAAACGAGTGGTGGCAGCAATATGGGGGTGGTATCTAGATCTAAGACGCTGGGGTTGTCCTCCTCATTGTGGGTTTGGTCTCGGGTTCGACCGACTTCTGAGTTACCTGACTGGCGTTCAGAATGTCCGTGACGTAGTCCCTTTCCCTCGGCACTACGAACGCTGCGACTGTTAGCCGGGCATCTATCATGACCGATATAGGGCCTATTTGGGATACAATGTCTTCGATATACTTAACCTTGAGTCAGTTTGTTCATGGAGGTACTGCGTTTCGGGTATCCTGCGAGATCAAGACATGTTGTGCTCGTCAACGTTTGCCTACTTCGGAAAGTGCCATGTTGGCATGGCGCTCGCATAACTATTCCGAGGGGTGGCCACGTGCGCACGACGCGAGAGACCTGTTCGGAAGCCGTTGCACAACATGTCTCCGATCTCGATGTCGACACGAGTTATGTGTCCTCTCGGGGTGCTTACTGGTGCCAACTCTGTTCGCCACCAGACGAGTAGGAGGCAGTAACTGGCAGTTAGGCGAGGTGATTGTGGGAACTTTGCGATCAATGTTAAGACCAAGAATGGCGAAAACTGCGAGCCCAAGGGGGAAGCACATGACGGGGGCAACCCCGGTCATCTTTAGAATCATTGTTTGGGTATAGATGATGAGGGTGCATGCACGAGAATGCCGGGCATGTGTCCTTTTCTGAGGCTTGAGAATATGTTGCGATATACCCTACTTAGAGTTGTACGATATTGTTAAGATACTGTAACACTGGGCATCATCTGATCGCCTCATAGATACGAATAATACCAACACTACTAGAATCTGAGCATTACTCTCCTCAGACCCTACAACAAGGATACTGCATGGATGACAAGTACATACAACCTGGTGTTCAATGGCGAAGATGGACTACAAGAGGAAAAGAAGAAGAGTCCTCTTGGTGTCTGTTGAAACCACCCAGGAGAAGCTATCTATGGGTGTCTAGGGTAAGCAAATCTTGGCGGGGAAATCAACTACCCTGGAGCAAGATATCAGCAAATGCTTATGTCGAATTCCGAGAGAGTGTATGTATGCCTGAAGGTTAACAAGCGAAGTCACTGAATGCTGCATTTACGAGTACAAAGTCAAGCCTATAAGCTATTTTGAGGCCATCATGGGTGTTGCAACCTGAATAAGAATACTGGAATTTGGGACAGGATCGAACTTGAACGGCCTCATATATTAACTCTCTCCGTCCCGACAGTCACTTATTGATCACACGGAATTACTTCAGAAGATAACGAGACTGGCTCGTACGGCCCGTGGAAAATTGACAAGCTTGACGTTATTGGAATTGGTGGTGTGTGAATGGACACACTGTGCGTTCCTTCCTCTCTCGCGGGCGAAGCTTCACACCTTCCGACGTCATTGCGAAGGGACAGCCAACAAGACATGTGACAACCCGCCCGAAAGGCCGGAAGCTTGCATGATGGAGGATGGGGCAAGCTGAATCTCGATCTGCAGCAGCTGAGGACGGGTAGTGTTGATAGAGTCTGGGGGCTTATTGATGGGGAATTTTTTTATTAGATTTTATTGTTCAAATCAGGTTTGGAGGCACGTTGAGCTCGGCTACTAATATAGTTAGTACTACTTTGTGGGCTACCTGGATGATGGAGATGAATCCATATATTCCGTAGGCAGACTACGGTGTGGTGCGCTGGAATCACGCAAAGTAATCTGTGCTAGCACCACCGGATCTGTCGTTGACGCCTTACTTGTCGTAGCTGTGGACATGTCTATCAAGGTGTATGTACGTCTGGAAGACAGGTCATGACATGCCGAAAGTCCGAGACTCCCATCATTCCGGGGTCTGGAGAAACTGGAAGCAAGGATAGAATTGATAGGTCCAGGCGGATGGTTAGTGTACGTAGGCTAAATGGGTGGACACTGGACATGGTCACGCAATGCAAGTAGGATGTACTCAGCACCCGTGCAATAATAAGCATAAGGATAAGCAGCCGATCTGCAGCGTGCGAGCTATTAATACGTAATTAGCCTCGGGACCGTCGTCTGGCTGGCCTCTCCGGTGGATGTCTGTCGCTTGACGGGACTACCGAAAGCTAGTGATGAAAGGGAGCATTGCTCTGTTTGTATGTATCAGGATCATGCCATCAGTGTGCGTTTCCGAGCTGCCGTAGGCCAAGCTGTGGGACGTCGTCAAATGGGTTGCGTTCGAGCTACCGTTTGTTTGCGGAAAGCGAGCGGCTTTACACAGGAAATATGTATCGACAGCAGTGAACGTACTGGATGTAAGTAGGTAGGTACTATGTAGGTAGGTAGGTAGAGAGATAGATGTAGTGGCCCACCAAGTAAAGGACAGATCTACTTCGTGCTCCCGACGGTTGTTGAAGGAACGCCAGAACTGCTGCGTGCGCAACACTGTCCAGCCACTGCACCTCAAAGCGCACTGCTGCCTCTACGTCGGACATGCATGCACCTTGAGCTTGTGCATATTGCGACGAGCCAACGAGCCCAAGGCAGCCAATTAGCGTCGACTAGCCAAGAGGGTTCGTGCCGTCAGAGCCGTTCTGGCGTGGGACGGGGTGGGGCTCTGAAATGAGGGGCGTGCATGTACAAAGGAGAGATGGCAGGAGAGCGACAGCACTGGGAAACGGAGTTGGGAAGGTTGAGGACGGTAGAAACAGGTGCTCGGATATTAGGTGAGGATACTAAACGGTGGCTTGCGTCAGCGCAAGGTAAAGCCCAGTTGATCTGCATCGTCCTTGCTCGGTACGTGATGTAAAACGGACAATATCAGAACCAGAGCATCTCCATGTCCACCAAGGACAACAGCCTTAGATACGAAGTGCCTGCCAGTGTGTCTGTCATTCGTCATTGCTGGGGGCGGAATGCACCGCACAGAGCTTTGCGCACCCCAAACCCGTACGAACATGCGGGTGCGGGTTTCATCCCGCAACCGTAACAAACGTACAAGTATAAACACGGAAAGGCACCTTACCATGGCACCCAAAACCAGTTGACATGCCGTCTGATCCGACTCACCAGCGACTGGCGAAACGCGTCAGCATCATCTACCAAGTACCCAAAACTGCAGGTAGGTGCCTTCCTCTTTCTTCCTGGAGGGCTCCACGGATAGAGACCAGCGTGCCGAAATGCCGTGTTTCCTTTTTTTTTTTCTACGTTTCAAACAGACTTGCTGCTGCAGCTTATGTGAGCCCCTCGGTGAGTTGCTGGTGAGAACGGACAAAGCAGGGCAAGCAAACTTGTTCTTGTCGGTGTGCCGCGCAGAACCTGGAGAATGGCATTCATAATGCACTTTATTTCGTGCCGGTTCCATTGGCTGTTGATAATGCAGTGACTGTGGCATTCGCAGTTGCCTGGCTCTTGGCTTTGCTTCTCCCCACCCGAACCCTTATCCTTATCAAATAAGCTTATACGCAACACAACCATTCACGACAGGGGACGACCGTTCGCCAAGTCGCTGCCGATAAGCAAAGTTTGATGGCGTAGGGGGTGCGGGATGCCTGCTTGCACTCTATTTCCTCACAGCCTGCACTGTACTTTTGCCATGGTTCATATCTCCCTGCACGCCTTCGGTCCGTTGGCACCACGGTGCTTCACTCGTCACCGTGTTACAGCTGTCCCTGGCATGTGTTATGCCGTGGGATTCACCGAGTCGCATGAACATTTTCGCCCATTCCATCGGCTTTCCGGCGCAGCATGGGACACCAGAGTCAACAGGTGACTGTCAAACGCTGCAGGCATCCAATAGTCCTAGTCTGACACCCTCCCCCTGCACCCCACAGATGGACCTAAACTAATACGTAAATGTCGCCGAAATGCTTATCAACGACGCACATGTGGTTGGAGACTGTTGGAGTCTGGGCGATGGGATCGTCCGAGACCAGCTCACAAGGGCCACTCCTGACAAGACACCAACGATCTCCGTGCCGATTTATCCAGATGGACGGGTCTTAGACCCTATTTGCGCCTACTGCTGTTTCCCCCAACACTTACATGCTTTCGAGTCTGATTGGTGACGACGGCATGCTTCTCAGCCCGAGGCGGTAGGACACTTGTTTCTGATTGACTTCCGTGGAGCATGCTTGAGGACATGCGTAGTTTGTACATGCCGATACACATGAGATTATCAACCGTCAATGGTGCATGGACTAGAAGCTAGGCCGCTGCACGGTAATGGCCCTGACGCAGAATTTTGGGTGCGGCGATTCAGCCATAGCCATCAATTTGCCGACACCACGCGGCCTTCATTTTAATCTGAGGCAAGCTGGCTAGTGGTTACCTGATTGAATTACCTGGCACATACTCTCTGGCCACGTCGTCCAACATAGTCCGCATTTGGCGTAGTAGCGCGCGTTATCCGCGCAGGCATTAAGCATAGGCTGAACTCTATCATACGCTTCCTAAGACATAATCTTATTATGCGGAAGACTGGGCACATGCTTGATTTGGGGTAGGAAGAAAGAAGCTATCCCGGGTGACACTGGGACATGATTGGGACAGCTCAGTAACGAAATAAGCAACCGAAATGAAGTCGAATTAATGGCTCGACATGTATGGCGGAAGAAACCCTGGGACTTCTCTCATCCACTCCAGAATCATGGTACAGGCCTTCACCGGAGATGCACCGACAACATGTCTCATGCTCCCCATTCTGGAGCCCGGCGGATGCGATTCGACACACAAGACATACTAGCCAAGGCTTGTTTTTACATTGCGCCTGGGTTTACCACTAATGCATGGGTCTTTACTCTCATCTTGCTCTGTCAAGGGAGGCGATGGTGTCAATGAGTGTGTCTTGCTTGCCGTGTATGGCTGAGACAAATAACAAGGACCACGGTGTAGTACATAGTATTACGGGCTAGTAACTACCGCAGCATTCTTGAAATCGCACACGGGATGTTTATATTTTAAGTTTCACTCTCAAGCTGTTAAATGCACCACCTAATGCAGAGAGGGCACATCGGGGACACGCCTGCCTCTTATTCGAAGTTGTGATACGTGTCTCGTAGGCTGATCTGTGTATATCGAGATGACTTGACCTCTGCGCCTTCCTCCGTACATCGATTGGTTGAAGATTTGATCGACTGCTCTGTATGGTAAATTGTAAATGCCCAAGGCGCGCCGTGTATCTATCTGCACTGCAGGCCTGGCAATTTCGACGTGGTAAGACTGTGTGTACCGACGTGTCCCAACCACGGTCACATTAGACTTGTAGATGGGACATCTCTCCCTTGCATTCTGCAGATGCCTGCTTTGAGGCGCCCCATCTCAGTCTCAATTCTGCGGTACCACGAGTACCCTATTTGCTCGTACTGCAGAACAAGGGCCGATACAGTTCAGTCCGTCGAATCGACTACGGCACAGTCCCACTTCTACCGATCCAGAGTGAGGTTCCTCATGGAGAAGTCACTGGTTGAAGGGCTATGAAGTAGGCTAGCTCGGGAATCCTTCAGACAGAAGGTTTTACCTGGCGTGTGCTGGCCTCGGTGAACCAATTGACGTGTGATGCATTCATTTTTATTTTATTTAGTTTTGGTGTGCGACTCTACAGACGCTCACTACAACAACCGAGGGAAGTATCATGCGCCAAGCACCGACTAACCATCCAAGCTGTTACAACATCCATATCACCGAAAAACACTATCACGTACGAATTACTTGATCGGGCCTGCACGCACCTAGCAGTGCTACGCAACTGCCTACGTAATAGAGTCGTCGTCGCGCGATCAACCGCAGCGTGTCTTGGCCGCCGCCTTGACGCCCAAGAGGTTTGTAACGTGGCATATGCCCAGACCGCACTAAGGAATACTTTATCGAGAAACTGCGGACTGTGGTTCGTTGAGATGGAAGTTGTCCGTACGCTTTCTCCACTGGTGCCTTCGGTGAGAAGCCTAGTTGCCGAAGCATACATAGTGTTGAGACGTAGTTACGGTGTGTTCAGAGTGTCATTAGGCAGAAGGGCGATTTCTCGGGATTTCGGCTGTGGGACTATACGGGTCGATGGGGTTAGATTGCCCAGTTATTTGCGTGCAGGTTGTTGGCGAAGACCCCCCCCCCCCCCTCCCCCCCAAAAAAAAAGAGGCCCGCCGAGGAATCCCAACTCTAGGCATCAAAGATGCAAGGGCGTACAGGAACTTTTTGAATTGTCAACGTACGATTCCGCCATCGGCGGCGTGACGGCGTGCCACATACGGAGTAAATAGGCGATTCATTAGCTCGAGCCCCCCTAGCACGAGGGTCTTGGTGCGTCCACCGAAAAATTAAGAGTCGTAAATAAGCATATCGCTCGCGGCGCTAAGCCAGGGATGGGCCTTGGTAGGCAGATTGAGTGGTGCGTGCGCGGTGATGGGCCCAACGCTGGATTGTCTCAACGGTGGGCGAAGTTGGTGAGTGCCAAGGTGGCAGACGAAGAAAGGGACAAGGGCCAAGAGCGCCGCGGTGATTTCGATGCAGAACTTTGCAGAAGTCTAGACTCTCTGCCTATGCTTGGGGGTCTCATCACGGAATACGGAGCATCTCAGGGTCAGATATGATTGATTCCTTTTTCGCTAGTTGGAGAATGCTCGTCCAGAGGACGTGAGGATGACCCGTGGAACCTAGTGGCGATTGCGGAAAAAAGAGCGCCCCTTTTTTAGCAGGCTGTGGGGTTTGTGGTGAGATCCAGGCTCAGCCAGCCAACAGTCTGACGGAAATACGGACAAGTCGGCACGGCTGATGGAGTCGGGATTACGATAGCAATATGGCTTCTGTATGGGGTCGTCAGAGTCAGACTCATTCCAGCAATAGCGCCGACCGACTCTGACAAAAGCTTGTCCGTCTAGCGCGAGTTGACGGAGATGGCTCTCGCGCTGCTGACCTTTCCATGCATTCCATTCCAAATGCGAGATGCCCAGGGGGGGGGACTTGCTCTTGGGCTTTTGGCTTCATTTCAATTCAATTCAGTTCAACCCAGGGCCAAGGCAAACAAGCGAAGGGCTGCTCTGTGGCTGCTGAGCTGAAGCGCAGGCTGTGCAGTGCAGTGGGCGGTGGCTGAAGGTAGGATAGTCGAGGTAGGTCCCGTGCCTTGGGCGGATAGGCTGATAATTCTTGGTCTCGTAGCTTGTGTTCCGCAGCCAGATCTACGAATAGACTTATCATGAATTCCCGTGCAAAGTTTGAACGGCTTCTATCTGATATGGGGTGGTCATGTCATGTCATGTACGTGGAACGCGCTGCACGCCTTGGCCAGTATCATTCTGCAGGGCTCCCCGTCAGCGCCCTGTAGGCTGTAGGACGTAGTTTGTAGGACCGCTTCCTGAACTGGTGGCGAGCCGCACACGCTGTGCCAGTGAGCCTAGCACCAAACACCCCCGCCAAGACGCACCTGCATTGTTAATCCCCTCCCCGGGAATAACACCTCTGGAAGCACAGGATTCCTGCTTCTGCTCTGCACTTCGGCCACTTCCCATGGGATTGTCTTGGATGGACATGCTTGGCGGTCTTGGCTTACCCAGAGGCGATTGCTGAAAGAAGGTTGGTGGACAGAAGTGGGATGCATGACCACGAGACAGAGCGCCAAGCCCCAGAAGCCTACCACACCAGACCAGGGGCCCCTGGCGCCCGCCCCAGACTACACCGGAGCCAAGTTTTGCCAAGTCGGTTCAGACGGCATCTCGGAGGCGCGCCAGCCTTGACGGTGCCCACTGTTTTCTTTGGGGGTGAAAGCTGTGGTGTTTTGGTGGCAGAGGCCGGCGCCGAGAGGGCGCGGTCGATGCGCTGAGACTGGGCATGTTAAGAGGTGCCGTGAATGGGGTTCTTGGTAACGGCGGTGTCAAAGCGAGCCCTACATCAGCGAGAGAGTCTACGCAAAGTTGAGGGGACTGAAATCGGATAAAGAAACAGACAGACAATGGGAGCACGCCCCATCGTGCGGCATGACAGCTTCCGTGCCAAGAGCAGTGGCTGACAACGCTTAAATTCATGCTTAAAAGCCGAGTCTGCTGGTGGTCTTGGCGGCGACCTGCCAGAGGGGCTCCCTCGGCCGAGTTTGCCGTGGTGGTGCACAAATCTCACTCACGCACACCCCCCCTGGCGGCCCCCTGCCCTAGGTCGCGCCATCTTGCACAGCGCCTTGCCCAGGAGGGTATGCAAGTTGCGAATACGTTCAGGTGGGCTGAGGGAAGGGCGGAAAATGGGGAGGATGGATGACTGAATGGGTGAATGAATTGATGGCGTGCCTGGCTGCTGTGGCCTGTACTTGGTATGTCGCACAGCGCGTTTTGGCGTTGGTGGAGCATCGCGATTGCGATTGCGGCGTGCTGCGTGCTGCGTTGTACAACATAATCTGGAAATTGCGTGATAACGTGCCAGCCGCCACTCCATAACGTTTGTAATGGAAGTCTATTTTAAAGTTGGATTTGTCCTGTTACTGTCCCGTAGGTAGGACGAGATATAGGGTCGGGACTCAAGGCCAGCCAGTAGGGGAATTGGCGGAGCCCCGAGTTAGGGCGCCCAAGGCATCAGCTAGAAATCACTTGCGACTCGTTCACTGTCCTTGCCTGTCTCGATAAATCTAGACACTAAAAGACACCATTGCGCGCTTCAGATGGCGACTTTGGCAACTGCCTATTACTTGCAATGGGCCTGCCGCGCAGCCTATAGGTAACAATAGCGCTCAAGTACTTTGAGGGACCGATGTGTGGAGAGACCCTGCATCTACGCCTCGGCGCACCAGAGCTCTGCTAGACCAGACACAAGGCGATTCCTTCAGCTTGGGCATCTCATTTCTGCTCCCCTGTCATTCTCGACTATCAAAGCCTCCGTGAGGCAGCCTCAATTGAAGTCCTGGGTACGTTCGGGAAGAGCGTACGAAGCACGTCCGTATTGTCCACGAATTTCACAGCCCCCTTATTACGAGGGTGCAGAAGCCGATTATCCGGAGCCATGGCCAACCACGACCGCCCCCGACGTAAAGGGTAATCGCCGCGTCGTGTTGCAGAGGCGATTACGCGGTCATGCAGCAAGTACCTTGCGTACCTACGCAGCAGCGAACAGAAACATGGGCCTGTGCTCGTTGGCAGTCGTCACTAACTAAATCTTCAATCTCTGCCGTTCGACTTTCTTCCCTGCCAGCCACCAATAAATAGTTCTTGCTTGCATTCACAGCGACGAGATACAGGGCCAAAGATGGAAAGGGGGGTGGGTATTTGGACGGGATCGGTACCTACGTGTACCCCATGTCTTGGCACAAACATTGGACCCGTGTCGGCATCCCACGACGTCATCGCACACCTCCTGGATGAAATTAACGGGGATTTTTTTTAGCCTTTGAACTTTTACAGTGGTCCCTCCAAGGGAGATGGCACTGTTTAAAGGCTGCAAGGGCCTGGGAAATCAAACGTGCAACCGTATATCTGTGACAGAGATCGGGCTAGTGGATGAAACGTGTTTCTGGGTGGGCAAAGCACGCACACAGGTGGCTTACGGACCGCCCTTTTTGGGGGAATTGTTTTGTGCGCGGCGGGTGATTACAGCGCTGTTAGGTGAGGTGCCACTGCTGGGCATATCATCCCGGGAATAACGGGCGGATAATTCGTGCCGTGGTACAGACTACACGTTACAGAGGCTCCCACCTCCTCCCTGACCCGCCTGGTGGATGTAAGATGTGGTGTTTTGGAGGTCCAGAATGACAACGGAGGAGATCGACTCGCGTCACCTGTCCGCTGGCTTGCTGGCCATCTCTGTTCATGTCCCTTTCCACCTTCTGGATGAGAGAAGGGTTGACAAACAAGAAGGGTACTTTGTCATGAGTATTTTCGTGAATCAGGATGGTGTTGTGTTTGAAAAACGAGGAAGAGGAAGGTGGCTAAACAAACTTCCCGCTGGTCAAGGATACGCACAAGTAATACTTGAATGGGGTAATCCACATCCGCTTGACACGGAGTGAGGATGCCGGTTTAGGAAAGCGAGCGAGCACGCCAGATCCTGAGGCAGGAAAGAGCGTGGGCGTGAATTGGAGACGCCTCTCCGATGGATTATGGACTCACCGGCTTTACGGCACTGGATTCGGTCTCTGAGCGAGGCGCCACACACACACACACACACTCTCTCTCTCTCTCTCTCTTGACGAAACCTTGCCTCCCAGGCCCTCTCTATTCTACCTGTGGGTAACGTGTGCTAACGACAAGGCACGACTTCGGTACCATCCGTCGATGTGGGACGCAGCAATGCTCGATGGTGTAGATTGGGACAAGTGATTACTCAGTATTGCGTCTTGCGTCTCGATGGAGCCTACGGAGCAGGGTACCTGAACTATGGATGGGGCCGTGGACGATTCCAATGGCGGTAGACCTATGTATGCGAGAAACTAGCATTATTCATGGAAACAGGCCGAGAGATCGTAGGGAGATGCTGTTGCGACGTGGAAGACAAGTCTCCTGCGGCAAAATCGGGACGGATGTCACATCTTGGCAGGTCTTGGTGTCACCTGTAACGATGGCTTGTGTGTGGTATGGCTTGTGCGCAGCCAAGATGCGCGATGCTCCCTAGGCCGGCCAGGACGGCGAGCTGTTCTATCGAGGAGCGGACCGTTTGGCAGATCGACGCCGATGGAAACAGGGGATCCTGCCTATCCGAATCTCAGGGTCGCACGACGGGCGGTGCGGTGCGAGGCACGGTGATGCAGCGGTGGTGTCTGCGGTATATCTCCATCAAGCGAATGGATTTCAAAAAGCAGTGCTGCAGCGCTGCAGATTCTCCGTAGAGATAAGGACCCATGCCACGTTCCCTTCCACTCTTGCTACCACGCACACGTGTATTACCGTATCTCGAATGCTGTGCAACACAGAGTAAGCAGCGGGCATGGATGGGGCACAACCACAAGAGCGAGTGCTGCTTCGACTCGTACACGCAGGAGTCGCCTCTGTCGTTTGGAGTGCAGCGCAACCTGTAACAAGGACGGCTCGACGGCAACATAAGGTGGAGGATTAAGTCTCGCTAAGCACAGAGCCAAGCTTCAGTAGCGTGCCCTCGACCGGCACCCACGGCACTTGGTGGCAGCTTAGCGCCGTGGGCACGACATGGCCAAGATAGCCGCAACATCCGCAAGGTACTCTGGAGTGACATGGCGAGCGCCGCAAAAGGCCCGTCTCAGCGCATGGCTACAGGGGTACGTTGCTCGCTGTGGGCTTGAGCTGGGCGGGTGCAAGGGGGAGTGGAATGACCAGGGGCAGTGCGGGCCTAAACTGGGCTTTTCCGTTGGGGCTCACTTGGGACTTCGGGAAGAGGCCTAGGTGATGGCAGAAGCTTTATCCGACTCGTTGTTATGCGCTGACGGCGGCCGTATTTTCCTCTGGCTTCCTTCCTGGCGGTCCATCCGCCCTGACAGTAGATGCCCACCAGTCCGTACCAGCCGCCAATGATTACTGGCATCCAGATCCATGGTAGGTTACAGCGAGCGTATGGCGGCACAGATGTCTCCAGGCGGGAATGCGCGCCAGCTAGCTACTAACTCGTAGGGACAAAGTCAACCGCGCGTGGCCAACCAGGCCAACGCTTGGCCATGACACCTCCGTGGCCGATTAAATACACCCGAGAGTGGCACTCCTTCCCAGCCTGGCCATGGACTGGTCCAAACCTCGCTGCATCGGCAGCGCCACGGGGTGATGCGATGGAAGTGGCGGCGGCCTCAGTTATGCGCTTGAGGCAGGTGGCTAGCTGGCTAGGAAGCCCATGCCAACCGCTGAATCATCACCCTCCTCCAAGCCCTGCACACCCACCTTTTCTCGCCCACTGAAACCAGCAACTGGTCTCCTTGGCTTACGCCTTGCCCTGCCCTTGCTTGCCGTTGCTGCGTGCGCGTGCCAGGCTAGTTCGTCAGCAAAAGTAGAAAAATAAGCTTAGCAGAAATCCTATTATTACCGGTATTATGCCCGGGTCGGGGTGGTGCGCCCTTTTTGGGGAAGGCTTTTTTTGCCGTTTGTTGACCAGTGCCCATGGCCGGCTGTCCTGAGTTTCTGCCGGCCACACGGTCGCCACGCCCTGCCCACCTTGCTTGTCTCGTTGAATTTCCCCTCCGAGCTTTTGTTTCCTCTCTCGGCCTTCCTGCTCACTCACGTCACTCCCCTGGTATCTCTCCGTGGGACTTGGTTTATGGATGACTGTTTGGAGGTTTATTCCCCGACCACACTGCCCTGCCCATCTGCACTCTTTGGTGGCATTTCTTGTTTCTGGGGGCCTTGGTGCTGCTTTGCGACATTTGCTTGCTGTTTAGTTTTCTGATTGACCTTTGGTCGGCCTCTACGTATTCAGCCGCGCCAGCGCTGCTTGTTTCGCCTGTCAATCTTCATTCCATGCGCTTTTTATAATACGTACTAGCTCCTAGGTATGCGTATCTGCCATGATTCTTCTGCCTCCTCTCGGACGTAAGAGCGGTGCTCCACGCCAGGTAATAGCGTTCATCCGCTGGTTGCCACCACCCACAATTACGGTAACGCCGGCGTTTGTCTAGCCGGCGCCCCCAAAGCTTGGGTGCTCAAACCCGCTTTTTTTCCTCTCCGCCACTGGGAATGGTGGGTGGGTATCTGCTGGCGAGAACGCTAGAGTTACAATTAAGTCGCCCAGAATAGCCAAACCACACCAATGGGACGGTCATTATTTTTCCTCCCGCCGCCAGCCTGCCTGCGAAGTCGAGCCTTGTACAGTCCAACAGGTCGCTTAAGCCGACTGCTACATGGTCACTGGCGCACCACTGGCTCAGCGCACCCCCTGCCCCCCCTCTACAACACAACAAACACCCCCCTCCCTGTCACCTTGAAGGCGACTTATCCAGTGGTCTTTCCCCCTTTGGGTTTCTCACGCACCTCGCTTTCAACCTTAATTCCCTCCCAGCCCTTCCCATCCATCCCCTTCGCTTTCCTCTAGGTTCTGATCCCGTACATCACCTCGAACCGTCGTAAACATCATTTGCTATTCTCTCTCCTCGCAGCCAACTCAGCGACGAAAGCATTGCATCCGGCCTCGCCATTTCACCGTTACGAGAGCAACGCCGGCAACGTACAGAACACCAAGCACACAGCGCCAGCGCCTTCGCTACACATCTCTTCTTTTACCACGCACAAGACAGGTAAGCTTTTGGGCATTTGAAATTGTTTCTCCTGAATCTTTCTGTGTACTCCTTTTCTTTTCTCGACGAGCGTCTCTGGGCGGCAGTATCACCTACCTTAAAAACCACGGGGCAAATGGTCGCCAGCTGGCGTGGGATGGATTTCATTTGTGTCCCCAGTCTCCTGTGTCTGGGAGACAAGCAACAATGCAAGATTTCCCCTAGGACATGGCTTCTACCTCAGCTTGGCCTTTCGTGTCTCGCCGCGGTCCACGAAATTGGACCTCGATTACCGTTTCTAGCCAAACTTTCCATCGGATGGCTTCATTGGGAAAATTGCGACTTCGCTGTGAGAGTGGCTTTCCAGCTGTATACTCTTTGTGTATGCATATGGGTGTGCACACGGGCGGGCGACTGCAGTCGGCTCAAGTGATCGGCTATTCGCATCATCAAACTGCAACACCTACATGAACCCACGAGATTTGCTTCGAGCGGAGGCGGACATCAAGTCAGTTGCCGCAGCTACATCTTCTGTTGCAAGGCTACTGTGACAAGCACAGACGCGACACGGCCAAGATGGCTGGTGGCTTTGATTCTGTCCTCGAGGATATCCAGCAATGCCGGATCCCGCCATCACACACAGACACACTGGTGTCTTCTCCGCCTCGACAAGCTTTATTCCCTTGTACTCATTTTCATTTTGTTTGCTTGGCTCCCCTTGTTCGAAATACGCCGCTCGCCTATGCATCTTTCTCAGGACTAACAAACTGTTGCAGTGTTGATACCGTCTGACCTTTCTGTCATCCCTCACCAACAGTCTGTGCTACCCACGTCAAGTCTGGCGTGTAGTAGATTCACCAGGTAATTGGAGCTAGTAGAGTCCACAGACTTTCCATAAGTCGACAGGGCCAATTTTGCACCAAGCAATTCAGGTTCTCAGAGCACCAGTAGCCACCAAGCTCACGTGCTTGTGTGGTTCAGCTCTGCTTCACATCCATCACGGTGGCCAATATCGCGCCCTGCGCAAGCAGGCACAGGCATAACTTCAAGACCGATTCCGTCATCTCAGAAAAGATGGAGACATACAACGGCTACGTTCGCACACCAAGCGACGGCATCAAGCTATTCGAGGCTTGCCGCCTTGGTCTGCTGCCCCGTGTGCAGCGACGGCTATCGGAGAAGGAGCGACAGTCAATTCGCTCTGGGTCCGTCTTTGTTTGGGACGAGCGGGAAGCCGGCATGAGGAGATGGACTGATGGAAAGTCTTGGAGTGCCAGCCGCGTATCCGGCAGCTTCTTGACATACCGAGAGATGGAGGGCAAGCGAGGCGGTGGCTTTGGAAGTGGGAGAAGAGGCGCCGGCAAGTCACCCGACTCTGGCAGGGCAAGCGACGAGGAGCAAGACGACGGCGAGCCAGAGGGTTATCGATACAAAGCCGACGGTCTGATGAAGCAGTCGTTCAGCATAACGACATCGAGCGGCCAGCATTTACACCTGATCTCGTACTACTCACGCCCACAGCCTGGTCAACCTGACCTGCCTCAACCCACCTCAGATCCCCTCCCTCAGAAACATTGTCCCAGTCAAGGGCATGTACCCAGAGTCCAGCATGGGGGAAACAAACCAGACGCCGGCTCTAACCCGTGCTCCGATGCAACAGCCGCCGTACATGATCGCTCCGCAACACGGTCATCCGCATCCTCACCCGCATCATCAGCAGCCGTATGCTCCTCACTATGCGCAAGCTGGCTATGGATGGCCACCATCGCCCGTGTCCGCACCCGCCTATCCTCATTATACTATGGCTCATTACCCCCCTAATCCTCATCACCTTCCTCACCCTCATGCTTCTCAAACCCCGCCGCCCCCGCCGCCACAACATGCTCAACCCTACTCACATTATACTCATGGTCCACCAGTATATGAGCGGGCCTCTCTTCCTCCTCTACAGAATACAAAGTCTACCACTCTGCCTCCATACCGGCCTTCGCACGGGCTATCGCCGCCCCGTCTACACGAATCTCCCCGCGGTGGACATTTACAGACAATCACACAAGATGACCGCCGCGGCAGCGCAAGTTCTGTGCGGGGCCCTCAAGCCCCTCTGCCCGCCCTGAATGCTGTCGCCGGCACTCCAGCGGCACCACATGCCGCCTTGCACACACCGCCCACGCGTGCCATGAGTATGACTCCACCGCGGACCTCTCATTCCGAAGCACCCAATGCGAACAACGGCAAGGCGAGCTTATCGGCGCTTCTACACTACCCAACCCCCTCAACTAGTGAGTCCGGAAGTGGGCGTGCTGGTAGTAACGGTAGCGCCAACAGCAGCCCGGGGCTAAAGGGACTTCCAGCACCCGAGAAAGGTGGTGTAAGCGAGGACGCAAGGGCGTTAAGAATGCTGGACCGCAAGTTCTGCATCTAAGACTTTGACCCAGAAGGTGGAGAGGGTTTTTTTTTTGGGAATTTTCTTATAGTACAGAGCCACTAGTTTCACGAAACAGGTTCAGTCTTTAATTTTTTCTTTGAGGTGAAGATTCTTCATCCAGCATTGTTCGGCGTCGGTGTGCACTTTCAAGGGTAACATATACCGGCAAGGGTGTCTGGCATGTCATGGTACTATTACAGGCATTTTGGGAGTAGGGGACTTTCTGGGATGGAAAGGCATCGCCGGGAGCTTTGTCTCAAGTTTTGAGAACTGGTTTAACTTAGATAAATACGCAATCCACGAAGGGTCTGTGTAACCCGGCTTCTCCAATCAACCATTTGAGCCCACTGACTTATCTAAGCTTGTACTATATAAAACATTTTCTCTCATCCAGGGCGGGTCTTACCAGCAGTTCCGCGATGCTTTGTAAACGAGAAACAATTAGGGCATACGTCTGGCTTACTTCAGCTTATCGTAATAATTCCACATGCCGTTTACGGGAAATAGACACGGCACTCATAGCCGTGTGGGTGCGATGGGGTCACCTGCCACGTTTTCTTACATCCCTCTAGAGCCCAACACTACGTAGAGGAGCTCCGAGTAACCACTGGCTCACAATCCGTGGAGATTAGAACGCCTCTACTTGGCGAAATGCTGAAGAAGATACACAAGCTGACCAGCTGGCTATTTTGGTTTCGTGTACATAGGCTGACGAGACCCATGAAGTGCTGGGGGGGGCGTGTGCATGAGGGCGAGAAGGGAACTGCCGCTTTGTTTAAGTTAAGGTGTAGACTCACGGACAAGACGGCATTGGGAGTCTGAGGAGAAGGGGGAGGAGGCGATTGGGATGGGGGACGTAAGGGGCCGCGTCATCGGGAAGCGCATTTCGCAAGTCGGCATCTTTTGGGGAGCGCCAAGTTGTGTAGCGTTTAAAGATATTGAACTGGGAAGCAGTTTTGCTATTTTCTACACAGACAATTCTCCTGACGTTTGGGACGGCTCTGCGTTCATGTTCGAGTCGCTCTGTGCCGGTTAGTGTGGGACTGCTTTTTTTAAGTTCTGGGGGAAGCTATTTCCTATTTTTCTATGCCTATAGCCTAAGTGATTTAAGAGTTAAGTTTTGATACTGTGAAGTGCTGCTAACCATTAGGGCATAGTGTATGGATAGTTTGCGAATTTATGATGAGGACGTTGATGTGGTGACGTAGCTTACTTAGGGTTGGGTTGGGTTGTACAGTATGGGATGTTCTGACTTGAGGTTTTGGATGTGGGTGTTAGTATTCCAGAGTAGTGAGCTGCGTAAACTTAAGAACCGAGGCGATTGTACTGTAAGCTGGAGCAACAGGTAAGTAGACTAGACATGGTGGTTGGTTGATCTGGCTTTGTCTATTGAAGCATATATGACCCGCGCCGTGAGGTTATCACGAACAACTCCGCTTTGCTGGCACCATACAGGGTAGGCAGAAAGTGCTGGTTTGCCATGGCGTGAAGCGCCACGCTCGCGTCATAGTTGTGCCGATCCGCCCAAATCCATCACCTGCATTGACGTCGCAGCTATTGGCGAGATCTGGGACGCGATCTAAGCTATTTGCGCCATCCAAAGTGAAATCGAGTAACTGACGGCTTCATCCCGTGCTGTTACTTCGCGCCCCCTTTGTCACCTTACCCGCAATATGCTGGGCGGGCGCAGTTAAACACACCCCAAGTTACTGATCTGCGACGCCCACCATGTTCACCTTTTGCCCTCTTCAGGGCGCCCTTTCTGAATCGTTCGCATCGCAGTCCCTTCTTGAGCTTGATGGAGGGGTCAAGGTGCTTGTTGATTTGGGGTGGGATGAGACCTTTGATGTGGAGAAGCTGGAGGCTCTCGAGAAGTGAGTGCGGGATACATCAAAGATTTTGTAAAGGACGGACTGCTAACAAGTACAGACATGTCCCTACGCTCTCCCTGATCCTCCTCACCCATGCCACCGCCTCACATATTGCCGCCTACGTCCATTGCTGCAAGAACTTCCCTCTATTTACGCGTATACCCGTCTATGCGACACGACCGGTCATCGATCTAGGCCGAACACTCACCCAGGACCTCTACACATCGACTCCCGCTGCCTCGACCACGATCCGCCAGAGCTCGCTCTCCGAAACGGCGTATGCCTACTCACAGGCAGCTACCGCAGCGCAGAACCTCCTCCTGCAGTCCCCGACCTCGGACGAGATTGCACGATACTTTTCACTCATACAACCGCTTAAATACTCACAGCCTCATCAACCTTTGCCCTCCCCTTTTTCGCCGCCTCTAAATGGCCTTACTATTACGGCTTACAATGCGGGCCATACGCTCGGTGGAACAATATGGCATATTCAGCATGGATTGGAATCCGTCGTATACGCGGTTGACTGGAACCAGGCTCGCGAGAATGTGTTTGCTGGCGCGGCCTGGCTAGGGGGTGCTGGAGGTGGCGGTGCTGAAGTCATTGAGCAACTGCGCAAGCCGACTGCACTGATTTGCAGGCAGTCGCGGAAGTGACAGAACCGCTCAAGCTGGTGGCCGTGCAAAGCGCGACGAGCAGCTCATCGATATGATCAAAGCCTGCGTGTCGAGAGGAGGCACGGTATTGATACCAGTTGACTCAAGCGCTAGAGTCTTGGAGATGGCATATCTTCTAGAGCACGCCTGGAGGGCGGACGCGACAACCCAGGATGGTGTGTTGAAGTCAGCCAAACTATTTCTGGCAGGGCGAAACGTGTCGAGTACGATGCGATACGCAAGGAGCATGCTCGAGTGGATGGACAACAATATTATACAAGAGTTTGAGGCATCTGCAGAGAAGAAGAAGAATATCAACGGAGCCGGCGAGAAAAGCCAGCCTGGGCCCTTTGATTTCAAGTATCTGCGGCTCCTGGAACGCAGAGCTCAGATTGCTACACTGCTCAGCCAGGGCGGAGACAACGTTGAGACGCAAGGTCGCGTCATTCTGGCTAGCGATGCGAGTATGGAGTGGGGATTCTCGAAAGACCTAGTAAAGGGACTCGCTAGGGACTCGAGGAACTTGGTTATTTTGACGGACCGACCGAGTGCACCGCAACCAGATAGTCCTTCTATTGCGAGAACGTTGTGGGAGTGGTGGAAGGAGAGGAGGGACGGCGTATCGGTAGAGCAGCCCGGCACAGGTGAGAGCTTCGAGCTTGTTTACGGCGGTGGCCGAGAGCTTGAGATACGAGAGGCACAGCGCCAACCACTGGAGGGAGATGAGCTGGCTGTGTATCAACAATGGCTTGCAACACAGCGTCAGCTCCAGGCCACGCAGCAAGCTGGTGGAGTGGGTGCTTTGGAAGCCTCTGCTGATGTCGTCGATGACGCCTCTTCTGACTCCTCTTCCGATTCTGAAGACGAGGACGGCGAGCAGCAGGGCAAAGCGCTCACCGTATCCGCCACTATTGGCCAAGCTGGCCGCAAGAACGTGGTTCTGAAAGACGAGGACCTCGGAATCAACATATTAATAAAGAGGAAGAACGTGTACGATTTTGATTCCCGAGGGAAGAAGGGCAGGGACAGAGCGTTTCCCATGCCCATTAGGAGGAAGAGGAATGACGACTTTGGCGAGGTGATTCGCCCAGAGGACTATCTCCGGGCTGAGGAAAAGGAGGACGACAACCCCGACGCTGCACAAATGGATGCCGTAGACGACAAACTAGGACGAAAACGAAAGTGGGATGACGTCGTCAAGAACCCCGTTGGTGCCAATAAACGGCCGCAAGTGAATAAAGCCTCAGTGGCTAACGATGCGGATGGTACGGCTGTAGACGGTGCCGTCCCCGACGACCTGGACAATGCGGAGGATGCTGAACCTGAGGAGCCTGCAGGGCCGTCGAAGCTCATACACAGCAGCGAGACCTTACCAACCAATATGCGCATTGGCTTTGTGGACTTTAGCGGACTGCATGACAAGCGAAGCTTGAACATGCTTATCCCGCTTATTCAGCCACGCAAGCTGATTCTGGTTGGGGGAACATACGAGGAGACTCAGTCGCTCGCTACGGACTGTCGGGCCGTATTGGGCACAGAAGGTGACAGGGCAGTGGATGTGTATACCCCAGAGGTAGGCACCTGGGTGGACGCCAGCGTGGACACGAATGCATGGGTGGTCAAGCTCGCAGATTCACTCGTTAAGAAGCTCAAGTGGCAGAACGTCCGGGGCCTGGGAATCGTCACTATCACCGGCCAGCTCCTGGCTGCCGTGCAGCAAGCCCAGGACGACGCAAGCCAAGGCGAAGAAGACGCGTCAAACAAGCGCCAAAAGACAGAGCCGCAGCCATCCAATGCCGTGGCCCTCACAACGCGGGCCCTCGCTGGGTCGGCACCCAACTCGGCAGCTGTCTTGCCGACACTAGACGTGCTGCCTGCGAACCTTGCCTCCGCGGCGCGGACGGCAGCCCAGCCGCTCCACGTGGGCGACCTAAGGCTTGCGGATCTACGGAGGTCGATGCACACGACGGGCCACGCGGCGGAGTTTCGTGGCGAGGGTATGCTGGTTGTGGACGGGGCTGTGACGGTGCGCAAGACAGGCGAGGGGCGCATAGAGGTGGAGTGCGTGGGATTACCGCTCGGTGGGAGGAGGAGCACGCTGTACAAGGTCAAGAGGGCGATTTACGAGAGTCTTGCTGTGGTGGCCGGCGCGTAGGGTCGAGAGCCATGATTTATAAAGGGTGATTTTGAGGTGTATTTGTACTCGCATAAAAACGCAGGGGGGGGAGGGGGGGGTGGTGGAAAAGGGGGGAGCAGGAGTGTAAAATACTTGCGAAAACATCGTATGAGACAAGGGGCATCTCAGTCCATGCATTTAATACATGGACAATCAGGCGTCGTTCGCCTCGTCACTACAGAGCGGATGATGGGCGAGTTTGAATGTGAATTTATTGCGTCTAGTATTATTACAGTTCGCGAGGCACTCCCGTCACCACCGCCGCCTTGACCTAGTCCATCACAAGTCAAGACTGACGACGACGGGAACCCGCGTTTTCCACACTTCCGTGAGGCGGGTCTCGTACATTCCCAAACGCCGAGCAATGCACGCTATTCCAAGATTTGTTGCCCTCTAGATCGTTCCCAGGGGAGTGGTGATACATGACACCCCCTGAAGCCGCCGTGGCATTCTGCACACGACATCACGCATCTTGTTTCATCTCAACCATCTCGTATTCTCCAGCACCATCTCTGCCGCGGCCACTTCCCCTCCCACGGGAGAAGCCCATCTCCTCGTCTCCTTGCACCGACGGGCCGTCTTCCGCGTTTGCGCCGCCGTCTGTCGGGCGGTTATTCTGAGATGGAGAGCCGCCGCCGCCACCACCTGACCTGCCGAGGATCCTACCCCCGCCAAAGAAGACGGGTTGCAGCTCGCGGTAGCGGCACCCCCACATTGCTAACGCGACGGCGATGGCGGAGGAGCCGAGCATGGTAGCCCACCACATGGAGTGGGCGGGGAGAGACCGGCTATAGAGTGTTGTGAAGATGAGGTGGATGAAGTGGACTGTGAGAGCGAAGTCGGGAACGAGTTTGCTGCGGGCGATGAGGATGACTATGGCGACGGCCCTGGAAGTTGTTACCCTTGCTACTTACTCGTGTGGAAGGTAGGAAAGGATTGGGATGGCTAGATTTCAAGTTGGTGCCGGGGGCTGAACGTACATGCAGAAACCACCGTCAAAGAGCCACACAAAAGCCATGAGCCACCCCTGCGTGGTGTCGCCGCGAACGCCGTCCCAGTCCAGCACCATGCCCAGTCGAAACGACTCGCCCGCGACGAGCGTGGTGAAGAGCATGAGCATCACGGCAACGAGATAGTAGAGCACCTGGAGCGTCGCGATCTCAGAGGCGATCTTGAGGGGTGGCAGCTCCGTCAGGGCGCCCGCGCGAGGGGGCCTGCGCCGTCGTGGCATTGTGGTATTTTATGTGAGATGGTTGTCGCGTGTGGTGTCGCCGACGGTTGGTAGGGATCGATCGACGTGTGGTGTAGGCGGTGGCTGGTCGGAGCAGAGGTGCGCGCGCGCGGTGCCTGACCAGGTGAAGTCTTGGGATATCGGATCGAGCAGGTTTGTTCGGCTATAGACTCATTTTCTGGTGGGAGGAGAAGGCTGGTGCTCACCGCTGGTGAGGAAAAAGGGGGAGGGCGGACGTCGAAGATGCACCGTTCAGGAGAAAGGCACCAGCGGAGATGCAGTCGAGGTGGCGCCTGCTCTGGCCAAAGCAAGGATAAGCGCTTTCAGGGAAACTCAAAGAGCAGAGGCGAGCAGGTCCGGAAGAAGAGGCGTATAAATCCGGCGTTGGAGAAGAAACAGGAGGAAGAAACCAGCTTGACCCTCCAGGCAGGGGACGATGTCGAAGATTGGACGGAGGGCCGGTCACCTGCGCAGGAATGGAGCATTTGGAAGCTGGTGACACAAAGAGGCCAAGTTGGAAGATTACCAAAGCCGCGGCTGTACCTGGTACCGTTCGCCAGCACGTTTGGTAAGGGGGTGTGGCAGCCGGGGCCAAGTATGTGGTACAGCGGGTGTTTCGCACCTGTTTGCTCACCGCCTGCCTGTTCTGCCGGAGAGCTCCCCGTCCCATCGTCATTTGGATGGAGACACGGACAAAACTACGCAGACAGAGTGTTGCAAACATTGTCAATTTACCTGCACCATCAATGCCGTCGGGAATTGTATTCTCTGGATAGCCGCATATTACACCACAACTCGTATTCAATCGGCATCTCGGCAGAAGTCCTTGGCCTGCCCCCCCCCCCCCCCCCCCCCCCAACACCGCACCTCAAGCCCGCCTCAAACGCCCACCACGCCCTTCTCCCAGCCGCAAAAATGGGCTGGTGGCCCTTCTCGAGCACTGACCGCAGCGACGCCATCCGCACCGGCGACGCAATCCCCACCCGTCAGGAGCGCGCCGTCTGCTGGGCCTCCCGGGACGCCTACTTCGCCTGCCTAGACGCCAACAACATCGTCGACCCCAACCGTGAGAACGGCGCGCCCGCCGCCCGCGCCTGCCCGCAGCAGTCGGCCGAGTTCGAGCGTGACTGCGCCGCTGCGTGGGTCAAGTACTTCAAGCAGTGGCGCGTGGCGGACATACAGAAGAAGAGGCGGCTGGATGAGCTGAGGAAGCAGGGTGCGAGGGAGATGGAGGTGTCGACGACGTTTGCGCCGGAGGGTGGCGTGGGGGCCAAGGGGAAGGGGGTGAATGATATACAGGCCATGTTGGAGACGAAGAAGGGTGGCAGGTGAGAGGCGGCACCGTGTAAGAAACAAAACGTTGGCGGCTTTGTGTGGGATGGAAGGGATTGTGGGAATGACGGATGTATGGGTTGGCCTACTGGTTGGGATCCCACTTGTCGACATGCCGCAAACCGTGTACTATTATTATCAAACGCATCTCCGATTGGACTCTCCCGTCAATTGCTTGTACGCTACGCTGTTTATATGGCCCTTGTACGATCTCAAATATATGAAATAACTGCAAAGAGAAGCTGGAACTACATCTCACGCACGGCGGGCACTCGGCTGACGCTACTCTTCCCGTCGTCACAAATGCTACTTCTATTCAATTGCCAATTCATCCCAGCCCCTAGCTAATGACCTCAACATATGTATGAAAAACGTGACAGTAAAGGAAACAAAAAAGGAAAAACTTGTAGGCATGCTTGATGCAGCGGTTGGTATCATCCCATGTCTTTTTTTTGTCACAACAATCGAACACACATATCTGCACAAGTCTTGTAGCTGGTTGCTCTCCCCCAACCAGCCACCGTCGATTCTCGTCTGCATTTCTCACTGTTATAACAACCCCGTCCATCACTTCTCTACAATCATCGCCAATCACAATAGTTTTACCAAGCCAGCAGAGGCAGTCGATGCTGAAATACCTCGCCAAACACAAAGAAAAGGAAACATTAAAAGGAAATAAAAAAGCTTTTGGCCCTAGAATCAATCTGGGCGCAGCAATGCCAAGAGGGGATAAAGTCGTGGAAGTTGTAGCACCTCGATCCCTACCCTTATGCTGCAAGGTAGGGAGGGATACAACAGCTGCTCTCCGTGTTTGGTCTTTTGCGCCGACATGTTCTGTTCATCATGGCGTCAATCTTATCCCCCGACCAGTAGCTCATCCCTGACCTGGATCGTCATGCTAGTTCATTCTTATGCACGAGGCCTATGCGACCACCCGGATGTGGCCGTCTTGGGTCTCTTCTCCCGGCGGAAGGGGTGGAAGCGACTTGTTCACGCTTTCATGGCTCGTCCGAGGACGGAACTTGGACGATGCCCTCCGTATGGGGCCCGCCATTAATAATGTTGTCGCCATATCCGCTATCAGAGCTCTCTGATTTGAGAGGAGTGTGGGTTTTGGGTGGTGGTTTTGGTGGTGCGTCTGTAGGCATCGGTGGCCAAGCCTTTGTGAGCGGCTTCTGTGAATGTGTTCTCAATTCGTCACGGCCCTGTTCACCATCCTCTTCTACAACGGGCAAGATGGGTTCATGCTGCGTCGAATTGCGTCCATCCATCGACGTGCTTGCTGTCGTGAGTGTTCGATCTGGTATGTGCTCTTCAGGAGGGCCGGCCAAATCTGTTCTCCTAAGCTCGCGAGTAGCCATATCGACAGTTTCTCGTGCTTCGGGTGATCGGAGTCCGGAAGGCGGGGCCGGTGGCTGATGGTCTGGCATGGGAGGAATGGTGGCCGTGGACTTCTGTCGGTCTTTTCTACCAGACGTTTTCTCCATCGAGACCTGCGCTCGCACAGCCTCTTGTTCTCTTCGTTCCCCTTCCCGTTTGGCTGCCTCGGGGGACATAGTTATGCCTTCAACGAAGTTGAAGAATCGATCTCCGTATTGTGCTGGTGGTAGAGCTGATATCTGGGTGCGGTCCTTGGACAGTCCCTTCCAGAAATGCTCAATCTTCTTGATCATTCCATACTGCATGCTGTTAGCTAAAACCGGAAAACCCTTGAAGAAGCTTGTGTGTGGAAGATACTTACGTGTGTCAGACAGTCAATCACTCCCAGATAGTATATGACATCTGCGGGTTCATTGTTCTCGTGCGTGGCACGGAGGCCACCGTCATCTTGATTGAAAACAAACCCGGGGCGGCTGTGGGCCTCGCCCAACTCATCGGGCATCTTGTTCAGCGCCTTACCCATCGGAACAGGTCGTTCCTGTTGGATCATCTGCCGTAGCTCCCTGGCTTTCCGAGCCGACTCTAGCTTAGAGGGTGTCCGGAGAAGGATTGAAGGAGGCTCCTCTTCTGTCGATTTCTCACCGCCCGGGTTGAACACTTGCAGAGTCTTATCGCGAAGGTTTTCCTCATTCCCTCGGGAAAGATCGTGAATGCCAATTAACAGCGAGTAGTCCATGATATGGAGGCGCTTCAATAGGACGACATCTCGTTGTAGCTGCTCTAGGAACAGCCTCTTCTTCTGAATGCCAAGCTCCAAGCTTTGCTGTCTCCTGAGCCAGTTCAAATCCTTGAGGGTGGCGCGGGGGTTCTTCTCGAGGTCGTCTTCCCTGTAGTCCCGGCCAACGGTTGAACCCTTGAGATCGAATGTTGTGTGGATGTCTCGATGCGGAGGAAAGAGGTTGTTCATGACGACAAAATGGATTTTCTTGCCATAGGGCATCTTGACACGGTGTAGGCCATAGAATTGTGATAGCAGCGTGTTTGGATTCTCTTGAACATGAGTGTAATAATCCTTCAAGATTTTCCTCAAGAACTTGTGCTCAGCATGATGGATAGTCTTGATGATGTACTTGTAGTCTCTGGAAAAGTAGAAGAAGCTTCCACTCTTGCCTGGGGATCCAAGTTCGGAGAGGATGTATTTGCCCGTCAGTGACATGAGATAGTCTGCCGGGTCTAAGCGGAAGAAGTTTCGAAGCCGGCGAAACACCCAAGGCGCATAATCCTTAAACTTGAAGTCGTATTTTGCTGAAGGAACAAGTTCGTTGCCGGTGCTGGAGGATAACGTGGTAAGTTTACGAAACATTTTGCCATTTTCACAACGCCACTAGCAAATGACAGGACTCACATGTCAAACGTTGACTTTTGCTTAATTCCAAAATCCGCATCAGTCAGCTCACGATCGAGTTTTGCGTTGGTCCGCGACACCGACACTCGAATTCCCGTTAACATGTTGTAAGCGGTGACCCAGTTGGCATGAGACTCGTCGACTTTGGTGCCAACCAGGACTCGGTCATCATCTTCCTCCTCCCTCCTCTTACGTTTGCTTGCCTCTTTCTGTCGATATGCTTCCGCCCAGCGGACAGCATCGTCGTCTCGAACAATCTCATCACGGGGCATATCGGACTGCATGGACCGAGTAGTCCGCCGGGTAAGGTTGAGCGATGCCCTACGAGCTCCAGCGGGGGTGCCAGAGGGAGAGAATCGCCCGCTTGTGTGTGCCATATCCGCACCATCTTTTGATACCCGACCCGAGGGAAGCTTGGGAACCTCAAGAGTGTGTCTTTGCTTAAGGGCGGGTTGCTGTGACTGTTGCAGGCTGTAGATGCCCCGAAGGCAGAGTCGAATTGGCAGAAGCGGCAGTGCTGGGATGATAAGCCGGCGGAGAAGAGAATCTGTGAGGGGAAGATCTTGCCGGAGCAAGGTCCATGGTCGAGTGGACGGGTGGAGGAGGCGGCGTTTGTGTTCTGGAGTAGTGGTCGGTTCGTGGCGGTGTGGCAGGAGGTGGTCGCGTCGGGGCTGCCGGCACCGTTTCGTTGTACTTGAGTTGTCTGTCTGTCAGTGCAGGATGGCCTGCTGTTACAGTGTTCGATGTGATATTGTTGTGGATTGTGTCTCGGTATTTTTCGGACATGATGGCCCTGCCGCCCAAGACGTCGTGTTGCGCGGTACGGTACGGCAAAATCATGCTGTGGTCTTGAGACTGTGGTATCGAATCATTCTGTATGGCGTTGTCGGCATCCGTCGTGGCCTTGGCATTGGAGAACGAGCTCATGCTCGTAGGCCTAGTGCCATTCCCATTCGTAATCATAGGGCCTACGTCTGATATGTCGGAATCGTGGGTCGACACCGTTGAGCTAGTGTCGAAGCTCTCGTGAATATGGCCGGAGCGGGTATGCTCCAAGGAAAACCCATTCGTATGGGCTCTTTGCTTGTCGGCTGCGAAGCCGAACTGGATATTAGGATCGAAGTCGAGTATATCAGGGTTGGAAGATATGATGGGCGCGTTGTCTCCAGAGTGAAACGAGGGCATTTCCGCCGGGATGACGCCGTAGCCGACGGAGTGAGTCGGTAAATGTTACTATCGAGCGGTGCTATGCTGCTGATGGATAGTGGCTGCAAATGACGGGGAACCCCTCAGCCTATGCCCGTCTGTTCAATCGACAAGGCAGAGGCTGGCGTTGTCGGTGGGACAAGCTGAGCACAAGACGCGGGCGGATGACGGAGCGACTGTGAAGGCTCGTGATTGTCATTGGCGGGTTACGGAAGCGACGTGAGGCTCGAAACAGGCATTGAGCTATGCAATAGTGATGAAGGCCGATGAAAAGAATAGAAGCTGGGCAAGAGACTCGTAGACCGCGAGGAGTCGGGAGAGCCTGCAGCTTGAGATGGACGTCTCTGCTCTGTATGAGAGAATGATGCGGTGACTATGCTTGAGGATGGAGGAGTTTGATTGATTGAGGCTGGGGGGACCAACAAGTCCTGGGGCGATGCTAGTGCAGAAATAAAATGAAGCGTGGGCAGTGCAGCGGAGCATGCCTGTTGTCCGTGAATCCGTCCAGTGGGTAGACACCTGAGCGCCGGGTACCTAGACGGGGGTTAGCTCGTTATAGACGCCTGTAAATTTCAGGAGAAGGCTCTGTAGCCGTTTGCACTGGGCTGTGCCAAGGTCAAGGACTTTGGGGTCTGGCCGGGGCCTGCTTTCCCTGGCGTTGGTGCTGGAATGTCTAGTCAGTCCCCCAGAGGCGCCGGGAAGGGTTGCAATCCAGGGAATGGACCAATGGAGGACTGGGGAGTGCCCACCACTTTCTGGCCGTTTGTGTACCGCAAATCAGTCAACTGGGTTTGTTGTAGGGGATGCAGCCCACTGAAAGATAGGCCCACAGCACTAAGAGGCGGTATATTGTATGGAGTATTTGCTGTTGATTGTGGGTGGATCTTGGTCACAATGACAGGATTCAGACGCGTTGCCGCCCAATCTCTGGAACACATTTATCAAGCTAGTGTAGTTATCCAAGTGAGGCTATTCACAAATTCATTTCCAAATGTGGTGGCTGGTGACATGTTACGCATAACTCTTCCTCTGACTAGGCCCGGGCATTATCTAGAGAACATGCTCTCTGGTACATCGATGACATGTGCAGCCCTGTGTCGATTTGTAATTATAGGCTGTACAGGTTAATCACAACGCACTCGAGTATACAGCGTAGGAACGCAATGATACTATGATATGCATTTGGGTAGTAGAGAACGGAGGTACGAAAGCATGGAGTAAGTTGCATGTACGTGTTATTGCTGTATTGGATGTCCAGACAATTTCTGCAGGTCGCACACGCCACTGTTATTATCCCGTGTCAGCTTCGCCACAGCTTATGTTCCCTCTCTGCCTCCCCCAGCTGCGTCGGATAGTCTGTCTGGGGGCCAGCCTCAGTTCCTACTCGTAATACGACAACCTGATCCCCACCCCGTCATCACTTTCAATGAAGGGACTTGCCCCAAACTGGGCGTCTGCCTGCACGCCTCTCCCGGAATCACGTACAGGGAGTTTGGGACTAGTAGCAATTGGCAGTCCAGGAGGGCGCGTTCCTGGATTAACCACGTGTTGGCGCTGGGCGTGGTTGGTCTTCGTTCATATGAGAGCCAATATTATGACGTACGGATAGCCGACTAGCACAGAAGAGAGGGATCCTTCTTTGTAGAAATGGACAGCATAATCTCCGCGGCTTGCTACGTAGTGACGACGCACTGTCCAATTTATGAATTGCTGGTGGGACTCTGTGGCTGTCGCTTGGCTGTCTAGCTGATTCTGTCTGGCTGATGCTGTCTAACCCTGCTGGTTTGTCTCGGGCTTTGTTCAAGAAGTCGACGCTAGTTACTGTGCTCAGTGCTCACTTTGGCCTGCCATGTCGTCATTGGCATGCTGTGTCACATTCTTGAGACTCGATTTCCAGCCACACATCTCATCATCTGAGACCCAAGCTACGGACAACAACGTCCACCAACAGAGACCACTCAGTGTCTTTGCTATTCTCGTGTGTCGGGCAATAGCCCTACCTAGATGTACCCAATCGCCAGCATCTCACTTTGCGTGGTATTGAGCGTCACCTAGAAGGTGGCCCGAAGCGTTCGATAGCCCTTCATGCGATAATACTTGCTTCGGTCTTAGGGGAAGGCTGACCAGTGTCAGAGATAAAGGTAGTGTGATAAGTAATGGCACAATCTATCTACTCTGAAGGCCACGCACGGACAGAGAAACGTGCGAGAGTATAGTTGTATTAGGTGTAGATTTCGTAGATGATCTTTTTGTGCCCTTTGATTCACAATTATCTTGTGTTACAAAAGACGTATATCGTGCTTTTCAGATGACTTGTACCAAATCGATACCCATGCACACACCTCGCCATTTCTGAGACAGGCTGTCTCTTCTCGTCTTCCACACTGCATCGAGAGAAGCACCAGAACAAAGATGATATTTATAAGAAACATACAATGTTTCCATGCCGACAGTCTTTCGATGAAGTCTTTGGACAAGTCGAGCTTTTGACGGAACTTGAAGGTTCAAGTCTCTAGGAACAATGCCAAAACCATCGTGGTTGCTCTTGTCACAAGTTTGATATTCTTCACGGGACACTGGAAAATGTTGGAAGGAACTCGTGCGTGTGTGCTTTCCCCCTCTATGCACTAGGTATAAGCTGTGGTCGTCTCGTTCGTTCATACGCCTCTTTATTCCCTTTCCAGAGTATTCAACAGTATTTTTAATCGCCTCTTTTCCTTATTTCCAAGTATCTTGACTACTGCTTTGCCCAGTTTCTGTCCCCATGGACACCACGATTCCTGCTTCCGATACCAAGCCCTCGACGACCTCTGAGGATAATGTCCTTCGTCAATGTAGTGAATTCCAGAGTCACGATAGCAGTAGCCACATAGATGCCCTAGTGCATCGAGCAAAAACCCATTTTGTCCGGCGCTCGCTCCGGCGGCAATCGTCCCACCGAGCTTTAAACATAAATGCAATTGCGGCCCGCGCTCTATCTTTGATCGCGTATACGTGGGCATGATATCTTGCCCTGAGCTGGATCAAACATCAAAATCCTCCGAAGTATACTCTACCAGCACAGCTGCAGACTCTTCCAGAAATCGGTAACTGATATTGCTTCCAACATAGATGCAGGTCCTGTTTCCCAGTTTCGAAGACACTCCACCAAATTGCAACCGCCGAGGCTCGCACTCTCAACCCTCGACACCGCGGGGTCTACGAGCTCGTCTCACGGCTCGATTTCAGCGTCAACGGCCATGGTCATCACCAGTTGGGTCTGCGTCACTCCAAAAAGAACACTGTGGCCAGCTACGCATTCTCGAAGGGAGAGAACGAAGAAGGAGGGCTCGTGAATCACGGGAGCTTCATAGCTCGTCCGACATGGCAAGTCCGCTACACACTAGTCCACAAGGTGGTGGGAGTGCCAACCCATTAGCTGTGGCAAGTATGATGATGGCTACTGTAGAACTAGATCGGCTGAGTTCAATGGCAAGAAGAGTTGAGGAAAATAGTCGGGTCGGATAATTCAAACACGACCATAATGTTGGTAGTATAGCTGGAGTACTGTATCGTGGGTTGGTGGCTCAGCTGCACTAGTTTGACTACTCGTACATGATGCTTTCATTTCTTGCAAGGGACAGTACAAGGCATTGCTTTGTCATTCATGGCCTGGCAAGGAATCAAAACCTCATTTGTTTTGCTACACCGTATGTTGAGGAGTGCACACAACTTTTGACAGCACATCGTTTGATCAAGTCAAATTTTGTAACAAACTCGGCAAAACTAGCAATAGTTAAACTTTGCCAAATATTCCAGTTCTAAAACAAGAAGAACTCGAAGCATTTCCAACCCATAGCTATTGGGAATCAGCCAATGAGTGATTGATTGGTTGGCGGCGCGCTTTACTATATAATTAACGGAAAGCATCGGAGGACGAGAATACCAACCGTGTAAATCTCCCCTTAACATCCCCCCTCACTCTCCCTCATTTTTATGCAAAGGTTATCGTTATTGATATTACTAGCTTTCTTGGACTGCCGTAATGTCAGTGCTAGTGTGTAAGAATCTGAATACTGGTGTTACAGTTCCTAGCCATGATGAGCACCTTGGCAGCATCTGTGCTGAGCAAACACCTATGCTTTCTATTGCCTACCCACCGGAAGTGCCTCTATTTTGAATAAAATATGATCTGTGGTGCTTTGGAATGGGGCAGCTGCACAAGTAATGTCGTATTACAGTCTCCGGCAACTTGGATCTTCGGTGCCGGCCCCAGAGACTTACCATGTGTGTCTTCACCGGCGGCAAGGTGGGCACCACAACATCCATAGTCATGGAATATATTCCAGGCAAAACCGCAGATTAGCTCTTGGAGGAAATTGAAGACCAGTCGGGTAAAGAAGAGGTGCATCCATCTGTTGCGCACGCATTCAAGGGGGTTCTTTGCATTTCTGTCCCAAAACTCTGTCGACCGTGTGCCATGTATGGTAAAAAGATTCGCCGTAAAGCCTTCGAGAATATGTGTCAGGGTGAGAATCATATCAACGGAGTTTGTCTTGCCGGCCATTTGCCTTACAGCCTTGTCCAGCACTGCATTTGCAGCTTCCAGGCTTGGCGAGAAGAATTACCAACTTCATAATCCACACAAGAGCCTCTCATATTCTGTCAATTGGATGTGTGCATGCATAATTTCGTCATTACAGTGATAATGTCAATCGCATTGTTGGAATTGATGTTGGTGACTTTGGTGTTCTCCCATCTAGTTTTGGTATGTATTGCCTTTTCAACAACAGGATCGGGTTTGACATCAGAGAGCTAGTCTCTGTACTAGGAACAGAGGGAGTGAATAATTCTAGACCGATCTGGGAGATGGCAAATGCAATGCCTTTGTGAATATGGGTAGAGGTTACCTGGTGGGGATACTGTCACCCAGCTGAGTAGTAGCAAGCAGGAGCAAATCTAGTCGGGGAGCGAATATTTTGTGGCAGGTCTAGCCGATGATAGTAGATGAGTAGCTGACACTGGAGAATGGCATATTTACGAGACTGTTGATGCTCTGTGGACACCGGGTCATGGATGGCCATTATTCCGAGAGGAGGGAGTAGAGGGACGGGGTAAAGAATAGCCTCGATGTCGACAGGTGAGGAGAAAAAGGTGGAATGTTTGCAAGATGAGCAAGATGACGGAGGTTATCAGCCTCCGCTTTAGTCGGGAGACTGCAGCCACTAACAACTCCCTAGACTTCAGTCATGGTATGCCAGTTGATCAGCGAACGGCGTGCGATGGCAAAACATGGTATCGCCAGCAGCGTAGCGTAGGCGAGAAGAAACGAGATATTGCTGTAGAGTGTCGATCAAGGGATTGAGTCACAGCCGTCACGGCATGCACCGGAACACACGGTTCAAGTATAGGAAATTAAATTCAGAGCATATCCCGCGATCTACATATAAAGCCGACACATGAATCACATGAAAAGCTCGTACAGAGGACTGTGATTGTATATACAAAATAGCGACTCCCATCATAGATCTGCCCCTCCAAACTAGTCAGGCTATGCAATAACACCACATATTGTCGGGCATCATGATTCAACCTCCCACTCCTCTTCTACAAGGACTGACCGGCAATAGTGAAACTACACACGGCCGTCCCGCCAACTTCTAATTATCACGGCCCAAATCAACCCACTCTTACACCGCCAACACTTCCTCCACTACCGGTAGGGCTGTGCGGGCATCTCGTACACATTAGCAGGCACGGGGCCGCTCTGATGGCTAGTAACCGGGTTGCTGTCGATCTCGCTCGCATCGGCATTGTGCCACTTTGCTCCGGCTCCGCTGTCCGAACCAAGCTCAGCCGTGTGCGGACGCGGCGATGTGTCAAAGGCGGCGGCATTATGAGCATCCACTGGTGTCGAGTGTTCCGGTAGAACATCAGCCGTCATGGGGCTCACACGGCTGGCATGTGTCATGGTATTCGAGGGACTGGTGTAGGCGGATCCATAGGGGTCTGGCTTGGCATAGCCGGCACGTCCGTCTCCCATGGCGGTACCACGATATCCCTCGACGGAGGGGTGGGGCTTAACGGGAGTGCGGCCTGGTGCCAGGAAGGCGGCAGCATCAGCGGTGTGGCTGGACATGGGCGTGTGCGAGCTGCCTGGCCCGCCAACAGGAACCTCCGATGCTCCCATAAAGTCATCATGGTCTGGCTTGGAACGTCCGCGGCGGCTGCGGAGACAGAAGAAGATGATGGCACCGATCACAGCGATGGCTCCAACAGCGGCACCAACGCCGATACCCGCCTTGGCTCCTGTCGATAGCCCGGTGCTGCTTTTGTTGCTGCTGCCATTGCCCGTGTCAGGTGATGGGCCACCGGTAGGCGTCTGCGTGGAGGTGCCTTCCGCCACCTTGGTCGAGGTGACAACGAGCGTGGTAGTCACGGTAGTTGTTGACTTGGCATTGATGACAATCTTCTCGGTGAATGTGTTGGTGATGGTGGTTTCTGCTGTCGTAGTCTTGACGACCCTGTTGGTAATTGTGTTGACGACTGTAGTTCCACCACCATCGCCGACAGTGACAGTAGTAGTTTGGGTGACCTCAGCTCGCTTGTCGAGGCCAGCAGTGCCCAGGGCAGCATCCCGAGCGTTGGTGACGGCTCGTACGGCAGGGGCGGTAGGGTAGGCGTCCGCCGGTGCTGGCACGGTCCGGGCGGGAAGGTCAGGTACGATAACAGCGCGCTTGTCAACGATTTTTGTGCTGGTCTCTACGACGTATTTGGTGGACACGTCTTCCGTGCTGTCGGTAATGGATGTAGTCACAATATTAGTCTTGGTCACAAGCACGGTTGTCGTGTCAGTAACAGTTGCCGTCGTCTTGGAGGTGACGGTGTCGACATCCTTGGTCACCGAGACAGTGACCACGATGGTTGTGTCCTTCTCTTCAGTAGTGCTACTGCTGCTGCTACTGGGAGCGGGTGCACTTGGCGAAGTGGGCGAAGATCCAGATCCTGGTGCATCGGTCGACCCTGTTTGCTGAGGCTGCTGGGAAGCGTCTTGTCTAGCGACCAATCTGGCGGCGTGGGAAGTGCCGAGTAGCGCCCCGAGGACGAGACTCAAGTTGAGGCGCATTTCGAAATACGATGGGTGAAAATTCGGGTTTGACGGGCTGCTCGAGTTCGACGAAAAACGCGGCAGTCTCCCGTCGTCTTCACGAAGGGGAGAGTATTGGAACGCGGCGGTTAGCCGGGGGCTCGTTTGCGAAACTCGCAATAGGGAAAGGAAAAACAAGGAAAAACAAGGAAACAAATATAGAATGAAGGAAAAATTCAAACAGGCCAAGGTTGAAGAGGCGAAGAATGGAAAACCCAACCCAGTTCAAACAAAGTGTTTATCTGGGCAAAGCGAGCGGAAGGGTTCGGTGGAAGGGGAAGAAAGGAAAACAGGATGCCTCCTCTACGAATGCAAAACACGGAGGAGCAGAATGGAGCGCCCCAGTGGTGCGAGATGGAAAGATTAGAACCTGTGCAGGTACGTACCTCACAGGCTCGTGCTCGCTGTGGCACGATTAGTACCGGGTGCCAGGGTGAGCACCAGTACTTTTTGGATGTTTTGCTGGGTCTGATTGCTCTGCACTTGTTGCTTGTTTTACGAGGTACAAGCAACCAGTGCTGATGGCAGAGCGTTGGGCGGGTACCCCTAATATGCCGATACGGGTTTTATGGGGTTGGCCAACGTCCTGGAACTTGGAAGTAGACCCAGATAGGCTTAGGCGCGGTGTGGGAGTCAGGGTGGTATGATGGGAGGGCCACAAAACCTGATGGAAAAGTGGCCCAGGGATTACAGGCAGGTGATGCGATATTTTCAGTGCCATGGAAAATTTACCGAGAGGGCCGGTGTGGCAGTGGTGGTGGGCAGTGGCAGTGGCAGTGGCAGTGGCCGTGGCAGTTCAATACTCTCACCTTTTGGCTTAGGCAGGTAATTATGGATGGCTAGAACGCGGAGCACCAGCCATCAATCCGAGAAATATATCCCAAAAGGGCTGCGAGCTGAACCCCAACGTGAACCTTGTGGAAAGTCTATCTGTGGTTCATCGCCTATGACTGGACGGCCATGTAAGCTGCGGTCTCGACGTTGACAAGCTGAGTTTCTGATTAGTTGCCAAGCCTACCTTTCCTGACGATTGCAGGAACGAGGCCCTCCGTACGCACTCCGAACTTCGTTCCATTGATGACGCAAATGGTACTTTGTACGTAACCTCGTTCTTCAGAGTACTGCCATGGCCCGTCTCGGTGTTTTTACTCCAGATGGAGAGAATACACCACATTCCTTGTCAATGCCGCTGCCTTCTAAAACACGTCTAGATGGGAGACGGCGAACCACGGCCAATGTACGCTCCAAGACCAACCAGAGACAATATATCTCGACATCCAGAACCGGAGTGACAAGCGCTGACTGTGTCGCCAACTCCTTTGTCTGAGGCAGAGGTCGGGCCTACTCCTGATCCTATTCCCCCCGAAGACCCGTTGCAGAATATACCTCTGTCTTCGCAGCACACCACACCGACAACCAAGTACCTTGTTCCCATCGTCCTCCCCGCATGGGTCGCGACGATCGCCATGCACCCAACTGGTGTGGCAATTTGGGCGATCGTGATGCAACGCGCGGGATAATTGCGGCATCAAGGTATTCGATCCGTCGTCCTCTGCCATTCCTCCGCACACGTCCTGTAAAGGCAGGGCTTGCCAGCGCACCGTATGGCTGTCCCACAGCTGCTTTTGGGGCTCTCCCTCCACGCCAACAGCGCTCACTAGCCGTGGCGCTGAGCAGACTATCGAAGTGCCATGCAACCAACAACGCTCTAAAAGGCAACGCCCAACCAAGCCCACGCTAACTAACAATCCCTCGGGCATCACAATCACAAGGCATGTGCCCCCCCAAACCCCTAAAAGTAAAGCTCCAAAAAAGACTAAAGATCGCCGCCCGAGACGAACAATGGAAAATTTCACCAGCCGGGCCAGAAACGGGCGCTACTGCGCACCGCCGGGGAAAATATACAGAGGGAGAAGGAGAAGGAGAAGAAGAAAACGTCATCACATTCGCACCGGGCGGAGCCAGAACCCAGCTCTCGACGAATGGCCGTGCCCACCCCTTGGGCCCAGATCTTTGGCTGGTGGGGACGCGATGTGTCGAAATGCAGCGCTTGGGTGCGGAATACGGAGGAAGTGGGACCGAGATCACTTGGCGATGGCTTCATCTATACGCGCATGCAAACCCATACACGGCCATTCCTCGTATGCTGTTCAAGGTGTAGGTGTCGACAACATCGTTCATCTCTACGCGAGTGTACCGGCTTGTAGACTGCGGAGTGTGAGTGTGACGTGCTGATCTCGAGTTCATGCATTGACAACATCAGCCCGGCCATGTCCGCTCTCCGCCTCTCCTCGCGAATCAGGCGAGGTCATTTAAATTGTCAGACAGCCATTTATTAGATTTAGATTGTGCACGTGAATTAAAGAGCTCAGCAAATGCCTCTGTTTCTGTGCCAAAGTCCTCAGGCAAGTCCAATGAGACATTGTCGACACAATCCAGCGCCGCCCCTGAATTCCTTTCTTCTTCTTCTTCGCGCAAGGTCATCTCACCTCTATTCGCATATCGCTCACCGTAGAATAGTTGCTGCCGTTACAGTCTCCGTTGGCGGCTGGTAGCCGTGTCGAAACCTCTACGTGTAGGAAGGAGGTGAAACGAGACAAATGGCATTTACCTAATGTCTAACCTAACGTGTTCGATGGCTGCGTCCGCATTCGATCTTTCGTACATGTCACAGGTGTTACACTAGCAGAGCAACGCCCACTGATAGATAGACACACTCGGTTCACCTATTCCTCGGGCATCTAAGATCGCACCAACTTATTCGGCAGACAGTATTAACTACCTAGTTTGTTTATATTTATAATTCTAGTCTCCCTATTCTGGGTTATATCCTCCAGCCACCCGTCAACAAACACACGAGACGTCCCTCGCATGTAAGCGAGACACCACACATAGCCGACCTCGGGACCGCCAGCGCCACATGCCTTCTGGTGATGAGTATGCAAATTGTGGTACAAATAGCGGTATCATATTATGAACAATGCAAGCGAAAATAAAAGCACAGAGTCTATAAAGGGTATGGTATTTGACAGATAACCGCAGCATGGAAAACTAGAAGTTCTCCTTGCCCCACACGAATGAGAATCTATCGAGCTGCTGTTAGCTGTATCCATGCTTCCCACGTGGATGATTAAAACACAAGAACGGGAGATGGACTTACCCAGGCTCAGTGTATTTGTTGCAGTACACGTGCAATGAACTTCCCAATCCCTTGGGCCCACAGAAGAAGACTCCCGCCTCCGAAGGGCTGTGCAGCTTTCGGATACCCCTAAAGATCATATCCCAATTCGGGCGCCCAAAGTTGGTCGGGCTGCGCAGTCCCGTAATCGTGTCCTTGTCCGCGTTGGCATCGTTGATCATGATGTTGGTCGCGTCGTCCGACTTGATCTTGGCCGTCAGGTACGTGTGGATCTCGATGCGGCCCTCCAGATCTTGCGCTTCCACGGCCAGCAGCAGCGAGCGGAACCACTCAAACGAGCCAAAGTCACGGCAGATCCAGAAAAAGTACACCTTTTGCAGTCTCGTCTTCTTCTGGGGGTAGTTCATCCGGTACCAGATGGACTTGAGAATCGAGGCAAAGGGAGTGACTCCAATACCAGCGCCCGACGAGCACCGCAACCTCGTACTTGAACACATCCTCGGATGCGGAACCAAAGGGGCCGTCAATGTACACTCGCGGAAGCACACGCCGCAGAGCCGGATCAACACTGTTATCGCCCGTCTCCCTGTTGATGCCGACAACCTTGCTCTTGTCGCCCCCGCTTGCCAAATTCGCACCCAAGCGCCTTGGAAACCGCCGTGGTGAAGTCACCTTGGCATCGCATATGAATCGAGATATAGTCCTCCTCCGGCGCAGATGTCAGTGTAAAGGGGTGGTACTGCCATAGCGATACAGCCGGGCAGCAGAAGAAGATGTATTGGCCCGCCCGTGTCTTGGTGTGCTCCTTCTTGATCTGGATCTCACACACATGCTCGGGTGCTGGATAACCTTGGAAATATATGTCTTGTGTCGTCCGCGCACCTCGCGTGCGATACGCTCGGCCAGGTAGATGAACCCGCCGTACATCCAGTACTGCCAGAAGACTCCGATTGCCGACGTGCCAATGCTGCTGCAGAAGGGTGCCACGTCCGGCTGGATCATGCAGAATGCTCCGTGCAGCGCCCAGAAGAAGAAGAAAATGATGAACATGTGATGCGTGTACCAGAAGCGCTCGTAGTTGGCGCGTCGCGGGCTTCTCCATCGAGGTAGCAACCATGCCCATCAGCGCCACCAGCATCACGTATCCCGTCCATCCCGGCCCAGACGCCAAGTTGGCCACCAAAAATCCGTAAAAGCCCAGTTTGTTTTTGGCGGCGACTTGCGCGAAGTTGTTCCAGTGGGAGATGGTGTGGACCCACGTGAAAAACACGATGGACCACGCCGTCGTAATGTGAAACGTGATGTTCTTGTCGAACTGGATGATGCCGTTCAGCGGCGTCTGTCGGGCGAGTGAGATGAGCGTGCGGCAGACGGGTAACAGGATGATGCCGACGTCAACGTGCAGCACCAACGCGGACGCTCTTGCAGTAACGAATGTGAACCCAAGGAGGTCTCGCGAGCCCTGTAAGCTGTCTTTCATGGCGTAGTGAACGCAGGCGAAGGCGAAAATAAGACCGTGGGCAAGCATGAATACAAAGACGAATCTAGTCACATGGAGTCAGCCGGGCAGCCTACAACCAAGGCACAGTCATTGAAGTCATTGAGCTGGGGAGGATAGACATACACTCGTCTATAGCCCTCATTGATCATCCATTTGTCGAACTTCTCTCGCGCTGAAAGTACCTGCTGCCTCTCCTGCGTCATCTCACCAGATAGTAGCATCCGCGTCAGTGGCGTCCATCTCGACCTCTCGGAAGCCTTCTCATAGTAGCCAAAATTGTCGTTCATCTTGTCGGTTTGGCGCCGCCGTCGACTGATCTTCTCTCGGTCCTTTTCTATCACGGTATTGATCGAAGGGCTCCGCGGGTTATCGACGCGTCGTCATATGTGGTGAAGTGGCTGTAGAATATTAAATATATGTCGATTAATTAGGTTCAGATCCTGCTGAACAGGCAAACTCGAGAACTGGAAAAGAAGGAAATAGTGTCGCAGACACGTTGGAAGAGAGAGAAGGAGACTCGTCACCACATCCACGAAATAGAGCTCAAGCGTCTAAATGACACGAGAGAGAGGCGATGGCCGAATATTGTAGGATGCAGAACAATGAAACCAAGGAGATCCAAGAAAGGAAGAGAGAAAACAACGTGTACCACAACAGGGGCGGGGGGGGCAGAAGCAACGGGCCTCGGGGCCGATATAGCGTACCAATGTTACATCTTTAGGCAATCTCATATAGCCTTGGCACCCATCAGGGCCTTTGCCAGGTCGAAATCGTACGATAATTCGTTATGCACGCTTGGTCTTGAGGCTCCCAACCCCGTCCCAGAAGCCGCCCTGGTCCCTCAATATGCAGCCAGGAGCATTTTCACGCCTGGACGAGATGGCCCATGGCGCCGCAGCCTTGTGCATGGCAGCATCTTTTAGCCGTCTCTGCGTCTGAGATTCGATTTGCCAAGAAGCTCATTGGGGGCAAAGGGGTATTGTGGATGCTGGAGGTGAAGTTTCGAAACGCCTTGAGTGTCGCGCTTTGGTGTGCCGATGAAAGGTGGTGGTAGTGCTGGGCTATGACTAGGGGTCCATAAGTCTCCGTGGCCAGTTAGACTACCTAGAGTTTGCACCAGAAAATATACACCGCTACCATGCCCAGTAATTTGCACCAAATCGCCAAGAAGTCACCAAAAGGCAGGCCTATGGCCAATCCACCAGCCGTAGCAATCTTGGGATATCGGGATGCAGCATACCTAGAGACCGTCAGTCATCATCAGTCTAGGAATTCAGGCAATCTGTACAGTCTCGTCTCTTTCGGCACGCATACCCGCTGCTTCCCTCACAATCCGACGCTACAGCAGCTCCAACCACCATTACCACCCAGCAATCAGGGGGTCTAGGCGTCTCAGTCCCACCCCTGTGAAACAGCATGCGACACGCGGACTGCGCCGAGTGCTCCTCGTCACGACGCAGCAACGCACTCCTCCTCATTTACTTAATCAGCCTCCCCCAAGTCTCAAGTTGCCTGAGATACATATCCTCCAGTAGGTGCTGGGACATCCAGAGGCTACCGTACGAGGAAGCTTCAACGGGTAAGAAGATGGCGACCGGTAGACGCCGTGCTAGTCCAATACTTTCAATGCGCCTTCATCCTGCACCCCATATCGCAACACTACATGTTTCCTGCATCAGAAACGTGCGTGTTGATGGATGAATCCAGAAAAGGAAATCGACGTCGCCTCCACCAGCACCCTATCCACCCAGTCACGCATCTCATGTTTAGCATTGTGCAATGACTCTACTTGGTACTTCTTTTCCTGTTGCCGCACCTGGGTCAACTCAAAGTACTTCGGTAGATACTAAGAGGCCCGTTTGTAAGCCCAGACATCGTGGCATCATGGCACCATGGCCCCCTCATTCACGAAGTAATAGATGACTAGTTTACACACCTCGAGAGACGCCAAAACTATATATACGTTCTTATTTCTTAATGTGAGAGAGAACACGTTCATTGATGCAAAACCAAAAGCCCAGTCGCACAGTAGCCCTCAGTAGCCGGTTTGGTCTGTCTAGTTGGTCTGTCTTTCCTCCCCACGTCGGATCCTGGCTTTCTCGACTCCACTCCAGCCTCCACCACAAAGAAACAGCTCGACCGAACGATTCGCGAGCCCTAAAACAATCCACCGTGTTTCATCAACGGCGACGGTAGGGATATGCTCTGAGCCGTTCGTGAGGCAAAAAATGACTCGCCTAAAATTCCATGCCGTCCATCGTGCAAGAGAAGACGAAATTCAACCAGCGCCACAATCAACCTTGATCAACCTGTCGATTCAATGTGCATGCCAACAGCCTAAACAGCGTACTTGCGGGTCCACTCGCGGGCCGTGGCCTCATATCGAGGTCGGTCCGTCTTGTACACGTGAGCGATCTCGGGCACAAGAGGATCATCGGGGTTAGGGTCTGTCAGCATAGAACAGATAGATAGAAGGACTAGTAGGATAAACATGTCAGCAACGTGCCCTCACGAATCTGCAACCTGGTGGGCGAGCAAAGACCCAGAATCGTCATCCGGGTATAATCTTCACGTACCTTTAGAAATGGTCAACGCTGGGCTCCACTGATCTCGCAGAATGTCGAGGCAGATGCTGCCATTGGAGTTGATGTTGGGGTGATAGATGCGGGTGGTGAAGTTCACCTTAGGAGGCTTGAAGGGGTAGTCGGTAGGGAAGTGGATTGCGAGGAAGAAGACACCGCCAGAATATGGTGATTCACCCTATTTCGTTTGTCAGATCGTCTTCTTTTTCTTCATATTTTGCACCCCTCCACACGTCTCGCGAAGCCGCCACGCAGGTGATATGATCAGAGAAAGCAGAAAAATATCGCCAGCTCTCCATGTTCCCACGAATGGCCATTTCAGAGAGTTCGGGTGGTTTGGTTGGTACTTACAGGTCCCATAATCGTTGCTTGCCAGTGGAACTGTTAGAAAGTTAGTTTCCATGTTCTAAATGATGTGCCCAGGCAACCTTGATGGTCCCATCCCACCGCATATCCAAAGCGGCCGGATCGGATGAAGACTCGTCGTAGTGGCGGGGCCGGAGGAGGGGTCGGGTGCGCATACCAAATCCTCGCCAACTGGGCCAGCAGAGCAGGACGACGGCGGGTCACTACAAAGCAGAATGTCAGCATCAACGTTGTTCACGATCCCATCTCCAAACGGAATTTATCCATCGGCCTGCTTGCCCACAGAGTGCATCAAGGCGAGCCATGAGGAGCCGTCTTCTCTTTCACCAGAGCGTAAAAGACCCCGCTCACAGCCCCACCTCACAACAAGGACAGTGGTGGTGGCAGTCGACCAAAAAAAAAAACACGCCTCATTTCGTCAAGACAGGGGGAGGAAGGGTTGTATTTACCGGCCGAGGTCAGTGAGTTCCTTATTAATGCGCTGAGAGCCATCGTGTGATGTGTGTGAGGGGTGGGGGGGGTTTGTCTAGGATAGACGGTGTTTGCGTGGGATCGCCTTTGTCGCTGCAGAGGAAAGAGAGTCAGCAAGTGGGAAATGGGGAAACGTCGGAAGAGGCGGTCCGCGGACGAAAAGAGGGACGCACTGCAAAGGTGAAGACGAGCAAGAGAGTTCTCTGGAAGCCAGAGGAGCCAGAGGATCGTACGAGGGTATTCGGTTCGCGGCTGGTTTGCGCAGTCGTCGATGCTGCCGTATCGTAAAGTCAGTCGTACGTGAAGAGGTGTTCGTGATTTGTAGTATGGAAGAGGGAGAATGATGAAAGTGGGCTGGCCAGCCAGTGAAAGAAAGGCGGGAAGCCAGCAGAAGGACAGAGACCCCCGGCAGGAAAAGCGCCATCTGGTTTTTCAGGCCCCCGTCAGGCAGTGGCCGCAGTGGCCAGTGGCACCACAGCGAGGCAGGCGGCCCAGCACTAGCAGACTCATTGGACCGCCCAGGTCCAAGACACCGCCACCGCCTCGAAGGTACCACGCGCACTAACAGCGGGCAGCGCATTCCCCCACCAAGATGTGGTAAGGAGGCCTAGATTTCTCATCAGTGTCCCACGCCTCGTCTGCCATGTCCTTCCTTCACATTCGCCAGACGTACAGCCTTGACTCAGCCTACAATGGCGCTTCAGCCAATATCGGGATCGCTTCTCGTCAGTGCACCAAGTACCTGTTTGTATCGGGCGAGGCACTGCATTGGCCCAGCATTGTACTTCGTACTTTGTACAAAGCACTTGGTCGCTCCTGGCAGGATGCAGCCGTAGTTATGTGACTAGCTAGCCCCCATGATGGCCTGAGCAGGCGCTTACCTCACCCATGCCCACCTGTCAGTTGATGCCATCATGGCTGATCTGCGCCCGTGGCGCTTAACGTTTCAGGCCTTCATTCGGATGCAGCCTCGTGCTTTGGCGCGCGTGCGCATCAAGGCAACATGGCCACATGGTGGCCAGTCAATCAATCCCCGGTTTGCTTGCACCTTGTTGGGAGCAGCTGGCTAATGTCGGCGCCTATCCATCCGATCCGGGTCGGTTGGGCCCGGCCCGGGATGATGACAGGGGTTCCTCTGCATTGAAGAGTCCTCGAACTGACCATCCCGACTATGCAGATACGACCACTACCGATTGCCAAGATGCGGCCCGGCAACGACAAGAATGCAAAGTGTTTATTTTGGGCTTTTTATTATTTGCTTTGCTACTTGTGTGCCAGTTGTCCAATGACTCAGGTATTCAGTGACTTTCCGGTCATCCGTTACACATTTGTTTTACAGATCCCTGACTACGTGGTGATGGTGTGGAAATCCAGCTTACACAAACGCCTGTACGCCAGTGATGGCCCTGCCCAATATCAGACCTGTAACCATGTTAGCTTGATGTGAATCATCGTCGTCGCGTCGCTGTGAATGCGCCGGGAAACACGTACTGTGAATGTCGCTCTGCCCCTCATACGTCTGCGTCACAAACAAGTTGGCCACATGTCGCCCAATCGCGTACTCGTCGCTCACGGCGTTGCCGCCAAAGATTTCCTGTAGAAACCCGCGCGTTGCGGAGAGCGGTGTCGCAGTTTTGTCGCTTGACCATGCTGATCATCTCCGGAGTGACCTTGCCCTCGTCCTTGAGTCGGCCGACCTGCACCGACGCCAAGGTACCGTATGCAGCATCCGTCGCAGCATCTGCTAGCTTTTTCTGGATGAGCTGATACTTGGCTAGGGGGTTGCCCTTGAACTGCTTGCGCTCCAGCGCATACGTCCTCGCGCGGGCGATGCAGTCCTCCAGCGCGCCCATGACACCAATGGAGATGCCGTAACGTGCATTGTTGAGGCAGCTGAAGGGGCCTCGCAGGCCCTCCACGTCGGGGAACATGTTGGCCTCTGGGACAGGGACATCGTCCATCTGGATCATGCCGGTGATGGAAGCCCGCAGTCCGTTCTTGTCCTTGATGGCAGGGGTCTCCAGAGTCCCGGGGGGGCAGTCCTTTCGCTCGATCAAGAAGCCCCTGATCTTGCCCGTCTCCTGCAGCTTGGCCCAGACTAGGAGCACGTCGGCGATGGGGATGTTGGTGATCCAGGTCTTGGCACCGCTCAGGGAGTAGTATCCCTTCTTGGTCGGGTGAGGCTTCGCCACGCTCTCCATGCTGCCGGGGTCGCTGCCGTGGTTGGGCTCAGTCAGGCCGAATGCCCCCAGGAGCTTTCCCTTGGCCATTTCCGGGAGGAACTTGTCCTTCTGCTCCTGAGTACCAAACTCGTCAATGCCACCCATGACAAGCGACGACTGGACCGACATGCCGGACCGGTATCCACTGTCAACACGCTCAACGGCGCGAGTGATCAGACCACCGGCCACGGCCGAGACTCCAGCACAGCCATAACCGTTGATGCTGGCGCCAAGGAGGCCAAGCTCGCCCATTTCTTCGAGGATCTTGGGGTCATAGTGCTCGTCACGGTAAGCCTCTGCAGCGGAGAGTCAGCGACAAGTAACAAGATGACAACAGTATTGTTGTCATTATTATCATCCTCGCCCATGTATGGGTTGGGGATCGGGTCTTATACGCACGAAGAACCCGGGGAAGCATGCGCTCCTGGCAATATCGTTCGGCAGTCTCCGCAATCGCCAGCTCTTCCTCTGTAAAGAGGTTGGAGGCGTTGAGAGGGTCCTGCCAGTCAAAGGCGGGACTAGCCGAGGAAGCGAAGGTCCTTGTGCTCCTGGTGGCAATTGGCCTCCAGGAAGCCTGGCTTCTCGCAGCCTGCCGGATGGAGTGTCGGAACATGATGACTGGGCGTGTGAGGCGCGAAAGGGAGAGTTGGAGGACTGGGTTTAAGAGGCCCTGGGAGATGTTGAAGAAGTTACGTTATGTATAATTGGGAGCTCGGGCGCGACGCTGCGAGTTGGCAGGGTTAGCGCCTAGTTTAGCTAGCGACATCGCTAGCTAGCCCCGGTTTCCACCCCCTTCGGCCCCCGTAGACCCCGGAAACCCCCGTACAGTCCCGCCACTAGCTCAATGGATTTGAACCGAGCCACCGATGGATGCCGAAGTTTTAGTCACAGATTCATGGGGACACCACGACGGCTATTGTATTTCTGAGGCTGCATCTAGATATAAGTGGCATAGATGGTAAATTGAAGCATCGGTATAGACCTTTTTTTATGAGTTGTGTTACTGCCTGTGAGCAGCTACCTTATGGGGTACTACGTGCCTATTGTTGTGACCCTGCTAAGCCGACATGGATCTTGACTGCCGGAGTGGTATCGACCTGGATGACCAAGGGAGATGGTGAGCATTAGACGTCTGTCATCATCAGCCTAGCTCGATGGGGAAGCAGCAAGTTCGTAGGCAGCATCAGAAGATTGTCTGCGGCGCAGCTCTGGTATTTCCAGATTCCAGACCCCAGTGACTTACATTAGATAGATGTGCTGACGGCTTAGTTCAGCAATCTGGAGCGCGGATGTGCTGAAAATAATGATTTAAAAAAAAAAAACTGACATTCGCTGTACGGAGTGAGTTATTCATCAATTGGAGGAAAGGAATGGAGCATATTCTCGCATAGCACCATGGGCTCGCTGGCAAGGTCAGTCGCCTTGCTCCGTCGCTTTGTCAATGCCATGAACTGTTACGCGGTAAGTAGACAGAATTGTGCGAGCTGCTGATGTTGAAACGAGGCTCAGTACCTACTGCATTGACATGGTCCTCCAGTTACTCGGCATCGGCATGGTGCATTGGGGCTTTTTACACATTAAAAGCTCTAATGCGAATCATCCCGCTATGGACAGCGGCTCGTAGAGAGTCTTCAGGGACAGGAAGACGAAAGAGATCCTCAATGCACTTGGCTATAGACCGCTGGATGCTGTCCTTGGCTGCCCCTTCAGCTGCTTTAGACACTCACCAGCTGTTCTACCCGGTATGCACTCAATGAAAACATATCTCATTGGAAGCCTCTCAACAGAGTAGTACACTGCCGGAAGCCGTGATGAAGCTCTCGAAGCGCATGATATGCTGTGACCTGTGCGCACACCTCGCTCCAGAGCAACGAACAGCCGTACTTGATCCAGCAGATGTGCATCGGGCGGAGCAGCAAAGCCACTTCAGGACGATTGCTTTGCACACATATTATTGGTGATTTCATCGTAGGTGGGAAGTTGAACCCCTGGTGGAGGCGTGACGCCGACGTAGCGATTCTGGAATGCAGGAAATGCCTTGAGGGCTGGCGGACTGAGGGAGTGCGAAATGCAGATGCTGAACAGAGCAAAAACCAAAGACTGCAAGAAACGGAATGGGAGAGGGGAGCCCGTCTACGTTCATCACTGCCGCGCCTCACTCGCCCGTCGCCACCAGCTGCGTCTGCTAGTGCTGTTTCTATAATTGTGCAGCGGAAAGCCAACGACAAAAAAGAAGTTCAATGCGGCTTGTGTGGATTGAACACACGACCTTAGCATCTTCAGTGCTACGCTCTCTGTGGTGGGTTAGTGACTGTGGCAATGGGTGGGCGGTTTGATGTGAACGTACCCCAACTGAGCTAAACCCGCCCTGGATGGCTGAGGACCTGCTACAAATCGCCTCAATTGGTGCCCACGCCTCACCGCTGGTCATCGCGATGCGATGGTTGGTCTTGCGTAGGAGAATTGACCCGAGTTTCCTTTGATATGGCCATGGTGGGAGAAACACAATCCAAACACTGAGATGTTCGTCCCGTAGAGCTGAAATTCCATGCCTATACGTGTAGGCGGCCAATCAATGCCTCTAGATAAAACGTTCGACTTGCAATGACACCTCTCTTCTGACCTATTACGACGCGAACTGAATTGAATTTAAACTTTTATTTCTTTTATTTGCAAGGTGTGAATTACTTCACATCGCCATCTTTGATGTGCTGCAAGCGCAGCCCAGTGAAGCAAGTTGGTGGCAGTAACAGTCGAGGATATCACCTTTTATTGTACCCTACCCTATGTTGTGGCTGGTACAACTTAGAGATGGCGATGAGCTCGGAGATTCTTCAACAGCTCGCTTCGCTTTGCTTGTAGCCGGAGATGTGTAGTAGGCAACTTGGAGGGCTCTTTTTTTTTTTTTTTTTTTGGTCTTTTTTAGGGGATATTTATGCGATCAGTTGGCTAAGACGATACTTCGCAGGATGAAGAGCGCCTGGTTCGAGGCTATTCAACCGTCTGCCTTACCTGGGAGCACTGAAAAGCTTCCACAAGGCGCCTAGTGCCAACCCAGCACAATGGCGCCACCACAGCCCGTACAGCCCTGCATTTTAAGCATATCAACCACTAGCTGGTCGTCAATCGCCGGACTTCGGATGCCAGTGGAACCATCATGACTGGCGCTCGCTCCGGTTTGTCGTGACCAGCATGCTCGACTAATTTGTAATCTGTTCCTCCGTGATGCAATTTTGTACTTGTGTGTGCACTAATGTGTATCTCCTGTGCTCCCGGAGTCTTCGAGTCCGATTGTGCTGTTCCTATTTGCAGCTCCTGTGTCTCAGGTTGTCTCACAATACCTCACATGAATTTCTCGAAAATTCTTCGCTGCCAGTACCATTCCTTGAGCTGAACGCTCGCGCTCATCATGGAAGGCCGCAAACAAGGCAATTCGCAGCCTGACGCACGAGTCTCGTCCAAGATGGCGTCGCCGCGTCCCCAAGATGCTGCTGCTCACTCCCTTGCCGCAGATGAGAAGAGACTCGTCCGCAAATTGGATCTCTACCTAATCCCCCTCGTCATGGCTCTCTACCTCTTCAGTTTCCTAGATCGGTAACTAGACACTCTGCTCTAGACATGCACCTGACGAACTAACGCCTTTCAGAGTCAACATCGGCAACGCCCGTCTCTACAAGCTGGAAGAAGACCTCAACCTCTCCCCCCCGCAATTCCAGGTGGCCGTGTCCATCTTCTTCGTCACCTACCTCGCCTTTGAGGTCCCCTCCAACCTCGTCCTCAAGGCCTTCACCCCGCGCCGCTGGATCGCCCTCATCACCATCACCTGGGGCATCATCGCCACACTCTCCGGCCTCGTCAACTCATACGCTAGTCTTATTGCCTGCCGTCTCCTCCTCGGTGTGGTCGAGGCGGGTCTCTTCCCGGGTCTAAACGTCTACCTGACGCTGTTCTATACGAAGAATGAGCTGGCCCTCCGCGTTGGGTATCTCTTTGTGAGCTCCGCTGTTGCGGGCGCCTTGGGTGGGCTGCTGGCTTATGGCATCGGGCACATGGACGGCCTGCAGGGCATGAGCGGCTGGCGATGGATTTTGATAGTCGAGGGCATCCCCAGTGTCATCATTGGCGTTCTGACGTACTTCTTGTTACCGAATGATGCGCAAACGGCGTATTTTCTGACCGATGCTGAGAAAGCCCTCATGGAGGAGAGACACCTCCGCGCCTATGGCAATACAAAGTCGAGCGCTGAGTTTAGTAGACAGGATATGGCCAAGGCATTCAAGGACTGGAAGGTCTGGGCCTTTTGCGCTGCGCAATTTGGGGTCGACACCATGTTGTACGGTGAGTTACTCCAGTTGTACGCTTCAAAAACCGCCTCTTCTCACACACACACGCATACAACGTCTTTGGAACTTCGCGTGAACGACTTCGACTGACACAACCAGGCTTCTCAACTTTCCTTCCCACAATAATCAACGGCCTAGGCACCTGGACCATCGCCGAAGTCCAGCTCCTCACCGTGCCGTGCTATTTCCTCGGCGCAGCCGCCTACATGTCCACCGCCGCCATGTCGGACCGGCTACAGAAGCGGGGACTCTTCTGCGTCATCTTTGGGGTCATCAGCGTGGTTGGGTACGCGGTGTTGCTGGCTGATGTGGCTACAGGCGTGCATTACTTTGCGTGTTTTTTGGTGGCAGGGGGTTTGTATGTTGTTGTTGGGTTGCCGCTTGCTTGGGTATGTCTTGTCTGTCCTCTTGTCCCTCTCTCCAACTGCTCACTAGGGAGGTTTGAGTAACCATCTGACTGTCATAGTTGCCGAATAACTCTCCTCGGTATGGGAAACGGACTACAGCGACGGGTATGCAGCTGACATGGGGCAACGCCTCGGGCATCATGTCCGCCTTCATCTAGTAAGCCGCCCCTGGGCCTCGCAGCGAACCACTTCTTCGAATTGCACAGGCTGACCAGAACTACTATATAGCCCCATAAAAGACAAACCGCGATACACCCGTGGCCACGCGGTTACTTTAGCCATGGTGGCATTAGGAACCGCCATCTACGGATTCATGTGGTTCTGGTATGGCCGAGAGAATAAGCGCCGTGAGGAGGGTGAGATGAGCGAGAAGCACCGGGGCATGGACGACGATGAGCTCAAGGAGTTGGGTGACGAGAGTCCGCATTATAGATATACCATTTGAGGGGATATAAATACTGGTGGCTCAAGGCGTTGCATTCCGTGTGGGTTACTTAAAATGGGAAGAGCAGAGAGCTATGTGCGTATAGATACTGTGTCATTTCCACAAGTGCATCATAAAGCGTTAAAATAATCCAATCTGCCGGCTGCGGCCAAACAATGCTGTTGTCTGCCTGCAGAAATATATAGCCCGCAGTTCTCTCTACCGCAGCCCATCCTTGACAACCCAATTCAACGTGATCGGGTACATTTCACCCTCTGATGTTCTATCCTCTCTGCCCTCTTTCTCCGGCACCTCAAACAGCTTTCCTATGGACCCAAGTATTGACTCCCTCCTTGTCAACTCCTCATCTGCATACGCCATATGCAACCCCCCCGACTCACGTACCGAATCTCCTCCGCTCTCCTCTTCACGAAACCTCAATGTCAAGCAGGTCTCGCTCTACAATATTTCTTCGTCGTTGAATGAACTGGCTCCACGGGGCAATGGTCTTTTCCGCCTGAGCAGACAACGGGAGGTACAGCGTACCAAGGGGTCGCCGGATGGCAAGATAGTTGAAGGCATGGAGAGTGGCTAGCTGAAGCGAGGTTTGAGCGTCATGGTTTGGCGTCTCAGGAACTGGCTCCTGGGGCTGGACATCGTCGGGTACTGGCAAAGACAACTGTCGGTACGTCTTTTCTAGTAGTTCTTGTATTCTAGGCGAGTTGAGATCCGCATCCGTTCCTAGCATAATTTTGATGTTCATTCTGGAGTGCTGGTGAAAGAACTTGGTGTCTGGCTTCTCAGTACAGCTCGTACAGTAATCTGATTTGCAGAACCTGCAGTAGGCCAGCGTGTCAGACATCTCTGTGCCGCACATTGCGCAATCTGATGTTGATCTGGGTTCTAGACGATATCCGCCATTATTCCACTGGACAGTCGGCTTGGAACAGATGAGCTCAAGAATTGCCACAACCACGTCATCGTAGCCGCCATATAGACCAAGCGTGCTGGCTATGTGGTCAAGCAGGGGCTCATGGTCTTTGAAGGTACGTGGAACGCTAATAACGCGTGCCAGGTGTCTGACGAGGTATGCCCTGACCTGGGGGTGTGCAACCGGTACAACTCCAACTCGGCCGAAGGCATAATCAGCAGTAGAGCATCCAAACATGTCAGGCTGTTGCATCAGCTCTCCAAAAAGGTCACGGCCAGTCTCTGCTTGAATCTCTTCACAAGCAAAAATGAGGTGGGCAGACATCTGCGAAAGTGGGCGTGATGATGTCAGATATGGTAGACAAGTCCTCCCATTCCAGTCCATGTCGGTTAGATGTTCTCGAAGGCCCCAACGTGGGTGCAAAAACATTTCAAAGAGATCGGCCTTATCCAAACAAGAAGCTACTTGCAATGCATTCCGCCAGACTTCCAAATGCGGATCGGGACCCCGAGCGCATCGTCAGGGGTCTCCTCCCTTATCAAGCACCCATTTGACATCTTTAACTGAGCCAAGGCATATAGCCACCCCCCAGCGCTGTCAGTCCCATCCGAAGTGTCCACGGCATTAAGATCTAAGCCGTTCTGCATCAGAACCTCCAGTATCTTGAAAGGCTGCGTCTTTTCGCAATTAAATAGTCGATTAGAGACGCACGTCGATCCATAGATATCGCGGTGGGATATATCCGCTCCACGTTTGAGGAGCATCTTGACTACTTCAATATCGCCGTTGTCACAGGCACACATAAGTGGAGAGTAGCCGCTGAACGACGCGACATTGACCATTTCTGGCGCAGCATCTAGAACCAGCTTGACCGTTTTCGCATTTCCATTGCTGCATGCAGCCAAGAGCGGTGATTCCTGAAAATCACGACTGAGAAGCTGAGCGTTCGCGCCCTTTTGTAAGAGGAATTCAACTGTCTCGTGGTGCCCCTCCTCACACGCTACGGAGAGTGGTGGTTTATCAATCTTGCCTGACGCTAATTGTAGGTTGAGAAACTCTGGTTCATAGTTTAGAATCGCCGCGCAAATTTCGGTATAGCCACGTCCAGCAGCTTCGTGCAGTGGCGAGTATTTCTGGCCTTCTTGAAGCCACAACGAAGTATCTGCTCCGCTCTTTAGAACCTGTTGAACAATATCCAAGTTGCCCTTCTCAACGGCTCTCACAAGAGCATGTACGTCCCCTGTGGCGACATAATTGACATCCGCTGGGGGAGAGGCGCCAAGGAGTAGCGATATAATATTCAAGTTTGCATCAGGAATTTCTAGAGCTACTGAGAGAGGCCCCATACGATCTATGCCATCCTCGGTTGTGGGATCAGCGCCATAGTCTAGAAGCAGCTGTGTCATGGCCTCGTTGCCCGCGTCAACTGCGTAGGCGAGGGCAGTACCTAGGCCGTGGCCATTGCTTAAAGTATTGACTGGAGCGCCGTGCGCTAACAACAACTTAGTCTGCGCAAACAATCCCCGAGAAACGGCACGACTTAGAGGGAGTAATGTGACATGTGGTAAGCTGCCAGGGAAAGCGCCAGCTTCAAGAAGCATTTCCAAAGCAGTGTAGTTATCGTCGGCGCAGGCCATTCCAAGAGCGTTCACTGGTTTTAGCTTGGGGTCATGCCTTGCTTGGGAGACGGCATCCAGGTCAATATCCTGTCGGGTAAGGAGCAGACGAAGAAACTCAACTCCGACAGACCCAGAGACGGCCAGATGGATGGGCCTGAAGCCAACAATATCCTGCTGGTTAACATCTGCCACGCGAAGTAACAGACGGAACATTTCGAGATTGTTGTCTATCATACATGTACTCAGTGGTGTCACACCGCCTGACCACCAGAGGTCAACATCTGCGCCACTCGAGACCAGCTTCTCAACAAGTTCAAAGTGGCCTCCGATACAGGCTGCTTCTAGTGGACTGAAGCCCCAGACATTCGCAACGTCTGTGAAAGCCCCAAAATCGAGGAGCATACACAATGCTTCCAGCTCACCGCTGTTGCAGGCTACGTGTAAAGGCGTCATACCGCAATTATTGCTCATGTTGGGATCGGCGCCATGACGAAGAAGTGTAAAGAAAATTTTCAGGAACGCTTCGCGCCCTGGTTTTTTCGGTATGCCGAATGCAGCCATTAAAGCCGTGTCACCATTCGGCGAGCGAGCATTAATATCGACGGATCCGCGCAGTATATACTCAACCATCTGCGGCTGACAGCTTTCTATTGCAAACATGAGAGTAGTCTGTCCGAGATATTGGTTTGCATCTGCCCAATCTTTCGCGTCAAAGAGTAGCCGGCGGCTCGATGTGAATGATTTTCCTCTGGCAGATTCAACAAAGTCGCTAATGTAAGATGATACGGTAGCTGGTGATGCTCTAGGAACCGGGACAAACTGCTCAAATACACTAACACAGCCTCCACGTAGGAGAGGCACCATTGCGGGTGGAGCAGTGGACGACATGTCTTCTTCTTCTTGGTTACACCATGCCTGTGCATGAGCCCAGGTGAGGTACTGAGGCCCGGAGAGAAACAACTTGAGCAACTGCAGCATCTCTTCGCTGACGACTTCGATGAGGGATAGATAGAAAGTCCAATGTTTGGCCGCACGAATGTAAAATGGCGCAGTTTTGACCAATAGACGTGCACTTTTCTGCCTGTCAGTCCATGACAGAGGCAATCTGTCCCGGAAGCAATCTTGCTGAAGGTATTGTAAACACACAAAGGCCATGTTCGTACATCGTTGCTGTATGGACAAGTACGCTTGGACGTGTCCTGTAATGGACGAATGGACAAATGAAATGACCAAGTCTTCAGGCCGGACGGTCAATATTTCGTCACATTCCTCTCTCAGCACATCTGATATACTCAATCTTGACATTTCTTGGCCGTAGAGGCATTCTAGAATACTCTCTAGTTGTGGTGTGTGTCAAAGAAAAGTCTGCCGGTTTCCGATGCCAGCAGCGTGAGTGTTGTGATTAGAAATCTCGGAGTGTTAATAGACTGAATCATCGGTAATATCAAGTCGTCACACTTCTTCGCCAAACTTTCAGGGATGTAAGCGTCAGAGAAAAATCCTTCGGTAAGTTTCAAGGGCATAGCGTTTTCTATCTGCTGGACTGAAAGCTTGATGAAGGGCCAATATGAGCCACCATTCACCTTGAGTTTCTTGATAAGATCATGAAGTTCTTTAGGAGCGTTTGGTGCGCCTCCGGTATTTGACCCGAGGAGTTGAGAGTTGAGGTATGACAAAATATCCCTTTCAACGTCATCTTTGTTGATAGTGATGCGAGATGCGAAAAAAGAAGCGGCGGATATCTCCTCTGTTGGACGACACGTGAAGACCACTTTCAACAATGTCGGGCCACGTAACTCGGTAGGGTTTCTATAAGCTGGGGCTCGTAATACTACATCCAATGGCCTTCGTAATTGTCGAAGAGCAGTAGTGAATCTCTCGGCAAATTCACGGTTCGTTTGCTCAATGCCATCTATAATGAGATAAATAGTACGTGCATTGTCCGACCTCAAAAGCTCTTTCCAGATGTCTATCACGTCGCCAAGTGCGAGCTGAGGGCTGGTTTCACTTCGGTCTTGATACCGAGTAGGAATGTGGCGAAACCATTGCGGATTGTCGTTAATGAGATTCCAAGTGAAGAACTCTCCAATAGCCGGACTTCTGTCATTCCGTGAGCAGAAGAAACTCATAACTTCATCTTCGGGATGCGTTGCCTTGATATGTGTCGCGATTGCACGAGCTAAACATGTCTTGCCCTGCCCTGGCGATCCCATGTAGAACAGTGTATCGTTGCCTGGATAATTAAGCCAATCTTTGAAGATGGGCTTTTCCTTGAACCATTCACAAGTGCCTGGGTGAACAAAAATATCGGAGCCGTAGTTCGGGTCTGACCAGCCCTTAAGTGAGCGAAGAAAGCGTTGTCGGCTTGTTGTTTCTTCATCCTTTAGTGTTCGCCTGCTCCAGTAGTTATACATTTCATCGGCATGACTGGAGATTTTGGGATGAGGGTTGTCTCGTCGTTTCTTCTTGTCTGACTCCCGTTTATTGAAAGAAGGAGACGGGGGCGAGATTGGCCCTGGAGTCAGAGCAGGTGCAAGAGGCGGAGAGGATGATGGCTTTGGAGGAGGCAGCGGTGGTAGCCTTGGATATTCCATCATTGCTTTTGATATCAGGGAATTGAATGCAGCCATGAAATCGATGAAACGAGCATCGACCGCGCTGGGGAAACGAGGTAGATCTACGTGGCTGCATTTCATCGTCAAGGTCTCATCGTCCGATAGTTCTTCACGACAACGTGGACCAACAATCTAGGCGATTTTGGTCAGCTTAGGAATTTCACTGGGTGTTGATGGTGAAGTCTAACCGGTGTTTCTGAAGACTGTTGACTTGATTCTACCGCATCCGATGCGCTTGCCTCGTAGCATGACAAAGTCCTAATATGCCTTGGTCTGTTTTGGATGAACCACCTATTGATCTTGGCGACGGCGGTCGCATATTCTCGAATATCTTCATCTGGGACAACACTATCCTCATGACAATGCGCTGAAGCAGTTGCTTGCACAGCTTGAAGTAGCGCACCAGACTCACAATCAGCATGAGGGGTCCCAAAGAAGACAACACTAGAAATCGCAGCCGTCATTGACGGGTGATAGACAGATGTCAAAAAGCATAATTGAAGAGCCTGAAGTGTCAGTTGAGGTAAGATTGAAGTTTGAAAGCAAGAATGCGGTTATGCAAATATAGGTGCATACCTTTTTGACAATGAGCCCACCAAACCCATGAGCAACAAAGACGATAGGGCCTGACTGGGGAGCACTCAGTAAAGAATCGTTTTGCAAGGTAGATATTATGAAACCCAGTCTCTTTGAAATATGAGGCAAATCAAACTTGCATCATACGCGAACGGGTAAACCTACTCTAGGTCTGCTCATGGTCCGCTCCAGACAACGGAGGAGATCGCTGGCATGGAACGCCACGCTAGCTGCCGACATATTGGCGGCGACATCGCCATTGTAGCCAAACGAATAGACTCGAACGGGTCCCTTAAGATGGGAGAGAAATTCCTCATCTTTAATCCACGTTTTGCCTGTCTCTTCGTGGTGCCACGCCGACCCAGAATCGTCGCCGTAGCCATGAACAAAGATAAGGCTACCAGATGTATGTCAGCCTGCAGAGGTGGCTGTTGCTCAGAGTGATAAACTTACTCTAAATGCGGCCTGGCCCGAGGCCGCGAAACCAATTCGAGGCCCTGAAGCATGGTGACTGGAAGGTTCAACCTACGACGTTGCAGCGTCAAAGTTGCCAAAACTCATATCGACGGCAGACACGCGACGTCTTTTGCCGAAATATATGTGCTGCCCACCTCTCGGACAGCAATGTCGGATTACGCATGGCGTATTCCTGGTGCGCTGACCGCTAATCAGCCGCACAAGGCTGCATGGTGATGATTGGAGGGGTGCAGCTGTTGCGCCCAACCGCCCGAATTTTGATGTCGGTTGGTGGCTTTGGGAAGGCTCCTAATAAGGCCAAGTGTTTGGACATTTTGGAGAGGTACTGATAAACACAACGGAAACGTGCCACCACCATCCGTTGCAATGACGGCGACTTCAAGCTGATGCTGTAGCAAGTTTGCGTGGTTCTCTGAAGGCGGTTTGGTTGAGTGCAAGTCCAAGTCGCATCAATAAAATAACGGATGCCTTATTTCGTCGCCGTCAGGCAGAGACATCTCCCCGTCTCGTGATCTCCACTTCGTTTCGTCTACACTTCACTATCCTCTATCTAATTCTTTCGTTAGCACATTAATTCCAGCAAATATGAATTGCTCATTCTCAGTGCCGACTCACCTTGACGTCAGCTTGTCTTTTGCCTCTCCAGGCGAGCAGCGCACCCAAATTTGACTGCATTTCAGTGTCAGCCAATGCACCCACCATAAGCAGCGCCTAGCTGCAAGCCCAGACTACCAAGATCTCCCCGCAAGAATGTTGAACCCATGGTTCTGAGACATGGCAGTCGGCAGCGCCATCACGTATTCTTAAACTCATAGCGCCGATTCTAGCCAGCCAAAAAGACTGGGCCCTCTGGTTCAGGCTGCTTCCAACACATACCAGCACCACCACTATCATCGATGATCTGTCGGCGCGTATCGAATTCCTCGAGACCACGCACAAAGCAGATGACTGTAATAGACACGCGTTAATATAATTTTATATCGACTCTCACGGCTGCGGATGTGCTGCGACGCCTTAACGTCTTGGTTTGCAGTTCATAGAACTTCATACGCGCTTCTCCCTTTTGTCTTGGACCCTCGTTGGTGTGGGTACACCATTGAGAGGCTGTAACTCGTACCGAGCCTACAGATGGGCTGCGATGTTAAATAAAACGCCGCACCTCCTCCGCTGATGCAGTGGATGTGGCATCGGATCAAGCAAGCCAAGAACGCCCTTCAATCTCTACACCTTTTAACAGGCTATTTTCCTTGTCTCTTCAACTACTATTTCCAACCCTAGAAATATCGTCAAGCTACGAAAGCTGATTGTCACAGCCCACATCGAAGACATCCCGTCAAACTCTCCCTTGAGGCTCACACCAACATCCACCGCCCCCTTGTAAAAATGGCAACCAACACCTTCAACATGCTCACTATATTCTTCATTTTCTTAAGCCTAGCTTTTGCGCAACCTCATGCGGCTATCCCTACAACCATTCACCAAATCAATGGAACCCAGAGAAACGACACCATCTTCCCTCCAACTAAAACCGGCATGCCTGACATCCTGAATGGTAGCGCCACGGCCAAAGGCCCAAGCCTCCTCATGCTCAGCGTGATGATTGGCATTACCACTTTGAATCTGGTATTGTAAGAGGAGGATGACCGTAATTATACAAGTATGGGGCAGGTCCCCAGAAGAGCATGCAGATTGGGAATTTAGCATACATTTGGGAACGGCGCAGATTAATTGTCAGTAAATGTCAAGGGGAAGGAACTAATAATTGAAGCAAATAATGGAAGTAGTAGGAACAAAGCTCACAAAGATGGAACTTATATTTAAAAAAAAATACACATACTCTTGATCTGTCTCTACATGTATCCGATTTACATGTTGTGGAATTGATATTACTTTGTCAAAGACCACTGCACATCTCTGAGCCGTCGAGAAACCTCTTCATTCGGCGAGGGACATGAACTCTTTTTTTGCTTCCAAGGCCGAAGACGTTTATTCCTCAATTGACATATGTACTATTTACTTATATACGTACGTGACCCCAAATCCCCTCTACGATATGCACATACTTCTCTCACAGTCCTAGTTTCTATCAGGGTCGACATCATTGAGCTCAGTGCCAATTGGCCACTTCATCATACCAAATCTGCCGGAAGCCTTGGCTACCGTCCATGCGGTTGTCATCATGCCAGCTGTTGGCATACAAACCGACGCGAAACTGGAAGACGGTGTCGTCGTCGACAGTGGTAGGAACGTGTTAACGCTCAAAGACCTTGTTGCCGTCGAGGAAGATCTTATAGAAGCCAGTGTTGTCGCTCGCCCACTTGGCCTGGATGATGACCTTGTGCCAGGCTCCAGCAGAGATCCTGCCAAGGTTAGGTAGAGTCTTGATATCGCGGCCGCAGTTGGGTTGGCGGTAGTGGCCGCTGACAATGCGGGAGGTGAGCTGATCTCCCTGGATCCAGAGCATGGAAGAGGGCATCCAGTCATCGCCGCCGCAGCCGGCCCCAGGTCGGTTGGCAATGAACTGGGCAATGTTGTACGACTGCTGCGTAAACTGCCACGTATCAGATAGGCGGAAAGCGAAGCCATAGAAGAGGCTGTCCCCGCGTTTGTAGCCACGGTTGTGGTCAACCTCGGAGTGATAGCGGTCGTGGTAGTTTGGATCGTATGTCTGCGTCATCTTGAGGGCCGTGCTGCCCTTGTAGACGACATTGGTGACCTGCGTGGTGGTGCCCTGATGTTCCTTGCGCACAAAATCCCATCCATTCAGAGTTCCAGAGTTGTAGAAGGTGCGGGCCCCCTCGACAGCCATGGGGAGAGCGGCTAGTGAGGCGGCGAGGAGGGACTTGATTGCGACCATGATGGGTGGCGTAACTGATAGTATGGGATATCGGACTGGAGTTGGGATGCTCCGACGCAAGGAGTCAATGGCCTGATAGTGAAAGACGTGCTGAGTGGCCGCCGTGTCAGCCTTATATACTTGACTTTGGCCAAGGCAGTCATAGGGCTGGTCGTGCAAGAACGCATCTTGTTGAACCACGTTACCCCAGGTCCCTACCAAGGAGCTAGTTCCACGCCAGCGATAATTCTTCCGTCTTGGAAATGAGGCGACGTTCCATTGCGGCGACGGAAGGAGCTTTGATTCGTGACAAACCGTGTGGCTCTGACGATAATCCACAAGCAAGCTCCACCAGTGGACTTTTAAGTAGTCGATATCGTGCTTACATGGGGTGGTTTCAGCCTACTCCATCAACAACTGTCCAATGAATTCCAGATCAAACAAGCCACCAAGCTGCTTCCTTGCGGTCCGCTGTGTTACATCGTCGGATAGATTTCGGACAGACCATCAGCACCACTGAGCGTAATCGAGCATGACCCAGCAATGGCCACGCTGGCGTCTGGGGTAGAACCACTGGTGCTCGGCACTGGAACTTATGCTTATAGGTTTGTGGCAGCTATTCGTGGATTAATTTTTAGAGTTTCCCCATCGTGTTGTTCTCCTGCCAGGTCGGGATAACGTGGGGTGCATCAAATAGACGCTAGGAGCATACGAGGACTCACAGTAGATTGGGCAATTAACGAAGGAGCCTGCAATAGCAACAATGATTATCAATCTGCAATAGTGGCCGCGTCTACAGACTGCTGCTGTGAGTAACGTCCTCTGGTGGAAAAGGAGATTGGTAAAGTTGAGAGTCAACATTCATCATGCGGCATCGATACAACGATGTGGCTGATGTCTTGGCTAATTAGCATTGAGCAACATGGGGGTCAGCCAATCGGTATTGGTGTATCCGGCCCGCCCTGTTTTTGATATTGCCTGGAGTGTACGAAGTACTCACAGCTCAGTAAAACATGTGCCAAAAGAAAAAGAAGCGAGGGGAAAAAAAAAACTAAAAAAAAAAAAAAAAAAAAAAAAAAAAAATCGGAGCCGGGGCCGCGGAGTCTGCATCGGTGAATGTATCGATGCTCCCACGTGTGACTGAGCTGCGTGCCGCGTGGGAAAGGGAGAGGCGGAAGGCAAAAGAAAAGGCAGACAAAGAAAGGGCTCTCAAATGGAAATATGCTTCCATTCTTGTTAGACACCCGCCGATCTACGCGTAGCTAGTGTCAGTGGTGACTTGAGCGATGCGTTGAATATCACCGGAACGGGCAGCAGCCGTGAGCAAGTGTGTCCTTTTTGCTTTTGACATGTCGATCCGTGCCGATACCATGTGTGATCAAGCGCTGATATACAGGTTGTTTCGCGGCAGCTGCATGGGATAGAAACGTGTTTCAATTAGTTTCGAGCACGAAGAATGAAGTTCGAAGCTCGGTAGGAGGCCGATGCAAGACCTGGCTTGAGTGGTTGAACCGACAATGGAAAGAACGACATGGTCATCCATCACGTGGCTGCCATGGCTCCTCAGGGATCTTGTCCGCTTCTATTCAGAATGTCTTTCGTTCATACTCCCACACTGGCGTGTTTCAACATCGTATCTCTACCTATCCCAGACCACAGACTCTCTCTCCGTCTCCCTCTTTCCACCGCTCACCTGCAAACTGTACCTTCGACTCTGTACCACGCTTTCCCACGGCTCCTCACTAGTTTCCTTTTGGACTGGCTCAACCTCCGTCTGCAGTCCTGAACACCGCCGATGCCACATTTTAGTCCTGTGGGGTCACGTCAAGATGCGCTACTCTCGTACATCGGGTAGCAGGCGCGCTATATCCATCAACCCCGAACCCGATATATGTCGGGACTGACGAAGGGACGAGGCTTTTATACGTCTGTGGTTTGTGACGGGGTAAGTCATGTCGTGCATCTTTTGGCAGGTGGGGGACGGATGGTCTCATCTGGAGAGAATCTGGTTGGGAGATATTTATCGAGTTCCTAGTCTACATTATGATGTAAATAGAACACGACCCGCACTGGTTTTGGGAACCAGACTGACTGTCTTTGCCTCCTCCTCCTCTCTCCTTTTCGTTGACTTCGTTAAGCAGACAGTCACATCCTACTATCATCGCGAAAACTTACTCTGTGGAGCTTCACCGAGCATAACCCACCTCGTTCTATTGTGATACGGCATGGCTCCCATACACCATGTTGTGATATTTCACTTCCGACCCGAAGTACCCTCAGACAAGCGCAAAGAGGTACGTACGCAAAGTCCAATTGTACTCAGCCAGTGGCTTTTGCAAGAAGTAATCTAAAGATAACACGTATTGCACACAACACAGTTGAGTGATAAGATGCTTGCACTCAAAGACAACTGTGTGCGGCCGACAGCTGCTGGTTCCAGCACCACGGCTGCCTACCTCAAGGCTTCTTCCGGAGGCACTGATAACAGCATCGAGAACCTGCAGGTGAGCTCATACCATCGACCTCTTGCATAAGCACTGGCAACCATGACTAACAACCAGCCACTGCTTCTGCCGTGATTTAGTTTGGAGCAACTCACATCTACGTCGTAGAGTTTGAGAGCGAGGAAGACCGTCGCTACTACGTTGAAGAGGATGAGGCACACAGGGCATTCAAGGAAGAAGTGACTCCATATCTGGTGGTACACTTGAGCCGCATAATTGACTTTACGCCTGGGGTTTTTGATCACTGACAGGAAATTATAACGACGACATGAGATGGAGTGTGTAGGATATGCATGAGGAGCAGAACGCGAAGCGCTGCGCAGTAGTTTAGACTCAACAGCTTGTGGTCAGGAATAAATGCCCATTGCGGGAGGTGCAAAACGGAGTATTCTAGCACTCCGAGTCCATTCTCCATCGGTGCAATGGATGAGGATTCAGTATGTTCCGGGCATCAACTGTGATTCACACATTCCCCACTAGTAGGCAATAGTTCGCTGGGACTACGTAATGCTTCGTCGGTAATTACATGTTCTTTGTTGCATTTACCAAAGTTCCATGGATTCCATGGAGTTTGCAGCCTGTGCTTCCATGCTAAAGCTGGAACTGCAGCGCCAGAGGCGATATGGGGCAGCACGAGTCGGTATGGGAACGGCGGGTTGTTCTTTTGGAGGCAGAACCTTCTACATGAAACAAGCCAGGTATCGCAAGGAGACAGAATGGCTGCCATTGCATGGGGTAAGACCCCAAGCGAGCTTGTGAGGTACGTACCTGCGCAACCTGCCCAGGCACATAAACTGAGGTCTCAGACAGTCAGCCAATCACATCACAGGCGGCCGTTACGTCATTCCTCCCCCGCGATCAAGGGCGGATCCAGGCAGCACCAGCCATCAAACACCACGAGCCAGTCGCAGTGGAAGCTTTTCTTTCAGCTACAACACAAATTCTCTGCATGCATGCATGCGCATACGCCTAGAACGCTGGATACCCGAGACACGCGCCGACTCTCCCGCCAGCTTGCCCCAATACCTCCAACGGCTGATACCGGCATAATCAAGCAAACCCGATCGTCGTTACGCTCGTACGGTCGCAATCGTCAGAGGGGAGAGAGATTGGTGTGCAACTTTTTTTTTTAAGGTTCAGGCGCCTCTCACGTCGACCTACCTCATTGCTGTCCGCATACGAGCCTCACAAACTCGAGGGAGCCCTTGGACGATTCCTGCGCCCCGCCTCCTTGCCGCGCTTCGAGTCGCCCACGGCGCTTTGCGTGAATCCTCCCTCTCGAGGCGACTGCGAACCCCGCGGCGACTGTATCAGCGCGACCGTCCAGACTGTTCAGCCAGGCCAGTTCGCATATTCACAATGGCGCAACCGTCGCACCCCACCTTCATCAATCTCCCTCCCCCAGAGTCTAATCCACAGACTCCATCTGAGATGCCGTATGGAACTCCCTGAAATCGAGAAGCTTAGGAGGCTACGGTCGTAGCTTTAGCGGGTGGCTCGCTGACTGTCTGTTTCTGTGTTTCAGAGGTACCCCGACAAGCACCACCACCTCTCTCTCTGCGCTTTCTACTACTGCCATCAAAGATGGCCACCGCGGCCACTTCCCGAGCGGAGGCGAGCGCGGAGGCGGCGGCTTCGGCCGTGGCCATCAGCATAGTCCATCCACGACAAGCCTTGAGGCGGAGCGCGCCGACCGAATATCTCGACTGGCAGGCCTAGAGCGTGTGTCGACCCTCCGCGCGCCGCCCCAGACACCAGGCGCGGCACCAGGCGCGTCATCCATGTCGCCGCAGACCACACCCACCTCTACGGGCTTCCCGCCAAACTACCCCCTATCACAACATCTCACTCCCGCATACTTCGACAGCAATGGCCAACCCGTAGCAGTCACCAACATGAGTACGGTTGGCTCAGCCAGCGCCACAGAGAGTCAAGGAGACGACGGGCGCACAACGGCCGGCGATCGAGACGAGGACATGTTGAGCACAGGAACAAATTACAGGGAGGGAGAGTCAGTGGCGAGTATGGGAGCGTATGCCGATGCCATGGATGAGGACATGGATGCCATGGGGACGCACTCTGTTGGCGCATACGAGGACCGCATGAGCGATGATGGCGATGGCTCCGCCTCGTTGGTGGGCTTTGGCGAAGGCGCTGGGAGTACCGTCTCCGGCCCCATCTATCACCGTCGGACAGCCCCTCACCAGTCGTGGAGCCTGGAGAGGACCAACTCGGGAATGAGTGATCCTCGCCGAGAGCGAGATACAGTTATGGGAGGCGACACGCCAGTAAGCGCATCCGCACTTCAGGAGCGTCGTGACGCTCGCATGATGGATGGCATATCGGCAGATCCACCGCACGCGACATATATCGGAGACCAGGAGAGCTTCTTGGATACCACGTTTCGTGGCGGCGTGCCTACAGGTCGCCCGCAAAACAGGGAGACGGCGGAGCGGATTGTTCAGCAGCTAGATCATGGAGAGACTCGTGCAGGCCAGGCCGCACTGGGCAGCCCCGGCCGTGGGGGTGAGGCGTTGGGTAAATTTTACTTCGAAGCGGAAAGGAAGGGTGAATGAGTATGATGGCATTAGCAAAGAGGGTTTTCGCCTGGTCAGAGGGTAAGTGGGGAATCAGCTTGGGTCAATTGTAACTCGGAACGAGGTGGATTATGCAAGGCGGAAAATTCACGCCTTTTTGGGCCGGTTCTACAGGATGTGTTTGTCATGTTTGCTTGGAAGATTTGCTTTGCGGTCAATCGGATGGAAGCCTAGGTGACCTGTACCCTATTCGGTAGCATAAGAAAGAATAAAGCGTTCTAGAATGTCTGACCAGTTATTGCCTCGGTAATGTGTTGAGAGGCCGAGCGGTGGTGACGTGGGTTGGTCTATCAAGGTTGATTGTGAAGATGCCGCCTTCGTCATCGTCTAGTACCCCAGCAAACAGCCACCTTCCTTGCTTCCAGTCGATGTTCAGTACCTCATCGCCACCAAAGCTCCAAGCCGCATCATCTAAAAGTGTGCATGAAATATCATAGATCCAATGTCAAGACAATCTAGGGTCGCGCGGGCGAAAGCATCTAGGGATGCTCGTTCCAAGGCAGCCAAGGCGTTCATCAACCAGACCATCCCCGCCATTTTGAGGTCCAACGCGCGGGCAAGGCGGGGAGTCGAGTCTGTTGAACTAATCATAAGCCCACCACTCGCTTTGGATGCAGTACACAGCGACAAGCAAGTCTCAGTTGAGAAGCCACCTCCACAAAGCGGCGAAAAGGAACCGCGAGAGGGCAGTGGCGCTACAGCCGTGGTGGCACAGTTACCGACTCCAGGATTACGCATCAGTCTCCTCGTCGCAGATACTCTAGAAGCCGCGTCACGACTCGTCGCAGGCAGTCAAACAAGTAATGACCTGCGCGTTGTCATTCTGAACATGGCGTCACCTTTACGCCCCGGCGGTGGGGTCCTTTCTGGCGCAAGCTCTCAGGAAGAATGGATCTGTGCTCGTACCACACTTTACGTATCTCTTCACGAGGAATTCTACCGTCTTCCGGAGGTAGGGGCAGTTTTTACACCCGATGTCCTCGTTTGCCGTCATTGGGACAATACGGCGGCGGAGCTGGCTCCTCGTGATCGGTTCTTCGTGGATGTTATCACTGCGGCTATGCTGCGACTGCCGGATCTAGAGAGGAACGACGATGGGATAGATGTGTACTCCGAGGCGGGGGATAGAGAGCTAGTGCTAGAGAAGATGCGTGCAGTGATGCGTATTCTGCGCATGAAGAACGCGAAGAGGGTCGTTCTCGGCGCATGGGGCTGCGGCGCATACAGAAATCCAGTAGGGGAAATTGCGCGAGGATGGAGGACTGTGCTGCTGGGAGGAAGAGCGAAGAGGATGAAGAGAGAAGGTAAGAGGACAGCAGGATATGAGACTTGGGGCGATATGGAGATTGTGTTCGCGATCAAGGATAGGAGGATGGCCGAGGAGTTCGCGAGAGCGTTTGGGCCGGAGATGGATGTTGGGAATGAGTTTGATGCTGGGGAGGAAGGCAATGGTGAGGGGGGCGAGGATCACAGTTCGGAAGAGGATAGTTGCAGTGATATTTGATACAAATGATGTTGTATTTGATGACCTGACTCTATGGTTCACCACGAAGCTAAAGTGTGATTTGCATGATGATTCACACACAATTTGTGCTCGAATTTATTGAATAAACCGGCCTCATGCATTACCCACATATTACCCATGCCCAATTTAAGAGTATGAATCTGCCAAGCTGCTGTGTATTAATATCCAGGTATATAATACGCCGTCACTTCCTGCAAGAAAAGCAGATCTGCTTGTCAACAACTCCATCTCCTACACATGAACCAACCTTCACAGAAAACTTCAAGTCCACCATACCACCAGCAGTTCAGCATGCACTTCATACCGTTGTCGCCGATAGCATCCATTGGCTTAAGTAGTGTTACAACCACACTATCCAATAATGGTGTCTACGTGACAGGATGCGGTATGGCCACTCTGGCGCTACGGGAAAGCCGTGCCAGTGCTAATAGCTGTGATGGCATCTGCATCTCCTCCCCTCCGAGAAAAGATTCATTGGGATTAATATCTTCGGGTTCTAGTTTGAGGCAAGCCGGAATCACTAGAGCATCTACTTATTGCTTGGCGGGGAGGAATGATGGCTTACAATGCCACGGAAGAAACTGCACATGTCAGCTCTTCCATCAGAGCGAATGAATATACACCGTACCAGTGTTATTCGTAAGTACAATTTAAGTCTATAAACACTATCGACTACACCGTCTCCGTCATAAAGCCACCACTGGTTAATTATACGCAACCGGTCGATTCTCCCTCGCCCACAACGCCTCCCCGTCGCTGGGATGTACTGGCGGCACAAACCCATTTATCCTCCAAAGCCGCCTTGACGTCTCGTCGATATGAAACTCGTAGTCGTAGCCCTTGTCGACAATGTGTGGCTTGATGGCGTCGACGAACCGCACCGTCGCGTCATTACCCGCCGCCTCGGAATCTGGCATTTTGGCCGCGATGTGGTCGATCATGATTCGTATGAATGGCGTTCCTTCCCGCTTCTCGCCGCCCACCCAGACGTTGTTCACGGACTGCTGGATAAACTCAATAGTCACGTAGAACTTCGGGAGCCCGATGGTTGTGTAGATTTTTGTGACGTCTTGGGCGAAGGCTCGCTTTGTGTCGTCGTCTTGGAAGGTAGTTGGTGGGTGGAAGACAATCCACAGTGGCATCTTGAAGGGCACGAGTGGACTACAGAGCCTCCGAGATGGAATTGATAGCCTTTCTATCCCTTCAACAGTAGATAAGACTCCGTGGTAGTAAACAGGGGTAGGGGGTAGGGGGTACGCGTGGAACTGTTCGCTTCATAGTAGATACTACATACGGGTTGCAATCGAATTCCTCGCAAGGACATAGGCTAATATATGATAGTTTGCGCCAAGTATAGCGAGCATCTGGCGATAAGTAATCATTTCGTTCCTGTCTCACGATTACTGATCAGCGAACGGCGCAAAATCCTGCAAGTGTTGTCCTAATTCGTCATTGCCTGCATGCGTTTAGCGTTGGACTGTTTATAGCCTCAAATATGTGACTCTCTCCCCACTTTGCTTCTTCTGAAATGGCCTAGATGAAACCGTTGTTCGAGGGGGGTTGTGCCAGTTGACGCCATCTTAAGGAACCCTCTTTGTCAGTGCTCTATGCCTTTTTTACGTCTTTCGTTGTTATGTCTATGATGACTAAACTCCAGGGCCTTATGCAACCAGTGCTGTACGGTTCCGTCATGGGTTGATTCCCGAGTATCATTTACTGAAAGCTTGCAAAAACAGTTAAACTCTCGGTTTGTTTGTCATCATGCTGCCATCGTGCTAGGCGTATACCTGCGTGAAAACGCCAAGCGCCCTTCTACATGTACGACACCTCGTCACAACGAAGGTCTTCTGTCTTCCCAATTATTTAACACAGGCATAGTATAGCTTCCTCCGCTGCTCTCAAGCGACCAAGTATCTCTGCGTAATCTGCTTGGAATAGGTGTCGACCACCTTGCTGTTATCATGCAACACCCATGTAACTCCTGTCGCTGTGCGAATTTCATCTTTCTGAATAACTTGCAAATTTAGAATCTCCCAGTGATGCTCTTCAGGTACATAGGAAATCGTAACCCATACGACTGGCGACGCTCTGCCAGTCCCAAACCGCAACCCAGTCACCTTGATCCATGAGCGCCCACACTTCTTCTAAAACTTCGGATACTCGATCACAGTTTCGAAGTCCCGTATAGCCACGCACAGCCCTGATAGAAGTACGGATACGATCACGCTGCGGCTTATTGAAGCAGGCAGTGCCAATCACCATGCACGGAATTAGCAGTAGCGTCTGTACCGGGTCCGATGGTTTGAAAGAGTCAAGGATAGCGAGTGATTCGTCAACAGCTAGGGTAATACGTCGGTCGTCTTGAGCCGGGCGACGAACTGGCGGAGGCGAGGGAGGGCGGTGTCGGTCGGGCATATTAGTGGCCGTCGAACGAGAATCTTGTTCATGCATCGAGCTGGTCCTCGAAGGATTCCGGGATGATGGGCAGCTGTGCGTTACCTGCGCGCCAGAGAACAGACCACTCATTCCCGAGTAGTGTCCTGATGCTGTTGCTCCGAATGTAGCAGCCATAGAAGCTCGCCTTTGCGGCATACCCGGCATTGTGGTTGTTGCCATGGGTGGAAGTGATCCCAGAGTCGATCGCCGTGCTGGCGACGATGACGGTGGATAAATTGTGCGGAATAAATACACCCACATGACTTGTTTGTAGAGAAGGCCAATCCGTTCGCGACTATCCCCCGACGGCCAACGTGGCGTCCACTCTCTGATAGCGGCATCAATTTCGGCTGCTCTGTATAAGCTAGTATAATCGACAAGAGGATCTATCCCGGCTGCCATATTATCCCGAATTGTATTTCGAATAGTTGTGATCTGTGAAAGATGCTGAAACAGTCCATCTGAGACTCCTAACAGGCGAGGAGGATAAATTGGCGCAGCAGGCTTCCATTCTTCTGACGAGAGACGTTTTGTCATTGTATCTGGGTACCAGAAAAGATCATCTGCGTATATGTGATATTGAAAAAATTCCGTGATAAACGTATAGAAGATTGGATCTTCAGGCGGTGAATGCTGAATCAAGGTCTGATAGGCTTGCAAGTGAAAACGGTGTTCGCCTCTTGGATTCCCGTCGGCTCGAGTCTGGAGCAAAAGACAAAGCATCTGACCATACCTGGCGGCCAAGACAGTATGGTACCTCGGGTCATCCTTATCCATAGACTTGGACATGTCTTCGCATAGCCGCCTCATAGCTTCATCGTGGTGGTAGTCGGCTCGTTTTTGCAGCGACTCACTAGTCGCTCCAGGATTCTCTTCCATGATTTTGGCTCCATACGGAGCATCAAGGTCGAGGTGTTTGCTGCTAACGGCTAGTATGGAATGCATCAGTCCTTGGTGTTGATTTGCCAGTGGTAAAATAATGTCTTTAAAAGCGTTCTTCGTCTCTCCTTCAACTGTAAGAACGTTGCTGAAATGGTTGATGTAGTGTTTCCAAAACACCTTGTCTTCTATTGTCTCTACGCCATGGAAGATAGGTTGCATAGTGATGATAGGTAGGCTGTCTCGCCTTATTCGTTCTGCTGTTGCAGTTAGAGAGCTAGCTTCATGACATTCAACAAGGTCCTCAGTCACACGTACCTTCCTCAGCTCTTTCTCGTCCACTTTTCCATATTTGTTTTTCATGGTAGCCCTCGCAAACCACGGCATTCTTTTCGCAATTCATACCTAATGCGTGGTCAGTAGATGTTGGCCAACTGCGCCGTTCAACATTGAAACCCAATAGCTTGCGCCGTGTTTGCACATACAACGAGGCTTGGCTTCGTCACATTTCTTCTTCCGTTTTCTACATGTTATGCACCCGGTTTTCGAACGCCCTTTGGCTACCTTGCTTGCACTTGCCGCTGGTGTAAGTGGGTGTTTTCTTGGCCTTCCACGTGGTCGCTTTTGTTTGGGCTGTGAGCTACCATTCTCCTGTGGCAGCCCTGGTGTCAAGGGAGCAGACTTCAGCTCATTCAAGTCGAGGTCATCCTCCACCGGCTCCAGTTTGGGAACGGCGAGCGCATCGTCCGAGTCTTGTTCGCAGTGGTCCCAGTAATGGTCGTTTTCAGCTTCGTCTTGATCAGCGCATCCCGTACTTGTGCTCCACGAGTCGGCGCACGACGATGACGCAGAGTGTACCATTATTGGGACGTAAGAGCCGTCCATGAGGGTATCGACGCCGGCGCTCACAGGAGATATCGGCCCGGTTTGCGATGCCATTGCGGAACTCGAGCTCTTCCAAGCAGCTTCGGTTGGAGATGGAGATGGTAACACCAGCTCGCCCCAAACGCCATCCTCAGAGAGCAGGCTGCGGCCAGTGCCCCGATTTTCGTTCGTCTTGCCGTTTGACCACGACGAGTTCCTGATTTCCGTTACGGGTGCGAGGGTACGATCCATTGCGCAGCGACAACTAGCATTGACATGCCCACACAAGGTCGGGGGTTTCAGCCTAATCTAAGTAGACTTGATGGTTGTAGAGAGACGGGAGCGCAAGTGCGAGGAATAGAACTGGTTGGGCAGTCGATCAGACACGGTCCTTCCAGGGCTAAGACGCCATGAATGGTTTCCGAGCCAGGGGATTTGTGGAGCCGTCAATCGGCGTTAGGGTATTGAACACTATGTGCTTGTTGGGCTGTTAGGACGTTGGCACGCTGCTAGAGCCATCAACGGGCCGCAGATCGAAATTGATGGGTGGCCGCGTAGGATGGATGAGCGACACGGGACGACTGTTGGAAGTGGAGGGGCGTAGCGGACAAGACAGAACGCTCAGGTCGGGGCGGCTGAGGTGGCGGAGAGGTCTTATTTGGTAGTACCATATGGAGTACGAGTGCCCTATGATGAGACAGGGTGCTTGCTGGCCCATCCAAAAATGTTATGTCACTCAACGCAGTATCCCCGCCACGAGCCCTCCCTCAATGGTGCAGTCAATCCCACATCCATGCCCACTTGATTAGGGTCCCCCAGCCCGGCCTCCATCACAGCCCGGGGCGTGTGTCTGGAACAGAGCAATTCCAGTCAAGGGGGCTGGCTGGGATATAATGCAGCGAATCGCACGGCAAGACAAGGCGACATTGAGGTCTCGAAGTAAGTCTGTGTGTCCGTCTAGTGTAGTCGTTCCCGTGGCAAAACAGGAGTAGTAGATGTCTCTGATGGGGAAATGGCGACTTTTTGGTGCCAAACCACTGCCCACACACCACACCACCATCAGATACCACACGGACACCACCACACCGGAGCGACCACACCACCCCCCACCACTTGTGTACACCACTAACATGTCTCTTCGGTCTTCTAACTCTCCAAAGCCCGCAGCACTGGTGGGCGCCTCTTCGTGATCAGAGTGTTTCCTACCCTACCTGTGCATCTGGGACCTGCAAGTACACCAGGGTACCTTGCACAGTCCCCGACCTAGCACAAGACCTCTCGTTGAGTGACAGACAGGGATCGATGAGGGGTTACAGTTAGGGGATCTGGAGCGTGGCTAGCAAGATGATGACAGGGAGTAGCGTTGGGGCAAAAAAATAAAAATAAAAAATATGTTGAAGCAACTGGACCGTACAGAACTCGATAAATCCAAAAACGTGCCAGGGAAAAAAAAAAAAAAAAAAAAGGCTTGGAGAGCTACTGCCTAGCGGAGACTGAGTATATCACTACCGTTTTCTTGGACAGCCGCATGGGAGGGAAAGAGTCGCTGAAGACAAAGGCGCCGCTGTGGTGGCAGTATCTTTTATGGCCCTTTAGTTGATCCAGACCAAATGGCAAGGTCCCAAATATACCCAGGGTCTCATTCAACGGAGTGAGGGTCCGCTGAGGGTGAAGTGACATTTGGCTGCTTTCGACGTAGCCTAATGTACCATGATATCATGAGCAATGACGGCGCCTGTGATTAATCTTGGGTGGCTGGCAGCTAAGATCCCCCACAGCCCTGATTCGCAGGTTTGGCCTGCATATTGTGTCGTGATCTTACCACAGCGCACAAGCCGTAGGTACGCCGTACGAAGTAATTACCTGGTAGTGCAGAACCGAACAATAGCGGGAGGTGCTGCTGCTACATTGTTTGTGACCGCAACTTTCAGATCTGGAGCATCAGTCTAAATCTTCGTTTTCGTATTTCATGGTATAAGCATAGGGTTTCTTGGACCCCAATGCCCATGTGTTTGGTGGATCTTCCTAAGCAGGCACTAATCAATGTCCTCTGTATGCTGGTAGAAAACTCGTTGCGGGGGGCGTGTGAGACCGAGCGCTTTGCTGGTTGCTTGCCTCCCTGAGCCATTCATCACCGTGATGATTCCTGTGACAGTGTTGGCAACCGGAGAGGAAGGGGTAGCATGTAATTATCGAACCGAATTGTTGTGTTTAGTCCCTGCTGGAGTCTCACCATCCTAGCCGCTTGTCGTCACACTTGGCACTTCTTGTGCTGGCATCGTGCGTTGATTTGACGATGCTCCGGTGCAATAATTCCCACAGAAACACCCTTGAGCGCTCAATCGCATGAGAAAAAGTCACCTGAGTCTTTCCTTATGCTTGGTGTCATGGTAGGTGGCTCCTTCCTGCTTCTCTTGGGCTCGCGAAATGTTCAAACTCAGGCAGCCAAAGCCGCAGGCATGAGACATGGGCACGAGGCGCAGAACACTAGCACTGTCTTCTTTTCCCCCCTCCGATGCCCAGTCATTCCATTCCGTTGCATTTTTTGAACATTACTACGTTTGGACTCTGGTGACGGCTGTTAATAGTGCATCTCACGGGCTCGCTGACTGTGGGGTTGGTCTCGGGCAATCTGGATTCCAGCGTGGTGCAACTCGGCCCTTGTCTTCCTCTGGTATTGATCTATTGCATACCAGAAAGTCTAGACAACTTCGTTATTGCCTGGAACAACAAATTCTCATGATGGTTCGTAATCGCTTGCGCGTCGATTTCTTTCGACCTTAACGATAAGACGAACGTTGAAGAGAAGCGGATTATGTAAAACGTCCTGAGTCGACTTATTCTCAACAAACGCAAGTACATCTAAAAGGCAAGATACTGGATACCTTTCAAGACTTTACTCTGGATCAAATGCGAATGTTTACCTGAGACTGATGCAGTACCACAACTTGCGCGTCTCAGACAATATTAGCCACGTTGTTCGGCCTACCTCGGAGTTCACAATAATAATGTAAGATCTTCAAGAAGACCATTCCAATAACCCCCACCTTCCAAGGGCGGCAAGAGATTGACCAGACAGATCTCCCCGCTTTCAATACTGAATTAGTACCATCCGACATTGCGCGCGCGGTTGGAGCCCTCCGATACAGAGTCGTTTGCCTAGGACCGATATGAGCCAATAGCGCCATTTAATGCGAGAATTAATTACTACATAGATCTGAAAGTTATGTGCGCGACATCCGAGCTGATCAACAAGAGTACGGTAAGTTGGTGGAGTCGGGAATCAAAGAAAACACGGCCGATTGAGCACGTTTGCGAAAGCCAATTCCCAATCTACAATCAATATTTTTATTAAATCTAAATTCTTCTTAGATTTCTTGCACTGGTCTAATTCCGTCATAACATGTCCAACTCTGTCGCTGCATAACATTCAGCCAATGGTGGCAGCTATACGCCGCCAGCTCTAGCCTGCATTGCATACTCTTGCATTGTATTACTGGGATCTAAATTGACCGTGTTGGCAATGGGCATAATCGAGAACTACCTCTCCAAACGCGTGTTGTCGCATATCGGATAGCATCCGCGGGTCTCACACTACTGACTGCCACTAGCAGTATCATAATGAATCAACTATCAAATTCTCTTTGTTCTTTTATGTTTCCAAAACATTAAGCAACATGGTGGATGACAAGCGCATTCAGTATTGGACACAGGTAAGCACCACCAAGCCCGTCCTTCCATTTAGCATGTCCTTTCAGATTTCATGTGAATGCTAGAGAAGGCTGATCATGAGTACCAGAGTAATCTTGGCCGCCGAAGCAAGGGGATGAGGGTTTGTCGGCTCTTTTTCGTTCGTTGGCTCTGAGACATGCATGAGTCGGACTGCCACCACCATCAAACCGGATACCTTTTACCAAGAGAAAAGTGCACAATAACGATGACAGGTTATTGATCAGCATGCTCATCAAACCTGAAGTCAGAAGCTTTATTGATTCAGCTTCCTGTCACGTCTCGTCTCGGTGCCAGCCGTTGATGAGCGATCCGTTGTCAGTCGATCGTTCAGCCGAACACCAATCAGGCAAAGTGGTTGCAATGAGTGGTTAGAAGTCCACATTAATCGCACAGAAACCGACCTAAGACCCCATCTAGTTAAAGCAATCCCACAACTTAAGCCGCCCGTGGCCTACCAAAGACGAGGCTAAACATGGCTCAGCTGCTAGAGGGCGCTCAAGTACTGCAAGGTAGTGGTACTGATCGTCGTTGAGAAGAGCCACGCTAACAAACACGCAACTTCTGACACGTCGTTTTCCCCATGCGACGGACACCAGCCAAAATGAAGAGATAGAACGGTAAACATGATATTTCTGGCCCAATCCATTAAAACGCCTGGAAAGAGGACTGGTTAGACCCGGCAAAACGACCCTCTTTGCAATACGCCACTTCAAGATGCAGACACCATCTCGGACAATTGTCAAACGGTGAACAAAGCCGTTCACAAGTAGGAATAGCGCCATAGCCACTCTTTCAGCCAGTTTCTTGCCTGGGCGTAATGGCAAGGGAAGACCAGGAAAAGCATGGATGTCCTAGGCAAAGGCTCATTTCTCTTAACGAACGCGAATTGGTGAGGCTAGCACTCGTCGGTGGGAAGAGCAAAATGAGACGGACATCAGGCGAGAAGAAAGTGCGGTGAATCGACAGAGTCGCTGGCTCCTTGAGGTTTCCGTAAGGCATGAGAATATTTGTCACATGCAGGCAAGAGTCACGCAACAAGCGGAGTGATTATAACGGCAGGAGTTTATTACATCCAATCAGCTTGCGATAGAATGACTTCTGCATGTATTTCACGAAGCTCTTGCGGTCATCTGGAGAAGAGCATTGTGCTATTCTCGAGCGTCGCTTTTTGCACCTTCTTGAAAGAATCCTTTAGAAGAAACAGCTCTGTACGGTACAACAATCACGACTCTGAAGGAGGGCCCGAATTGAGTTGTGACTGTGAGCCAACCCTGATGGTGCAACGGGATTATGTAGGCATGGATGGATCTAGAGGCTCGATTACCTTTAATGAGATACGCCAGAGCTGCTGGATCTTGCTTTGTCTTTATTCACTAAATACATGTGTGTAGATGATGTCGGGGCCGGAATACCGGCTGTACTGCACCCTCTCTCATGCATGCATGCATATGCGGGGAAGAGATTCCTCACAGCAACAGTAGGCAAACAATCCCTGGGTATAGCTACATCCAGTGTTACCCAGAATCAGATCGCGTGCAAGCCTTGCTGGCTGACGAGACGAGAGGTCAACGCAGATGGTTGCGATGCTAGGAAGCCCTTTTGCAAGGGGCCCCTCCCTCGTTACGCCCTTGGTTGTCAAGACAAGACTAGGCTGGCAACACTGCAAACAAGCAAGTACTACTTTACAGCCTTGTCTTGGTTATTCTACGGAAAGCGCCAGCTCCGGAACAAAAATCCTTTCAAACTTGATATGTGGATCACATATCTGAAAGCCACGCCGTCTTGGAAGATGGTCCGAGATGGAGATGTCTCAATTCGCCAGTACTCCATATAACCATGTACATCATAGTCACCAAAGGAGCCCCTCCTTCATCTTTAGGCTAGCTCTCGGCATCTGCTTCTTCCAGGCGACCCTCGCCGAACCGAAGAATGCATTCCTTTTGGCAGAACCTTGCCATGTCCCGAGCCGTTGCGAGCCGTTGCGCCCGTTGTCAAACTGTCTTAGGGCGACAGTCTAACAAGGGAGGACTTTGCTTCTTTCATTCTCACCAGCGCTCCACTGGTCTCACAGGTACTCGGTGGTTTGCACGAATAGTACTGCTGCTGGACGGGACCCCAGACGGAGCGACCAGGGTGAACGGGGATCGACGGGGCTGGGGAGGGAGGGGGTAAACGGCACAGGGACTCGCCAAATCTCTGTTGGTGCAGGTTGGTGACGACCAAAAAGTGATAGAACAAGCATTACAAAACCCGCCATTTTGGACTTGCAAGGGCTCTACGGCACAACGAATAGAGCAGGGAACGGAAGCTGTGCCCGAGGCAAGAGGTAGGAGACAAGAGAGATGAGAGGCGATGGCCGGTGGGCGCACTTGAGCAGGCAAATGATTGGCACTTGATGGCTGTGATGCTAGCCTCACATGGTCTCCGAAGCCGTCACTGACTTGGGAGGGACGCGGCCTGTCTCCTTGCCTGAGGGAATTGAACCAAAGGTCTCGCTAATCAGCGCTGGCACACTCACGAGGCACTAGGCCACGAAGATCCACATTCATAGTATGTGATCAATGCTTACCTCAACTTTGAACCAGAATGCCAGCGGTGATGAATTGCTGTGGCTGGCTGGGGTCTTGCAGCCTCTGAACGTGTGAAGGTGGTGTTGTGGTGGTGGTGTGGGTGTGGGTGGGTGAATTTGGCCATCGCGTCGGGATACCCCTTTGAGCAAAGTCTCACAAGCATAATACTGCGTCTTCTTGACTGTGTCAGTGTATCTCTCTGTCATTGTACTCGGCGGGAAGAGCCAAGTACTCTCAAGCCCACCTTGGAGAGTGGTTGACGAGACGGCGCTACCCGCCCTTGGAGGCTCCGAGGACAAAGACAAAGACAGCACTATTGAGATTTGGCATGAGCAACATTGGCTGCCCCAGATACGAGTTACGAGCAGCTGGATCAAGCAGCTGGATCACGGCCTACATACAGGCCAAGTTTCAGTCGGCTTCTGCTAAGGCATGCGCCAAACCAACACACTCCTTGCCTGCCCCGCCAGTCGCGTCTTGATGGAGCATGTCAATGCCGGGTCAATTACTATGCTGGTACATCGAAGTACGGTGGCGATCTTCTTTTCTTCGTTTCGAGAAATGCATGTATGAGGTGAGACCATCAGCCGCCAATTTCATCATGACGGACTTGATGCCCCATGCCAAGCATCTACAGTGGATAGATGCATCGATACTACCCTATCTATGGAGTATCATTACATGATGTGCGAAACTAATGTGCCCCGAGATTTTCAAGATCCAAGGCTGGTTTGTCCAAATCGAAGTTGATCCTTTCCCATAGACTACCCCTCCATCCCATGATCAGCCTTTCCCTCGCCAGCGCAAAGTTGTCAATTTAGCAAGGCAAATGATAGCTCACAACCGTGCCAATATGTGCGCTCTAGAGCTCGACAGGCCGGACCGCAACTCCTGCCTCTCGCTTCACCACTGAGGCTTCCGGCACTCGCCTTGCCACCGCCAACACCCTGAAGAGCCAGGAGTTTATTGGCTTGTCTTCCTCAGTTTGTTGGTCGGCACGTCGAGTCCACGACGGCACTTTTCCTTACATGCCGCGCTCTGTGCGCCGGTGACACTGCGTTGCGCGCTGGATACATGAGGCGGGTTGTGGATCTGGCTTGATGTCGGCAGACGGGGGATTGGTGGTAGAGGCGATGTCGGTGGTGGCAATGATGACGTGCCGTCAATGAAGGATCGCCAGTCTATAGCGCTCCCCGAGTTCGACCTTTCTGACCTGTTTATTCGTGATCGTGTATTGGTCTTTGCCTCACTATCTCCACTCTCACCTTTGGTACGTGATTTCGCAACCGGCCGCGTTTCGCCTCGTGACTGTAGCGCTTTGCTCTCCTTCTCGGCCTGTTCCCGAAAGTAGGCAAGCCTGTCCTCTCTATCCCTTTGGCTCTCTTCACCGCTAAAGAGCCACGGCGAGGGGCAAGGTGGTTCTTGCGGGGGTTCCTCGAACGGTCGCCAGTGCATAACTGGAGAGGTTGGCGTTTTTGGCATCTTCGGCGTAGACGGGTGGGAGCGTTTTCTGAAGAAACCTCCAAACCCGGCAGACGAGGCCTGGGAGGACGACGGATCGCTGTTTGGGGAAGGCGTTTTCCTGCTGAGGGGCAAGGATCGACCCGCGAGGCCAGAAAAGAGTCGAGTAGCAGTGTCGAATCCCTGAGACGAAGATGGATTCGAGCCATTGAACGGTAGCGAAGTATATTTCATTGACATCTCGTTTTCGAAGTCTTTAGGAGACTCACTATCGCGTGAAGACGGCCCAGCCACCGCCGTCCCATCTGCCGCTGCGCCATTGTGACTGTTGTGCTGCTGAAGCTTGGGGAAGAGCGTGGCGGCGCCTTGAGCTTTATTTTTGTTGAGCAAGAAGATGCTCTCCTTTGAAGTTACGCGTCTTAGGAGTGCGATGCCTCTGCCCTTCCGAGACGTCGCTGTCACATCCGTGGCCTTGGGCTTATGTGGCGTATGACCGGCGTCTTGAAGGATGCCCTGGGGCAAGGATAGTTCGTCGTCGACGGGTATTTCCGGTATTTTGGGAGCAGCTGCGGTGTTTCTCCTGCCACGCTCTTCTCTAGGGATGACCGGCTCTGGATTCAGCTTCAGTGAATCAATAGTGCTCGGCAAAGTTGGTGACTCTGGGAGACTGGACTGCTTATTTCTGGGCTTGCGGCGCCGCGGTGTGAAGCCCGAGGGTTCCTTGCGTGATTTCTTCGGTGTGATACCCAGGCTCTGGTTCTTAGATGCAAACCCCGTGTCGTATGGAGATACTATGGGCAAAGAAAAGTCACGGCGGGTTGGTGTTGTCGGCTCAGGAGCCTCATCCGCACTTGTTTCTGCTTGGGGTTTTACTTCAAGAGGTGATCTGCCTTTCTGGCTAGCGTGTCCGTATTCATGAGAAGTCGTCTTCTGCGACTTCAACTTCAATGGCGCAGGCTGAAACTCGGGTTCCATGTGCCCATCATCCACAGTGGCCCAAAAGTCTGCTGTCGACGCCTCGAGTAGACTGGTGCTAGCACTTTGGACCAACTTTGCGCAATGCCTGACGTCGTCGTGGCGAATGTACCCTTCCGAGTCGACAATGACTTTACGTGCAAAGGCGCCGGGCGTTAGGCGGGAGGATACACTGGTCGTTATCGGGAATCGCACGAGGGGAGTGTTGCGCTCTGAGGGAGATGCGAAAGAGGCTGGGTTATAGCCCCTGAGGAACGCATTTATCGATGGAGAATGCAGCTCGAAAGGAGATCTTGTTGGAGTCGATAGGGGTTCGGCTCGGCGGTGTTTCGACGTGTGCTCCGATGTGCGATCACGTAGCTTTACTTTCTGGTGCGATCCCGTGAAGAGGACTGTTTCGACGCTCCCTCGGGAGCGAATTGAAGATGCGTCGGAATTATTAGAGGTCATTCTCTCGTGCTCAAGAGTCTCCGGGGTCCGCTCTATCTCACCTGGGTGTCCTTCGCCCTTGGTGTGCAGTACAGACCCGCCAGGTAAATCCTTGGAATCGTTGGAGCATACTGGCACAGCCATGCTTTCGTGTTTGGGATCAAGTTCGTTATGGAAAGCCTTGGAATTGACGCCGTTCGGGCACGGGAGTATTACTGACGAATCTTCGCTCTGTCTCTGTGAACCGGCTCCGTGGCTTTTACTCGGGGTGCCGCTATGGCCATTGTTAATGACAACAGTGCTATCTGCAAAGCAACTCTCGATATGGAGAGTCATGGCCGACTGTTCGGCATGTTCCTACGTCGCAGCTACGACCTTCCCTTTCGTCCTGAATACCGTGCCCATTACCTTGATTAGTATCCTGTTCTCGTATGGAGCTCTCCTCAGCATCCCAAGATACGACCCCCATAATAGAGGGAAACAAAGACTTCATTTGACCTAGTTGCAGGGAAAGGCGAGGACAGCTCGTCAATGAGGTATCGGGCTTGACCGTCTCGACAGATTCGTTGTCCGAGTCATCACCATCTGTCGGTTGCACCATAGGAAGCGCAATTTTGTCGTCTCGACAAGAAACCAGTAAGGGATCTCGTTTGATACACGACGGAACTTTAGGGAGAATCAGAAACATTTCCCACCTGGGAGTCCAGTAGTAGCGCTTTCCCGGAGCAGGCAGCTGACAGGTTCTCTGCTCTCTCTCGGCGATGGCGCGTTCGATGAGATAGAGTCGGGTATATTCCATCGGCGATAGTCGTGGTTTGGCAATGGTGAAGTTGGCGTCACTTGGTCTAGATGGAGGGAGAATTGCTCGGGGGATGAGCATGGTCATTTCCTCTTGCCTGTTGACGTCTTCAACAGCTTCGAGCGCTTCTTGTAGATTGACAGAGGCCGACTGCTGAAGACTTGGAGAGGTGAGATTAGATTCAATATCAATAGCCGAGGTTTGGCATCTGGGACTCGGCTTTTGTGCCTCCTGAGTAGGGAATGTTTTTTGAACCTCCTGGCCCAGTGACGGTTTACGCGCCTCCTGAGTTGACGGATGTGGGGTCTCATTATCCTCAGCGAGAATAGCGACCGTTTCCGCGTCATCCTTTGCTTCCACGTCTAAACCAGGACTTGATTTCATGCGCCGTAAAAGCTTTCCCAACACTTTTGGAGTCAGAGTAGCTTTCAAAGAGTCCGGAATGGGAGGAAGAGGCGGCACAGGGGGCACGTTCTCCTCCGACTTCCGACCGAAGCCTCCTCTCCTCCTGGGTTTCTTGGGGCTCTTCGAAAACATCTTTAGCAACATGGCCTTCTCTTCTTCCTCGTCGTCTTCTTCTTCTTCCTCGTCTTCACTGTCGAAATTGTACTAGAAGCTCCGACTGGGAAGCTGCTTAGGGAGAATGAGGCCCAACCGGGCTTTTTCGGCGGAGGACATGTTGAGCTCTCTCGCGAGCGGATGCTGATCGAACTCGGTGGTGGATAGGTCGCGGGGGTAACCCAGTATCGGCGGAGCGCTCGTATCACGAGCGAAAAGTGCGCCGTCGGTTTTTGCGGCAGAGATTTCTCGTCCGGGCACTCCTTTGAGCAGCGCGTTGGGAACGGGGGGAGCGAAGGAGGGCTTTGGTGCAGCCGGAGAATAGCTGCTTGAGCTTTTTATCGCAACATCGTTTCCAGACTTTACATTGATAGAGCCGCTAGAGGAAGTGAATGTTTCTGGCCTGTTTGCCGTAGGAGAAGGTAATCCGAGAAGGCCATGTTGCTTCTCGAGCTCAATATCGTGCAGCATCTCCAAGCAAAGGCACTCCAGCTTCTTGGTCTCACCCGAGTACTGCTTGAGAGTTTCCCGAGCTTCAGCATACTGAGGAATGTTGCACCAGCTCAGAATTTTGATCCGAATAGACTGTACATTTTGCTCGGAAGACGGGTCGTCCCCCACGAGATGCTGGAAAACAGAGAGTCTGATGCTATCCCGCAACCCGCAAGAGTAAGGGCAAAGGTCAATATCGTCGGGGCCCAGCAAGACTGTAGCAGGAGGAAACAGCGAGTTCAAGCTAGTCAAAATCTCCACGGGTTCCTTGGCGTTTCCCTCGTCTTGGGTAAGGCCATGAAGCAGTATCTGCGGAAGAGGAAGAAAATATTCCCAGTCAGCATGTGCTACACATGTGGCCAAGTGAGACAGAGCACGGGTCACAACTGGAACAAAGGTGAACTCACGCAAGCTCTAAGCCCCATGTGGAAGTGTTTGTAGTGCAATACTACCACCCTGTGAAGCTCACTGATGGTTTCAATGCGAGCGTCACGACAACCGCTCTCTTCTGCCGTCGTCGTGGTCTTTGCAACGAGGCGCCGCATGTGAGTTTCCATCGCGTCAAAGAAACCAAGGGTTTCCACAGCCGCATTGTGGTCCACGCCGCCGTCCATGGGGTCCTTGAATACGCGTCTCAACGCGAGGTCCATGTTTTTATGATAGCCGGCAGCATAGTTCACGTTTCTTTGGGCGCGAATCTCGGGAATAGCGTTTGGGAGAGCGAGCTGGATCTCCTTGTCGCTGTCGAAAGCACGGAGCTTTCGTTGAACAGCTTGAGCAAAGCCAACCTCTTGAGGCTTGGACCCGAGGTCGCTACAATCGATCAGTTGTTTCAGGCGTTTGTAGCCACATTTGGACCACCATTCTTGGAGTTCTGCCGCGTACGCTGGCATGATTAACAGCAAAGGGGAGTTGGGTCAAATCCTCTGAGAGAGGAAGTTATGGGTTTCAAAATCATGTAGTCTAGGGAACAGAATCTATCGTGTATATGAAAAACGGGAGGAGATAGGATTCTAACGGCATCGAAAGACGAGAGGGCGCTGTGTCGAATAGGGGGGAGTGGCTGGATGGCAAGCAATGATTTCAGATGACATTATTCTCACAACTGGTTCACTGGCAAATGCAAGTCACTCCGGCTGCTGGTGAGAAGGTGGGTGAACAGCTGGTATATGGTTGCGAGTATAAACTTGGTACATGGTGTCATGGTCCCTGGCTGCAGGCCTCACGTACCGTGTCTTTGGATTGAGAGAGCCTTGGGTTTGGGAGTTTACATGTAGTGACACGAAGATTGCCTGCTGGTCATCCGAAGTACGGTATGGTGGGATTTCATACCCATTTTTCGACAGGTACTGGCTTGGGGAGAGCAACGCGCTCGGGGCTAGGTGGCGGTCGATCGCGCGATATTTCGTACGCAGCCGGAAGAATAGGTAGCACATTCAATACAAGCCACCATTGGCACGTCAGATCCATGGTGAATACGAGACGAAGGAGTTTCTCTCTCTTCAAAGGCTGAGTCGGCTCCGATTTCACAAGAGACCCTGCCTCTCGTCCTGAAAGTGAGGCGCTGGTATTCGAAGAAGAATGTAGCAATATAGGAGAAAGCACAGCATATTGAACAGAGACATCTTTGCATGGACATCATTCTAGAGGCGGCAGTGTACTTGAAAGACTTGGACAAAGCCAGTTACATGGCAGAGCGAGACTTCACGCGACAAGGGAGGCTCTTTTCAAAGGAGCCCTAGTTCTCTCCTTGAAAGTAGCGCCATCTGGTCTTCCAGCGAGTTCTTGACGCATAAGAGAGAATCACAGACAATTAGATGTATGTCATAGATATTATATTGCAGTTCACTGAACCAAAACCCACGGGAAAGATAAAGGCGCCAGGCGGATCTCCGAGGTAAAGGTAGGTAGCGTTCTGTGTCTAAAACACCCTACCAAGATTGCAACCAACGAGTCAGGTTCATCTTCGCAGTTAGCAGCCAAATTTCCTCTTTGAAGAGGCTCTAGCTGTCTTCAAGGTCTCCGGCCAAGGGCAAGCTACAACGCACTGTGAAGTAGCTTTGTAGGATACCACTAATGCGGCGGGCAGCAGAGATGATAGGCCACACTCTCTCTTATTTCATGGCAATTAGAAAATAGCTACAGAGGAAAGGCAGTTCCTCTTGAAAACCACAATGGCTGTTCAAGGGCGGTGCTAACGTTGTCTCTTCAATCCAGCCGATGGTTGTTTCACGGGCGGCGGCCGATCTTCTTTCAGGGAATTTAAACCCGCCAGTCTCTTTACGGGTGTCCCTACGTCTTAGTCAAAGGAAATTTGATTCCTGGTTGCCAGGAGGCGCTGACTTGCTCTTTGCAGGAAACTTTTACTGCCTTCTAGTCGACTCCAGCAGCTGGCTCTTCAAACTACGTTTTAGATGTACCTTTCTGGGAAACGTGGCTAAACGGGAAAGCAATATAATAAATTATTATTCTTGTCTAATAAAACAACATTCGACCCTCTCCAGAGACATCTACAGGGGGCTTAACGTTGCCAGTTGAAGGTGGACTATCTCCCAAATCTGACTCCGTGCATCAGCTCCCTACTTCTGCTAGCAATTTATATGCCACAACAAGGACTAAAAAAATGAAAATAAACACTACTAGAGTGTCCAGAGACGGCGGGTTGCTGAATTGTGTAGTTGTACAGTGACATTATTCGGGTGTACCTGTTGCGTTTAACGGTACTACTACATTCGCCAGGCTGGCTCTGACCGTCTTATATTTTCCTCGAAGGAGGCGAGATGGCAGAAGAGACTGACAATTTAGTGCCAGAGATTTTAAAACGCCAACCAACGCTTGTACTCATATAAACGAACAATTCCTCTTTCTTAAAGAAGTCATGCTTGAAGGCGCACCCACTTTCCTTCTCATGCTCACCTTCTACGGTGTGTTGCTTCCATTATAGCGAGTAATAGAGTATGTGTACTTCGTACACTGTACAGCACTATATCGACTGATAGACTGGATACCCGCTGTTTGGCTGTCAGCTAGCAAATATGCAATAACTGCTGCGTATCGGTACGAAGCAGAGAAGGCCGCTGTCAACGCCAACAACGACTTTTCCTTAATGGCATCCCGACCGACGAGAGCTTTGCCTGACGGCACATGCAAGGCGCTTTGACTGCGTCACTGCGTGGTTTTTGGATATTGGAAGAAGCAACGCTAGCAAGCGCCACTCGCACTGCTAGTTCATATCTCGGCTTCCTTTGTTGCGCGCTGCTTCATGGGCACGGAATCTCCTGCAAACAAAGAGATTCGGCTGGACTAGGAGGCATAGATCGAGAATTTGTCTCAGCAAAGCCTGGTGCACATGCGTTCTGGTCAAGTGTTAGCCAAAAGGTGTCAATACGGCGCTGCCCACAATGTCGACACGCGCAGTTCCAGTACGTAAATCCGTGTCAAAAGCCTACGGCCCTTGGCTCTAGGGTACGGAAGAGACTGAGGATTGAGTCCCGCCTCGATAATTAGAGTTGGAACCCAACGCTGGTGGTTTGTATTCTGGCCACGACACAGTCCATTTGACGCATCTGCATTGTTCAAGCCCATCTTCAGCACAAATACTCTTCCAGTCGCCCCGCCTCTGAGGCCGCCAATTTGCTGAAACAGGGGGTCGTGGCGCTGGAGCGCTTTGTTCTGGTGCCCACTGGCCTCGCTGCTGTGCGCTAATCGGGTAGGGTTAGTGCACCGTACTTTAATTAGACTCTGAATCCGTCCATCCATGAAGGCGAAAGCTTGCGAGGACAGGAACCCGCACACCTATCTTCACCGGGCTAGTTTGGTCTGCGCCGCTGATTGCTACGCGTAACGCAATCCAGTGGGTGAGCCCGAGCTTATTCAACTTTTCTTCGTTTCATAGCTTCCCTTGGGCCTGGTCTCAGACTCCGAAATTGAACCCTGAGGCTCTCGAAATGAATCGTGTCACCGCACCCAACCTTCCCTTACACACGTCATGAGATCTCTGCCATTGGCTGCGCGACAGTGTGTCTGTCGACATGGTGTTGGGCAAAGGCCTCTCGCTGTCAGGTCAATATTAGCATCGTTGCCACCACCAGGGCGGCACGCTGCTGTGACACCGTTGCTTTGTGCAGGGTTCGCAACCACCAGTACGCGCAAGAATGGTATGTCCACGCCACGATTGAATTTGGTCATCATCTTTGAGCAATGCGCCAGGACTGTTTCCCCAGATCATGCCTCGGGGATGCAGACGCAGCACCGGCCTTGGCGACGCACCTGCACTCCCCCGTGGACTGGATGCTGCAGATCTTGTCGAAAGCTGGAGAAGCATTGCGCGCAAGGAACCTTGACTGACTATCTCTGAAGATGCATCGCCTCAGTCACTATTGGACAAGAAAGAGGAGCCCAATGGCAGAGACAATGCCGGGCCCAAAGAGCCTTCGCTCTTGGCAAAAATGGGCGAGTCCGCTGCCACCACCTTTGCCTCCATAGTCATACTCGGCATCGGGTTCGGGGCGGCTGGCTACTTCTACCACAAGAGCTACAAGATGCTCGTCATCAAGAAGATGACTGGCGCTTTCGAGCCAGGGGATCCGGTCCTCGAGCTGGCCGCCATTGGAAAGGATGTGCCTCACGCGAACGTCCCCGGCGACGAGCACTGGGTACGTCGGCCGGAGCAGGACCTCATAGACTCCATCATCTCTGGCGGCCAAACCGGCCACTACTATCTTCTCATCGGCGAAAAGGGCACGGGGAAGAGCAGCATGCTGTTGGATGCCATGCGAAAGATTGACGGCGACGGCGTTGCAATGTTTGAGGCCCACGCCGATCTGGAAATATTACGACTACGACTGGGCAAGGCGCTGGACTACGAATTTCATGAGGATTATATCGGCGGATACTTCAGTGAACGGGGGCCCCGAGAGACCACCGCCCTTCTGGACATCGAGCGTGCCCTGAACAAGCTGGAAAAGGTGGCCATGAGACTGCTGCGCAAGAGAGGAACCCCACTGGTCATAATTGTCAACCAGATGCATCTGATTCGGGACGATGAAGACGGGCGCGATGTGATTGAACTTCTTCAGCAACGTGCAGAGCAATGGGCGGCTGCCAATCTCGTTACCATGGTTTTCAACTCGGACGATTACTGGGTTTACGAGCGGCTCAAGCTGCTCGCCACGCGCATGGAGGTTCTTCCCATCACGGACCTGAAGAAGGAGCAGGCGGTCGACGCGCTCCTCAACTACCGACTTCGGTATTTCGGACAGCGCCCTGCCAAGGAGGAACTCGAGGGGGTCTATGACAACGTAGGTGGGCGTCTCAGCTTCTTGAACCGGGTCGCTAAGAGCAAGGATATGATGGATGCCTGCGAGAAGATCAAGGAGATCGAGAAGAAGTGGTTCCTGAACCAATGCTGGATTCTCGGGTCGGAGATGGACGATGATGTCATGGACCAGCAAAAATGGGCAGTAAGTACATGAACCTCGTCCTCTGGGGGCAAAGGCAACACAGGCTAACGCGCCCTCTTCTCCTCTGCAGGCGGCTGCCATGGTTCTAGCCCAAGCCCTGGTGGATAAGGAACAGGAAATGGCACTGACGTACGACCCTGTCGTCGGGCATATCCTCCCGACGTACGCCTTTCACGAGGCTCAAGAGCTCATGACACGATGCGATTTTATACGGAAGCTCGACAGTCTCAATCTCTTTAGTATAACGAGCCAGGCAGACGTTCGAGCGAGCAGCGGTTCCCATGCACCGCGCGTTCCAGGAGATATGCAGCCAGCCGGGATTCCGCAAGCACCTGGATAACACGATCCAGCGAATTGCCGACATTGAGAGCCTCGGGCGAACGCGAGAGCTGGTGACGAAGGATTTGGTCCTAGGAGGAGAGTACACCATCGAGCGCGGTAAGCAGGGGTTTACCGTGAAGCTGAAGCAGCCTGAAGCGGATGAGGATGAGGAAAAGCCATAGCGACTTTGGCTTGCTAGACGATTGGAACGCCACGAGGCCAACGACGGAGCATATGAGGGTACAAAACGGAGAGGGGCTTGAGTTAGACCACACAGCGCTGACGCGGATTTCCTTAATCTTTTGTATAGTAGCATCGTTGTTTGAGTAGACGAGTATGGTCCCTAGTAGAGAGCGAGGGAGCCGACGGCTCATGTTTCCAGGACACATGTACGATATACAGTAAAGCTGCATTTGACATTCCGGATGGCACGTAATTTGCGTAGTTTGCGCAGTTTAGCTGCGGCTATACACTTGACACATCACACCTCACAATTTCTGTACTATGTGGTGCTGGGAAGATATCTAACCCTAACCCTGCTTATGTTTGCCTCTCTTCTTCCGTCAAATGCGACAAGCCCCCCGAGAGAAATGATGCGAACTCGGACGCGGCAGATTGCATCGCTCACTCGTACGCTTGTACAGAGTACTCTGTAGTAGCTGAAACCACCTCTGCCGTCCCCAATGTTCCGTAGCTGGACTCGCGTGGCTTGACTCACCGAATTGGACGCGGAAATAATTGGAGGTGGTTGGGTAGAGGCTGCAAGGGGACGCGAATGCCGCCTCAATTTCCAGGCACCCATCCGAACCTGCCCACCCTAGAGCCCGCCCCCGACTTTTTCCCCCTTCACGTACTCGCTCCTCTCACGTCTCCAGACGCGACCAAGTCTTTTGCAGCCAACCCTGTACCGGCACCCTCACCAGCTGCCTCGAGGCGCATCGCCAATCTGCTCCTTCCATCCATGACCACCACTTCTAAATGGCCCGACTTTCGCCTCGCTTCAAATCTATGGTCTTCATTTATGGGATCGCAATCTAGCGTCATTGAGAAGACGACGCCCACTGACGAACCACCTTCATCGCAGCAGTCGTTGCCGTCACTACCAGACCACCTACACACCGCAGAGCAGCAGAGCTCAGACCGGCTTCACCAAGAGAAACAGAGCAACCATCACCCCCACGATCCCAAAGACGGCGATACACCGGCCTTGATGGCGGAACCTCGAGAAGAGCCGAACCATGGAATTGGTGGCTTTGCAGAATTTGACGATGACGAGGAGCGAGGAAGCCCTCACGCCGATGCCGACTTCGGCACCATTGAATTTTTCAACAGCAACACGTCGGATGCGCCCTATTCCTCCTCCCAGCTGAACGGGGGAGCTACAGAGAGTCTTCAGCGCGCCCCAGAAGCTACAATGCTTCCCCCACCGCCCCCTAGCTCCTCGTCCAAACGCGGGAAGGAGAAGAAGCGACGAGGATCCACAGGCGAAAACGAGGTGGCTCTTCCGTCACTTGATTCGAGCGGGAAGAAAGAAGCGGAAGAAGTCCAAGAGGCACGGCAGCTCGGAGATTCCGAACAGCCAGCCCGAGACTGATGACTTGGTTTCGCAGCCCCCGAGGGTCGATGACCCAGAATCGACAGCTGCGGAAGACGCCGCTGCAGATATCCCCGCTCATGATGATGTTGTTATTCCGTCTTCGCAAGCAAAGAAGAAGCGCAAACTGTCAGACTCCGCCGACGGCAAGCGGCGCAAGAAGAGGCGATCGCATGACCCCGAAGCCGAGGATATAGTGGAAGGCACCCAGCAGGATCTGGAGACGCATGGGACAGCTTCTACGTTCCTGCGGAAAAAGAAAGGCAAGGGACTGCAAAGCATAGTTTTTGATGAGGCGGCGCCCTCGTCCCAGTCCCCGAGCGTTGCGCGTGTGCGTCGGCGCAGCCATTCGCGAGAGGCGCGTTCGCGAGAGAATAGTGTGCCTCTTGGAACAGATGTCGACTCCATGGACGTAGACGAGCGGCGACCCAGTGCAGCTGATCATGGCGATAAAGACTTGGGGACTGCAGACTCCGATCAGCATGATGCGAATGGCCCCCGTGACGAGGAAGATGGCGATCAAGTTGCTGCCCTCGCCCGGGAAGCATGGACTGAGCACCGCAACAGTCAAGGTGGCACGGACCAGCCTCGCAAGGCTCCTGATGCAGCCATGGTGGACGCGGATCCAAGTGACAATGTTAACGGCACCACAGAGGATGCAGCTCAGTCATCTGGTGCCTCACCGAGAAAGACGCGATCCACGAGGGCCAAGAAGGCGAAGCCCACATACTTTGAACAATCTCCTGTACCGGAAAATCTGGACGCCGAACTCCCGTCTCCAACGGCAATGACGCCGAAGCCCAGGAACAGGACGAAACGTGCCACCAAGAAGAAGGAGAAGGAGAAGTTGTCGCAGTCAATGCGAGGCGGCTCCCAGGAGCCGGAAGAGGCGAGTGGTCGCAGACCCAGGAAGAACCGAATGGCTGGCTTCACCCAAGGACGCTTCACCGAGGAAGAACTTGCTCGTATTACCAGGGTCGTAGAAAACTTCCGATCCGAAAGCGACCTGAGTGTGCGTCAAGTGAACGAGGTAGGAACCCTAGAGACCAGTACGATGTCGACGACTTGTGCTAACTTGAGTGTGGTAGATGATACAAGCCCCTGGAGGCACTGGTGCAGGAAATGAGCATGCTGAGCTTTGGATGCGAATTTTCGCGGTTTGTCCCGACCGCCACAGACAAAAGATCATCAATGTTGCACGCAAGAAGTTTCATAACTTTGTTGCAAGAGGCGCTTGGACACCGGAACAGGACGCTGAGCTTGTTGAGATGATTAATCTTCACTCGACGTCTTGGGCCAAGATTGGTGCTCTCATCAACCGCCACCCCGAGGATCTTCGTGACCGATACAGGAACTACCTTGTCTGTGGTGACTCCCAACGAAAGGATGCCTGGGATGAGGGAGAGGAAGCTCATCTCACTCAATATGTGATAGATGCCATGGAGGCCATTGATCAACTGCGAGAAAACCACCCAAGTCGTGAGCTTCTCCAGCGCTCATACGAGGAGCTCATCGATTGGCAGCACATTAGCGAGCGAATGAACCGCACCAGAAGTAGACTGCAGTGCATCACAAAGTGGAAAGCCATGAACATCCGCACCAATGGAAAGGACAAGCTCGTATCCTATGAGCCCGATGCGGCTATTTCATTCGGCCTCGAGAAGGCCCGAAGGCAGATAGCCGCCATGGCGGACGAGGAGCGATATCGACTTGTTCTGTCAATCCAGGCCACCCGAGCCCTCGACGATGGCAAAATTCCATGGCAGAAGCTCGCCGACAAGAAGTTCCGTGATCGATGGCATCGACCCACGCTCATGTTGATATGGCACCGTTTGAAGTCCATGGTGCCTGGCGTACTCGCCCCGGCACCAGACGAGAAGGGGAAGACTGTATATGACTGCACCGTATATCTGGTTGGCCAGTACAACCAGACGGGTGAATTACCTGACGTGGGCGATGAAAAGTTCGATGACGCGGATGAGATGAAGTTTATGCAAAACATCTCATCATCTGGAGCACCGCATAAAGGTCTACGGAGGAGCGGAGTGAGCTCTGAGTTTGTCGACGAGAAGGACCGCGAGGGGGAAGGTGCTGAGAATGACGGCGTTGAATCTCACACTGTAGGGGCCGGTGAGGGAGAGATGCAAATCGACCCAGCCCTGACTATGGAGGAACCCTCAGTCCCCGAAAAGGCGACGCCTGCGAAAAAGGCGTCCAGAAAGCGCCAGGCAGGGGGGAAGAAGGCGAAGAAGGCAGGCGTTCCTGAGCTCAACCAGGATCCTATCCATGACGAAGCAGTGGCAGAGGTGGAAGAACGGGAAGCTGGCCAAGATGACGAAGACGAGATTGACGAGACTCAGCTCCGCAAGAAGAAGACGCCCAGCAAGTTCAAGTTGTCGGGCGAAAAGGCTGAGGATCGGGAGCCGTCTGTTGCGCGCAGTACATCTGGCAGCATCATGGATGACATGGAGGACATTCCGGCCAAGGTGGTCGCCTAGATCAATTGTTTTACGAAGCGATCGGAAGCCATGGTGTGTCCTGTTGCAAGAGCCTAATGAGGGAATGATCAGAAGTGCTAGGGAAGAATCACGGTACAATATGCTGGGGAAATTGCCGACAAAGGATTGCACGGGCTAAGGTGGGCATCGGTATAACTTTGGGGGATAATGTCAATGTCGCCGCGGCGATCTATAATAGCCATCACTACAGTGTTATGTTTACTCATTATATCTGCGTGGCACGTCTCAGTCCTCAATGACAAGTTTATACGACAGTGCCTATCTCACGCCCGCCATATATTATTGTAGCCACTCACTCCCCTATACGGGGAAAGACATGCCGCATGTGTTTGGACTATTATGTAGCTCCAGTCAATCAATTGGCATCTCCAAAACGCACAAACCAATGTGCATAATATAACGGGCATTGCTATTTTCGGCTTCTTGTATCTACGCATATCTAATCGGGGGGTTGTTGCGGCAAAGACAACACAAGCTCCCACGGCAATGGATGGGATGGTGTATGATGGTAGATGACGATAGAGGCGGTCTTCGATTTATATATTAGTTGCAGCTATGGTAGTTTTGTTATTTTTTTTTTCTAGCTCTGAAGACATTGCCAGCCACTGCTGGAGCGGTTTTTGTCTCGGCACAGATTTGGGGGACTCAAAACTCAAGAACACAACTATTTTTATTTTTTTTATTTTTGGACAAAGTCAAGTCCTCACCTGCGCCAGTACCAGATGAGGCTTACAGTGCGTGAACCGCAGTGTTTGGTCATATACCTTCCGCCATGACATCAACTACAATGGTCCTTCGTGCTTCTAAGCCTTTACGCTTTCCTTTACAAACTCCATTTGCATTCATTCTCCGTAGCTCCCATCACCACCTACCATCACCACCTGCTACGGGACCTTGACCTTCTCAGCACAACATTTGAGCGAATGATAAAACAGAGCCTGCCTTCTTCTGTGTAGGCTGTGGTCTCGAAATATGGAGCGCCATCAACAATCACAGCAAGCCATGTCAAAAGAGTCAGCAGCTCGAAAGAGGATGTGAAATCCGCAATACCGAAACCGCCCAAGTTCTACATCCCTCGCACGACGCCTAAGCGTCTCAACACCAAGGACACCCGAGGGCGGCTCAAGTTCCAGAAGCCACCCTAGACAGCAGTCTCCATCCAAGGTGAGAGAGAGACAGCAATCCACTACTGCCCCGGACAACACTGGCCAATATCACCGGGGTCCAACAAACGTAGAACCAGTTGTAACACGGGGACAAAACCCGCATAGCATCAGACCCTCCATCCATTGAAGAGCCAAATGAGGGGCAACTGCTGCAACGTGGAGAAGGGCATTTGGAGTAGCCTCGTGTTCTGTGGATCATTGAGATTTTCTGCATTTCCATTCTATGCATAAACTTTAGACTGAACTAGCAGCCCTGCTACGGTGGTATTATTGCCCATCCCGCTTGCACGGGCCCCAGCAGACTGACGCCGACAAGATGAAGGAGTAAACTACCAAGGCAGTATTGCATATGCAACTTTCCATATCACTCTTCGCTGGTTGCTGAAGGCCACTTGAATGCGACAGTGTGGGTAGGAGAGACGCACTGACAGGCCGTCTCACTCTCAGAGCCGAGCTAGCCGAATTCACGGACCGAATTTCAAGCCTCATGAGTGCTTATATCATTGGGCGACATTCCCCGTGCGCTAGATCACAGTACATGGGGCCTGCAAGGTCTGATTGACGGAAACTGGTGGGCGTCTGTCGATTGCTTGGTGGAAGGGGACCGGCCAGTGCCGCCGGAGCACACTGCATGAATCGTGCTTTTATGGGGTATCAAGTGTGCAGCAATTTCTTCCACACCCTGGCTAGCTATTCAGAGCAGGTGAGCAGCATGTGAGCAGCATGTGCCGCGGCGGAAGACAGAAGCGCTGAGGTCCAACGGCGTGTTTTGAGGCTGGGGAAATTGGGTAAGAATTTACGGTTCTACGGACCAAAGACGGGGGAATTGAGGGGAAGTGGCGCCGCGGCGGCAACTAAAACCCCACGCACTAAGATGGAAGCATACCGGATTGGGAGGCAGCGAGAGGCATCGGTAGTTTCTTTGGCGTCCGGCATTGTTGGGGCACGGACGGCCATTGTTACATTGTTGCTGCGAAGGCGCGACGACCCGCCGTGACAGGCGACGACCGTGGGAGCTCTCAAATGAGCCGTCGATAAAAGGGAGCTTGGGTCCGCCATGGGGGACCGCTCCCAGCCCGCTCAACTAACTGTCCAAACGTCAAACCAAGACTGGCAACATGTTCTCTGCCGCCTTCTTCTTCCTTCTCGTCGGCCACGCTGCGGCGGGCTCCTCGTGCATCACGTGGGCCAAGGCGTACGCCTCGACGTCCGACGGCGTCTACAAGATCAGCCCCTACAGCGCTCCCGTCTTGGGCGTCGGTCAGCCCGGCACCAACTCGACATGGAAGCTGTCGGTTGATGACACGCCGTCGGGCTACAAGCAGAGGGTCACTGGGTTTGGGGCCGCCTTGACGGAGACGACCGTCGACGTCTTCAACAAGCTGCCCGAGGACAAGTTGAGGCACCTTCTCAGGCAGCTCATGACGTCCGAGGGCGACGGCGTCAATTTCGAAATCATTCGCCACACCATCGGGTCCTCGGACCTGTCTCCCGAGCCGGCCTTGTCGTACGACGACAACGGTGGCAATGCCGGCAAGGTCGACCTGACGCTGGCGCACTTCAACATTGGCGACCGCGGCCGCGCCATGGCGGCGATGCTCAAGTCGATGAAGCAGCTGAACCGAGAGCTGACCATCCTGGGTTCGTCCTGGGGGCCCCCGGGGTGGATGCAGGAGGACGGCATCCTCGTCGGCGCGGGCATCAACACGCTGAATCACGCCTACAGCAAACAGTTCGGAGAGTACTTCGTCAAGTACATCAACGCCTTCCAGCGCGCGGGCGTCCACATCGATGCCATCACCATCCAGAACGAACCCCTGAACAATAACAGCGGCATGCCTAGCCTGGTTATTGAGCCCGCCGAGGCCGGACACCTCATCCATGACTTTGTCGGCCCCGCCCTGAGGCGAGCCGGGCTGAGGACCGAGATCTGGGCCTACGACCACAACACCGGTATGTATGCGGAGAGGCACGCGCCCGGACCGACAGCGGAGAGCTAACGTGTTGCCCACAGACCGCCCTGATTACCCCCAGACTGTCATGGACCTGGCGCCGCAGTACGTCAACACGGCGGCGTGGCACTGCTATGCCAACCCCATCGACTGGAACGTCCTGACGGAGTTCTACCACAACAACTCGCACGTCGAGGGCTTCAAGCAGTTCCACACCGAGTGCTGGACCTCCAACCGCTACACGGGGTGGAACCAGGCCGCCGACTTCACCATGGGGCCCATGCAGAACTGGGCCGAGGGCTCCCTGGCCTGGACTCTGGCCACCGACACCAACGACGGGCCTTGCCTGGACACGCCGGGCGCTTGCTGTTCCTGCACCGGCCTCGTCGTCGTGGACACCACAGCCGGCACGTACAACTTCACCACCGACTACTACATGATGGGCCAGTTCAGCAAGTTCATGCCCCGCGGCGCCACTGTGCTCCAGGGCACGGGCAGCTCAGGCGGCTTTCAGTCTGTCGCGTCGCTGAACCCGGACGGCACCCGGTCCGTGGTGATTGAGAACAAGTTTGGGAACCCCGTTTACGTCACCTTGACTACCAAGAGCGGCGAGACGTGGAGCGGCCTTGTCCCGACCAAGAGCGTGACCACCTGGATTTTGCCTGCTCTGAAACACAAGCCTGGCCATATCTTGGATATAGAAGTAGCATTGTAGTGTTAAAATATATAGCGCGCTGTATTATCCATCAGCTATTCGTCTTCATGGTGCTTCTTAATGTAAATGACGCCGTGGCACGAATATGAGTGCGGCGAAACCGACACGTGCATTGAACATCACCTATGCCTGTCGAGTTTCCACTGCCGTTGACCGAGGGCAGGTAATATTGTCCTGGAACGCGACACTCAGATGGCATCACTGGCCAGGTAACGCTGTTTATATGTGGTAACTTGAAGGATGGGACTCACGAAGCACATCCAACATAGAGCAGTTTCATGGATGCTTCCATGCCACTCGCCAAGGTGATGTCCCGTTGAAATCCACGAGGCACGAGCGATGTATATGGTATATTGGCGGTGACTTGGTGTCGAGTTCCTAGATCCTGGCCGTGGTAAGCCATCTAACCTATGATCCAACGGCGTTGGCGACGCTACTGGAAGAAGTTGCAGCCACATACCGTGGCATGGAGCTCCAAGCCTAAAAGACACACTCTCGGACGAGGCGGAGCACACCCGTCGTTCCACCTGGCTCCCTTTGTACCGATGCCTTATACATGGACTCAAGAGTATTCGAAGATGCTAGTCTTGAATTACACGCCAAGAGAGAACAGTCAGTCATCCTGGGTGTGGCCTAATATGCGATTGGTGCCAACTAGAGCTCTGGCTCATGAGAGCATGGTGAAACAATGTGTAAGAAAATAAATAGAGAGCGGTATTGGGATGGTGCCAGATATATATCTGCCCCCTGGATTACCGGGAGCATTATATCTAGGTGGCCTGTTGTGCTGCTCAGCCTAGATCTGCAACAGGCCCCAACTTCCTGTAACGGATTGCGTATTCAGGGTTGCGAATATGGTTACATAGGGTTGCAACGGTCATCGGAAACATAGGCCATCTTGGCCAACATCCAAATAAAATTTCAAAGGAGGGCATACTCTAATGATGCCTGTAAGTGGTAAGGCCAGTCTCAGCTCTGTGCAAGGAGCCTCTGAGCGTGAGCTTTCGTTTGCAAGCTAGGAAAACGTTGATGTACGGTTCGTATCCTGAAATGGGATTCAATCCGTGTTTGAGTCAGTAACCTGGTAAATTTGGTAATTTTTTATAGATTTCTCTACGTTGGAACCGTGCTGGCCTCGAGCATTTTTCTAATCTCCTTGGTGAGCTGCATGCTGCCTTGCATATAGACGCTTGTTTAGTCTGTCAACAACACTCGGCGGGCTAAAATCGGGGCCTGCATTAGAGCGCAGGTGTCTTCCAGCCGTGACAATAGACAGTGAGACCTACATCTACACTAGTGGCTGACATTGCTCTGCGATGGAAATGGAAACGGGGTTCATGGACGAAGGTGCCATCCTCGATACTGTCAACCAGGATATCCCGCAACATTATGGAAGCTTCTTATGGCCCTATTATCGCTGGCACTCCAGCTCCTGGAGAGCTACGGGAGATATTCACTTCTAATCGTCGCGGAACTGGGATGAAGCCGTAGGCTCATCTTCGGCTGGATTATAGCTGTCGAGGCCTCAATGTTGGAAGAATCATTGAGCCTGACCAGCTGCTATCCCCTCGCGCAATGGCAATCGCGGCCATGACCCTCGTCTGACAAATCAGGGGCATTGCTTGCGGCGAGATTCTGGACTCAGTGCGAAGAGTCCAACGCCTTTGGTACAACGCTGATGTCCCGTTGGAGAGCCCACTTGAACAAAATTTGGGCTGGGGATATGTCGCACTTTGAGTCAGCAGACACGATGCTTCTAGATTGCATTAGAAATCAACTCTGTGCTTGAGAATGTGGTTCAGTAGAGCATACAGTCGGCGCATGTGGGGGACGGTGCTGAAGGCTTGTCACCGAGTGGAGGTGAGCAGTGAAATCTATTCCTTTAGATTGGCAAAGGGTTGAGGACGTACCTTGCATGGTGTGTTGGTTCTGCTTTTTTTTTTTTTGGAGCGTGATAGGATTTGGTGTGATCTTACGGGTGGAGCTCGACTTGGTCAACGCTGACCAAATGTGTGCTCCATCTACGAGCTCTGTGAGCTTTAGCACGGAAAAACTCGACGCTCCTAGTATTAAGCTATTCTTGTTAGAGATGGTTCTTCAACATGGGCTCGAGGGGAGCATACAATAGCGCTATCCTTCTGACTTTACCAGCTTATACCAGATCCTCCATGGCGGCCTTAGCCTTTGATATAGCCACATTCGTCAAGAGGCTTGACCACGTGTTTGGTAGTCGGAGGATGCCACCCACCTTTCCATCCGCGCGCCGCTATCCGCTCATCAGTGCCGATGTGGGAATCGAAGTGTGCCACGGGACTGTGGCGAGAGTAAAGTCCACGTCCTCAGCCGATGGGCGACGGTAAGCTGGCACGGCTGGGTCACTTACAATGAAGCAGCAAGAGGTCAATGCATTCCCGGGCAGGGTCCTCGAGGCTCATGGCGATCAGCGGTTGCCACATTCTCGGGCCCATGATGCGCATCCGCACTAGTTGGCCACAGACTCAGCTCGCATTCGGCAAACCCACTATAGCCTCCCACGGTCCGAACCCACTCACAGCTTCGTCACCACAAGGAGCCACTGGCAAATGGCTTCTCCAACGTAGCGCCGCCGTCAGAGTACATCCAGGCTATATCAGTGTGATGACAACGCCAAGGCCTCCCAGGACTGCGCGCCATTGGCGGTTTCTGGAGTGGGGGTCAGGCTGAAAGGTCGGTCTGTAGACCGACGGAGAGGGTCTCGCAGCGGTGTTGTGTTGGCGCCAACTTGGCGGATGGAAAGGCGACCAGGGTTTGTTGATGCCGTTGTGGGCAGTTTCACTTTTCTTTTTTCTGAGCTCACAAATCAGGCTGCAATTAGGGGTTGTGTGCGGGGAGAAGCAGGAAATAAGGAAGAGGTACGGAGTACCCGGGCCAGGGTAGGGGAGCTGGTCTGTGCGAGGAGGGCCTGGTGTCAGCAGCCAGTAATTGTCAAGCCTCAGACAACCAATTAATCCAAGAACGAAACGGCAGGTCTGTCTCCATGTTGCTGATGCCGTGAATACACCATGATTGTCTTGCTCGAGGATAGGCGTGTGCATGGTGCAGTACGGGGGCGATGAACGATCCCATCTTAGTGAGACATCCTGGCCGTTGGAACGCGGCTAAAAGGGTGACTGCATGGCTCGAGGAGTCGAGGTGCATGATCGCAGCCAGAGATCGTCGCTTCTAGATCAAAGCTGAAAGTCAATCTGAGCCCATGTGGTTTGCCGTTCATCGCATTGCCTACCTAATGCGCTGTGCTGCGTGGCTCCAGGCTCTAGTCTCCAGGCGCGAGTGCTAGTGGCTTGTTTCGCCTCCGGGGTAGCCCTCGTGCTGGTGGGGGTGCGGCAATCCACTGTGGTCAACAGTCATGCCGTTTGACGCCCCTGGACGAGCAAAATGGAGCCCAGCGCTCAGCACTTGACAGAAAACGAGCAGGTTACCACTAAATGCCGTGCCAAGTGCTTACCAGATCACGTCAGGATTCTTAACTCCGGGGGGGAGAGAGAGAGTGCAGTGTTTTACTCCGTACGAGGTACGAAGTAGAGCACCTTGTAATTGCCACTGACTGGCGATCTCGATCCCGAGGCTGCCGAGATTGCTGGTTGCTGGTTGCTGGTCGCTAGTCGCCGGATACTGAGAGCAATAGACTTTGGAAGCGTGTAGCTATCCCGTTGATCGAAATCTCGCAGCCACAATAGCCCAACGGCAAAGGGCATCCCCTACACTGCCATTGTCCAAGACTTGCCGTGGGAGGCCATCCGCGTTCCAAACAATGCACTACAGCCCCATGTTCTGATCCCCCAAGATCGCCGTACCCGCAACGACTTGGCAAGTTAGCACCTTATCAGTGCCTTGGCTCGCTTGGTTTCGCAAAGCTTGGTAACCGCACTTGCTGCAGCGGGTTAGCGGTGGCCCAGCGCCCGCAGCCTCTTGCCTCTCTTGCTCTCTAGGATTCGCGCCTGAGCATAGTGAACAGCTGCCCCCCGGCCTGCCCCTCACAAGGCCCCATCTAGGACACTTTCGTCCTGCCGCTGACAAGTCGTTTCCCTCCTCGTTGGCAGGGCCAGTCCTGAGCTAGACTCTCTCTAGAACTCCCCGAGGACAGATTAGGCAAAAGCCACACACTACCCGTACTGATGGAACAGAATGCAACATCGCTGAGCAGCTCTGCTCTGGTCCATCCCAGCAGCCCTCATTCAGCTTACCAGCCAACCGGCTCAGAATCTCCTTGCTGCAGGCTTAGGCTGGCTGTCCCTGTGAGATATGTTATGCCGCCCCCCTTTTGGCCCCAGCGTCCCCATGTACGATGCGTTTCGTGATCCATTTGAAATATGTCGACCGTTATTACCATGGCCTCGCCCACTTGCCGCCCTGACGCCGTTCTTTTATCTTTCTCCTCAATGTTGACGATAACCACCGTCTGTGCCTTCCAGTGACCGGCTGATGGAATTCGCGATACCTCGACGGCAATCTAGCGACTCTCTCGCTCAGCACCAAGTGCTGTAGTTGACTTGAGGCGCTCTGGAGCACACTCGGGCTGCCACGGAAGTGACAGAATTTTAGTAGCAACGGGCTCCCCCCCTCTACAAGCCTATCGCGTGCTGCTCTTCGCATCTTCCCGCGCTGCCGCTGGTCACTGCAAGTCCTCGGCATCAACCGTCTCGACTGCCTCATGGGCAAGCAGACCATCCGCATTGCACAGTAGCACGCGCGGCGCTGTGTCGGCGTCGGCTGCCGTCCATGCCCTCACCCATCAAAAATGGCTTGGGGGAATCACAGTCACAACCACACACACCACCATCACCATGAATTTGGATCTGGCGCCAGCCTCACCCCGTTGCGGTCAAGAACCCACAAGGGCATCACCGCCATCACCGTCATCTCCATCATATCGTTCCTGACCTCGACGACGCTCTTCCTCTACATCACCTTCAAACTGATCATCTGGCGGCTGTTCACTCAGGCGTGCAAACGCAACCGTACCAACCAGCAGGGCCTTGACGTCAGCACTCCGCCAGAAAGCCGGCGGCAGCGGCAAGACAGCCAGCAAGAGCTTCAAGGGCCGGAGCAGCCACAGCCATCACCAAATCACACTCGTAACAAGACGACCGACTTTGTCCTGGGCATCGACGGAATCTTCACTCGAGACACAGAGACTGCTGTTCAGTCTCTGTCTCAGCCACAGCCCCCATGTCCAAACCAGGACGGCAGCCGCGAAGAGACGCCATCGCTCGCCAACAGTCCGCCAAATCAGTTCCTCCTCCTCATCTACAACCTCTTTCTCGCCGACATGCATCAGTCTGTGGCCTTTTCCCTCAATGCGTCGTGGCTGATTAAGAACGGCGTCATGGCCAACACGGCAACGTGCTGGACCCAAGGTCTGTTTGTGTCCCTGGGGGATTTGGCCTCGAGCGTATGGATGACTGCCATTGCCATCCACACCTACCTCTCCATTGTGAGGGGATACCGCCCGCCTCAGAAAGTGCTTTATTTCGTCATACTAGGCTTGTGGGCCTTTATCTATCTCATGTCGGTGATTCCCATCTTGGCCACGCGAAATGGCGCCTCCGGCCGTGGCTTCTTTGTGCCATCAGGTGCTTGGGTATGTCTTCAACATCTTCTATCTTGTCGTCAACGCTCAGTCAGACTCTCTTGGCCTCGAGTTCTGCAATTCTAATGGACACGGACACTGACTGTTAGCAGTGTTGGATTAGCTCAGATTACCAGGCCCTGCGTCTTGCAACCCACTACGCCTGGCTCTTTTTAGGGCTCACCGTCACTCCCATCACGTACATCGCCATATTTATCCACGTACGCCGCCGCATCCGCGCCGAGAAACGGCGTGGCAATGGAGGCACCGAGACCCTGCTGGCCAAGGCAGATCGCAGTCCCGTATTTCTAATATACCCCCTCATCTACGTCGGCTGCACGCTACCCGTCGCAGTGGCCCGTATCTCAAAAATGAGGGGGATGCACGTCCCCGTCTCGTGCTTTGCCATTGCCGGCGCACTGCTCGCCCTGAACGGATTCCTCGACTGCCTGCTCTTCAGCTTCACTCGCCACTCCATCGTCTACGCGTCCACTTCTGAGATCAGCATGGCAGATACTGGCCTCAACACCTTTACCTTTCTCAAGACGCCGAAGACGCGCGAGTTTGGCAACATTGTCTGGATTCAGGGCGGCCGCAAGCGTAACCAGGACGAGAGGGGCGCCGGTGGTTGGCGGCCGTGGCAGAGACTCGCTGGACGCCCCGAGATTGAAAATGCGAAGGACGTGTCCCGGAGCGTGAGTCAAGAATCCTTGAGAGGCCAGACTATTCAGATGGACATGATTACGAGCGTGGTCGTGGAGCAAAATGGGGATCCAGGTCAGAGGCGGCAGCATCGCGCCGCTAGTGTTGGGACGTCCATCAATACTGACAAGGCATGATGAAGGCAGAGGGAGAACAGTCGCGAGTTATGTAGAGCATAGAACCAAATATACCCCATACAGCTTTTCTTTTCCAGAAAGCAGAGACCACGACTGACTGTCGGTGAAGAAGGCTGTTCCGCTGAAAGGCGGCAGAAGAAATCATGGCTCCAGGAATATCATCTCCCAGATTCGCTGGATCGCTAGATTCGCTGGATTCTCTAGATTCGCTGGATTCTCTAGATTCGCTCGGTTCGCTGGATCCATCCGCGCTATTTCAAGACTACCTTCCCCGCATTTTCGTCCATGCTCAATCACCCGCAGATCTGTTGCACCCGCTCCCCCACTGCCCACTACAGCGGCTACTCGCCCGATGCAACTCTGCCTAACACATGGGAGGTTGGTCCTCCAAGCGCACGATATGAGCCACTTGGCGGCATATTTGTCCTCATATCCAATCCCGACCACGAGTGATATCTGTAAACGACTGGATATTGGGCGCAGCTGATCCTGCGTACGCTTATATACACTACACGCTGCTCCAGTAGCCACGACAATGTCGCAGACTCTGACCAGAAGCGCCAACCGCCCTGCCCTCACTGATGCGGTACCAGATGTTGGTCAAGAGATTGAAGCAGACCGGGCCATCATAGCAGGTGCGTCAGCTCTATCGTCTCCATCCATTCTTCGAGACTCTGTACGAAGGCTACTGATACCAACTAACACTACCGCAGCCCTCCCTGACGGGCACACCTTTGTCAAAGCCGTATCGTACAGTGCATCGCTGTGGGCACGAACTGCCAAAGTCGTAACCACACAGCCCGACGGCTCAGAAGGGTTATTCTTCCTAAAGTTAGCTACTGGCACCATAGGTAGGGAGATGTTCCGCGGCGAGTTCGAGGGCATGACACTCATCAACCGTACCGTCCCCTCCTTTGCGCCCAGACCAATCGCATGGGGGAAATGCCACAATCTGCCTTCGACGTACTTTTACTTATTGGACTACATCCCCATGACGGAAGGCGCAGTGCCGGAGCCTGAGGTGTTTTGCTCTCAGCTCGCTGAGCTTCATCGGAAGAGCGCTAGCCCCAACGGCAAGTTTGGCTTTCACGTTACGACGTTTAATGGGAACGTGCCGCAGGTAAACGGGTGGGAAGAGTCGTGGGAAGTGTTCTTCTCTAGGGGCTTACAGCATTTGCTTGAGCTTGATCTGGAGACTAACGGCCCTCAGCCTGAACTGGTCGAGGCGATTGGGCCGATTTTCGAGAGGGTTATTCCTCGATTACTGGGGTGTTTGAAGGAAGAGGGGCGGCCTATTAAGCCGTCGCTTGTGCATGGTGATTTGTGGTGAGTGCTGCGTGGTAGGATTCGTATGTCCGGTGGCATCTCGATTTGGTGTGTTGGAGTGGACGTTGGGAGACGATGCCAACCCTACACCAATACATTGACTATTGGCTGACTGGTGCATATTATGACGCGCGATAGGTGCGGAAAGAGCTCCATCAGTTCCAAAACAAGCGCCCCCGTCATCTTCGGCTCATCAGCCTTCTATGCCCACAACGAATACGATCTCGGCAACTGGAGGCCTGCGAGAAGCCGCCTCGCGGGCGCGTACGTGCCGCGCTACCTAGAGAGCTTTCCGGCGGCTGAGCCGGTGGAAGAGTTTGCGGACCGGAATATCCTATACTCTTTTCGATTTGAGTTCCAAAACTGCATCATGTGTCCGGCGCCGAGGTTTGTGGAGGACAAGAATAGGTGAGTTGGCGAACTGTTTCGTTTGCTGCGCTTGCCTCGAATTGGGGTTTTTTTTTTTTTTTTTTTTTGGAATCGATACTAATTTAGCTGCTTTTTGGTAGTATGATACGGGATATGCATTATCTTGCTCAAAAGTACAAACATTAGGACTTGGGGCATTGAGGACTTGGGAATGGAGCTTGCTGTTCGAGTCCCGGCTTGATATCCAGCTCATTATGGAGCATGTATCAGATATAGGATGCAGGGGTGGAGGTCTTCGTGATTTGTAACAAATTGAACCCATGCCTTTGTTCCTTGTACGAAACGGCGCGGACGAGCATTAGGATAGTCGACGCACGGCAAGACACCGTGCTTATTATGTCATTATTTTTCCTTCTTCTTCTCAACTGCTGTGCCTGAGATATTTGCTTCGAGATGTGGTCAGTTAATTGCGAATCTGTAGTGGTGGTATGAGTAGGGAATCTACGGCTATGGTTGGGGATCATGATTGCATTTGCCAGTTTGCTTGCTGAACAACAGGGTGTACCTCCGTGTAGGAAGCTATTGCGTATATTAATCGTAAGGATTGAAACCAAATACGTAAATGTTTTGTTGCTTCAAGTGTTTGTAGAGCTATAAAGTGTGGAGTGCAACATTGAGAGTGACCCAAACGCTTCATTGATCGGGTAAGAATGAGCTAACATGGGTCACAGCATGCCATAGATTACATTACACCAGGAGCATATACAAGCAAAAGACACTCTTCAGGACATGACATCTTATTGCAGATGGAACCTGGTGATGCTTCCATTCGACCCGGATGAAATCGATCGAATGTACCTCGATGTGGGAGACATCGGGAGGCAGCCTCCTCTGGGTATCCCATGGCGAGGCAGATACTGGACATGTTACACCATGTCAATGAATGAGGCGATACCGAGTGAGGTGTTTTCGTTTTACCAGTGTATTGTTACATAGCATGTCAACCATATTAGACTTCAACAAGCTGCTCACGAAGGCTATTCTACAAAGGGTTATAGGAGAGAGCCGTTCTAGCTCGGATATTGCTCCGTAACTACGAGCCTTTGCGGGCTTCCCCATGTGACGCAGTGGTCGTAGTTGGAGATTCCCAGACTTGGATGGACTAAAATGCGGCCCTCTATCTCACTATATGTAGGTAGCTAGCTTTATATTTCTTTATAAAAGGAAAGAGCTTTAAGGTAAGAATTATTTTCTAATATTAATATTAATTAATTCGGCCGCATTGTGGATGGGCTCTCTGGCACGTTCCAATCGGAAGGCAGCAGTCCAGCAGCGCCAAGATCATACGATAATCTATTCTGAGCATGTTTCCCTTGGAGCACGCATAGATGATTCCTTATCAGATTTGCCAAGGAAATAGGCGAGACGAAATATTGCATGAAGAGTCACAGGTTCATCGGCTCGCAGGACACGAGCCAGGGCAACAGAAAGACGCGACCCGAGCTAGGCAGGGATGCATGATGCTAATATGCCTCGAATCATCTATTCTGTGATTTACAGATAAATGTATAGTCTACAGATATTTCATAGTTCCAAAAAAGGAAGAGGAAAAGTTTGTCGACGATTTCCCAATCACGGGGCATTTCCCAAAATCCAAGTCCTTTGCCTGCAACGCTGGTTGTCCCCCTTCACGGCCAACAGCCCGCGGAACGTTCCTCCGCAGTGGGGCATCTGCAGCGCCTTTCGCATTCCGCGCTGTGCTCAACGGGTAACCTCGAGGCCGCAAACCCATTCTGCTGGCAGTTTGCCTACACGATAGCACCATTCCTGGATGTGAGGCTGAAACTGCCGGCGAAGTGTTACGAGTTACCTGTAACATATCGGATACTAATGCATCGAGTGCGTTAATTGCCTCATCGGCCGGCGGGGGTAGTGTTCTCGGCTTCTTATACATATACGAAGAAATGGTGTTCGGCCAGCCAAGCAAGACGCTTGCAAAGGTTGGGTTAGACCTCTGATAGTCGGTGTGTAAGTGCAGCTAGCTGAATACATGTACTCTGCTCCATCGTGCATCTCCCATCGCTTCTTATATCACCCATCTCCCTTGCTTCCGACTTCGGGCTCAACGGCTGAGACACGTCTTCTACGATCATGAGTGAGCCACCGAAACAGACGGTTGCCGTCATTGGCCTCGGTATGTTCGTCGGATCAACTGACTCTGTACTAGAGAAGGCCTACTGACGCTGTAGCCATCACCAAGGTGCCATGGGCATCGTCACTGTGAAGAATCTCGTCGAGGAGGGTTTTGACGTGACTGGCTTTGACCGCAGTAGCTACGTGGGAGGTCTGTGGCATTTCAATGGTGATCCAGATACTCTCAGCGTTTTGCAATGTACGGCCATCTGACTTGTCCAATCCGCATTACCCTTTCCAGTTCCTAGTGAATGCTAGTGAATGAGTGAGGCGAACAACACACTGACTGTCTCTCCCAGCGACGGTCGTCAATGTCTCCATTGACAAGGTGAGATGCCGCCGTCACTCTTTGCACATGACCCAGACTAACTATTGTTTTAGGCGAGCTACACTGACTTCCCATATCCAGAAGGTAAAGATGGTTCCCTTCAACCCATCCTGCTAAGCAATTTGCTCACATCGATAGGTACTCCAATTCACTGCACTGCCAAGCAGGTAGAGGACTACATCCACGCTTACGCCAATCACTTCAGCCTGCATCCGCGCTTTCGTCTCGAAACGACAATTAGGCAAGTGTCTCGAGATGACAGTGCCCAAAAATGGAAACTGGATATTGAAGGAAAGTCACCAGAATACTTCGACAAGGTAGTCATGGCGACGGGTCCTCACGTCAAACCAACAATTCCAATATTCAGCGGTTCGGATCAGTTTGCAGGTGAAATAATACACTCCAAGGCTTTCAAGAGGTATGCTGCTTCCGTTTTATTCCTGTGAGTTCTTGGGACTGATTGCATATTAGGCCAGACGCCTATGCCGGGAAACGGACCATTGTAGTCGGCATCGGCAATACGGGCGGCGACATTGTAGATGCCCTTGTAGGGCACGCATCAAGTGTGTCGCTATCGCACAATCAAGGTGCTTTTGTTGTATGTCCGCAACGAGCGTTGCAAACTGCGAATGACGCATCTACTAACAATGCCAGGTACCACGATTGGTAGATGGAGAGCCTTTGTTGAGGTCCTTCTCTTACCGGTTCTTCTTGATACAAGGCTTCCTCGAAACCTGGCTTCCCAGTCTTGCAGAAAGAATTACCAACTCCAAGTTGCGTAAAGTCATGGACACTGCCTTTGGTCCGGTAGACCCAGCCTGGTCACTCCAACCTTGTCCATCGATTAAGATCAAGAGCCCAGTGATATCAGATACACTCGTGTCCCACCTGCGCTCAGGGGCGGTGACTTCCATTCCCGGAATTCGGCGTATCGTTGGCATTGATGAGGTTGAACTCAGCGATGGAACGCTAGCAAAAGCCGATGCAATCATTTGCTGCACGGGTTATCAGAACAACTTCAGCATGTTGGAGCCGAGATTTGACCCGTCTGCGAACCCCAGCCAGGCCTGGCTCAATGCTCCAGGATCGAAGAACCGCCCCTTCCCTCGACTCTTCAGAAACCTCTTTTCACTCCAGGCACCGGAGTCGCTGGCGTTCCTTGGCTGTATATGGGTTCCCATGGGAGCCTTCTGCCTCGCCGACATCTCAAGCATGTGCATCGCCCAAGTCTGGAGCGGGAAAAGCCAACTCCCGTCCGCGGCAGAGATGAAAAACGCGGCAGACAGACAGGAGAAGCGAATAGTCGATCTAGCCCAGCATGGTACTATACAGTTGGGTTCAGTGCCGCAGGGGGAATGGTTGGCTTGGGCGGATGCGGTGGCGGGCCTAGGTGTGAGGGAGAGTCTAGGCTGGGGTTGGAAAGGGTGGAAGTTTTGGTGGAGAGAGCGGAGGTTGTGGAAACTTCTCATGGATGGAGTGTGGTCGTCGGCAGCCTGGAGACTTTTCGAGGGCGAGAAGAGAAAGGCATGGGCTGGGGCGAGAGAGCAGGTGGAGAGATGGAATCGAGATGGCGGAAAGAACAAGGACGTGTAGGGGATGCATTGGTGAGTATCGTCTGGATATTTTTTTTAGAGCATGCTTGATACACACATATGTAGTCGATACTCTTTCTTTTATTGCATTAATGTGCAGGTATTGAGTATGGAGGCGTGTGTCACGAGCTGCTAAAATAGCCTGTTACAACTTCTAAAGCTGCGATGGAGATTGTTTGTTAATCTGCACTGGCCAAAAATAATCGACATCACCTGAAAATCGAGTTAATTACGGTGATGAAGCACAACCAATATTGGCAAGTAACAAGAATTATCAACCAAGAGCAATAGTTTCAAGAACTGCAAAACACATTCCAAGTTATGTCGACCGTAAAGTTTACTTTAGGGTAGGTAGTGTCGGTTGAAGACCTTCAGTGGGCAAATTTGTGATGGCGTTGACATCAGTGAATGGGCCGCCAGCCTACCCCCTGTCCTGGCAGAGCCACGCCACTGCCAGGCTCAGCCCTGCAATTAGAAACATCATCCGCCACCAAGAACCGTCACCAAATTCCATCGTTGCCATACTACTTTGCGGCTGTGCATCCAAGGCCATTTACTCATGCATTTGATCTAAATACGGACTCAGGAACGTGTCTCTTTGGTCCTGAAGGGTTTGAGAGTCGACCACCTACATGACACGTTTCAAACAAAGACAACCTTGCCGTTAAAGCCGCCTCTATTGATTGCCTCGGTCGCAGCTGTACCATCGACGATACTGGCGTCATCTCCCTCATGGTGCTAATTTCGCCAGTATGAGCCAAAGCAATGCATCTCACGGCGATGCTTCCTGGGCTTTGCGCCTCGTGAATGAGGTGCAAGGCCATGTCGCCGTGTCTGCACTTGTCACGGTGGCCGTCATCATGATCAAACCCGGGTGCTATCCGGATCAACACAAACCCACAATGAAGAATGGCGCAAGCCGTCAGACGCCAAAACTACATCCGTATTGGATCCCTTATTTTGGTCATGCACCGTGGCTGTCACTGGATGCCGAAGCATTTCTGTCGAGCCTCCGCAGCTGGTACCCTCAAGGCGTGTTCTCACTCTGGAATTCTGGCGCTGTGCATAATGTTGTTTTCAAGCCGTCTTTTGTCTCGACCATACTGAGCAAGCCGGATGAAATTGCTGACTCGACGTGGTCGAACAATGCAACAGAATTGTCGGCGTTTGGGCTTCGTAATGAGGATCAGAAACACTGGCTACGGGTCAAAGGCGACGACAAACTCGACCAGTTGAACTCGGTGGAGCATTTACAACACATGACCGAGACGACTGCCAAGAGCATAAGAACAACATCGCCGATCTAGTCACTTTTAACAGCTACCCAGCAGATCAGATGGAGTGGGAGAGGATGGCCAACGCGAGTGTCGTCGATGACGACGGCAAAGGGAATCCTGTTGTTGATGCCAGCCTGGCCGACCTTATTCGAAACTTTGTAGCCAAGACAGCCAATGTGTCATATCTCGGCACTGATTTTATCGAGAATTATCCGGATTTTTGGGAACTACTTTGGACATTTGATGAGGGATTCGCGCTGTTCTCGTCCAGCGTGACAGCTTGGCTACCGCACAGGCAACTTCAAAATGCTAAATCCGCCCGCAGGAAGCTTCTGTACTATCTTGCTGAATTTCACGACGCCTTGAACAAGCACTTTGACGGCGAAGACCCTGGTGCGAAATGGCAAGACCTGGAAAACGTCAGCCCTCTCTGCAGGCTCCGGGCTGAAGAGTTCCGCAGGCATAAGGTATCGTTGGAAGCTCGGGCATCATTCGAACTTTCTTTTATCTGGGCAACCAACGTCAATAGTAAGAACCTGGTTCCCTGGATGCTGTTCGAGATCTATCGGGATCCCATTCTGCTTGAGGAGATTCGCGAGGAGCTCGCGCCGTTTATCGAGATTGCGCAGCCGAAGAACGACTTTGGGCCCGGTGTCTGGATTCCTGCAGAGATTGGCAAGCTGGATCTTCACGGCCTTCTTAACCAATGCCCACGCATTGAGGCGGCGAGCATAGAGACTGTTAGGCTGTACTCGACTCCCTGGGCAACTAGATGGCTACACGACGATGTAGTGCTCCAGGAAAAGGATGCGACTGACGGGTCATTCCTATTGAAGAAGGGCACAGTTGTACACATGCCTCTGGGAATGCACCAACGGGACCCGGAGCATTTTCCCGACCCGGATGAATGGGACGCTGAGCGGTTTCTGCAGGAAAAGGTTGACGAAAATGGGCAGAAGATCCAGGTGGTACATCTTGGGACTCTGCAACGACTCGGTAAGTCGAACCATGCCTTTTACTAATGTGATGAAACGATATCCCCGAGACACTTGGCAATACAGCAGGCTAACGCAGCATGCTCGCGCGCGCAAACAGGGGTCGGAGCGGGAATACGTACAGGGAGCGTGTTTTGCGCAGCGAGAGATTGTGCTCTACACTGCCATCCTCCTAATGTTTTACGACATGACACCGGTGAATGGGAGAGAGTGGGAGGTACCCAGGTTGGTCAAGAGAGGAGGGACGACGAGACAGTCGCATAAACCTGTACGAGTATGGATCAAGAAGCGGGATCAGCCATCGGAGGAAGAGATAAAAGCACAGGAGAAGAAATAACCTGCGCGATTCAAGCCATGCCTGACACAGCTCTAAATCACACAATATTGTAATACATTAGCACATATAATTAGCAGCTTTGATCACACTGCCTCGCTATCCAGCCGTCAAGGTTGGTTGCGCGTTTTGTCCCTCAATTGCGTCAAGGTACGTGGAGCCACACCGGGTAAGCTAGCGTAGGAATGTCACTGCTGCCAGGTGCGGCGACATGGGATGTAGTGGGCCGAATAATCAGCACCTGGAGGGGCTGCAAGCTTCGCACAACTCGGAACCTTTATGAACAAACATCTCAGCCTCCCCTTCTCTTCCACTTTCTCCAAAGACTTGAATCTCGACCGCGGAAACGGACTATAATATCTGTTAATATTCTTCCGGAGCGACAGAGCCACCTTTCCAACTCACCACTCGCGGATCTCAGCGGTCGCGTGCTGTGTTCGAGCTCTGTCCCCACATCCACAAGCTCATGATGCTTCCGTCAACGTGAAGCGAAGCCGCAACGATGATCCCCCGATTACTATACCGTCCCTCGCTCCTCTGCTCTCGCTACAGCTTCGTAAGCATACAGAGCCGTCCGCCATGGCTTCCTCAGCGGCCAATGGCCCCAATACAACCCCTCCGCACGACGGCGTTGCGCAGGCGTGAAACGGCTGCTTCTGGCACCAGCCCGACCGAAGCGACCGAGGCAAGCTCGAAAAATGCTGCAAAAACACCGGTTGGCCCTAGAAAGGCTACCCCGGCGAGCAAAGATCCACTCGCGACGGTCGAAAAGTCCACGACGGAGCAGCGCAAGGCGGACTGGGCTATCATGAAGGAAATGTCGCGCTATCTCTGGCCAAAGGGCAACATGGATGTCAAGTTCCGCGTCGGCCTTGCGGTGGTCCTGCTCGTGGGCGCAAAGTTGCTCAACGTACAGGTGCCATTCTATTTCAAGAGCATCGTGGACTCGATGAACATTGATGTCGCGGCTGCGGGCGGGACGGCGACGACGATTGCGGGGAGCATGATTCTAGCGTATGGCGCTGCCAGAGTGGGCGCCACCTTGTTCCAGGAGCTGCGCAATGCCGTCTTTGCGTCTGTCGCCCAAAAGGCGATCCGGAAGGTCGCGTGCAACGTGTTCGACCATTTGCTGCGCCTCGACTTGAGCTTCCACCTGTCCAAGCAGACCGGTGGCTTGACTCGGGCTATTGACCGGGGAACAAAGGGCATCAGCTTCCTGCTGACGAGCATGGTGTTTCATATTCTGCCGACCGCCCTCGAGATTAGCATGGTGTGCGGGATTTTGACGTGGCAGTATGGTGCCAAGTTTGCGGCCATTACCGCCTTGACAATGGTTGGGTACACTGCTTTTACCATCTGGACAACGGCCTGGAGGACAAAGTTCCGCCGGCAAGCCAATGCCGCGGACAACAAGGCTTCTACAGTAGCCGTGGACTCGCTCATCAACTACGAGGCCGTCAAGTACTTCAATAACGAGAAGTTTGAGGTTGCGAGATATGACCAGGCGCTCCGAGATTACGAGAAGAGTTCCATCAAGGTTGCTACGTCCCTGGCGTTCCTCAACAGTGGGCAAAATGTCATCTTCTCGGCTGCGCTGACGGGCATGATGTATTTTGCTGCGGATGGAGTTGCGACGGGTTGCCCTTACTGTTGGTGACTTGGTCATGGTGAATCAGCTGGTCTTCCAGCTCTCCGTCCCCTTGAACTTTTTGGGATCCGTATACCGCGAGCTGAGGCAGTCTCTTCTCGACATGGAGACGCTGTTTAACCTCCAAAAGGTCAACGTGAGCATTACGGAGAAGCCAGATGCGAAACCTCTGGCACTGGCGAGGGGAGGCGAGATTAAGTTTCAGAATGTGTCTTTCGGGTACCACCCGGATAGGAAAATCCTGAATGACCTGACTTTGACGATTCCTGCGGGGAAGAAAGTCGCGATTGTGGGACCTAGTGGGTGTGGAAAGTCGACATTGCTGCGGCTGCTGTTCCGCTCCTACGACGTACAGGAGGGCCGCATCCTGATCGACGACCAAGACGTACGTGATGTAACCGTTGAGTCTCTACGCCGGTCTATCGGCGTGGTTCCTCAAGATACGCCGCTCTTCAACGATACCGTGGAGCACAACATCCGATATGGATCCATTAATGCAACACATGAGGAAGTTGTCGCGGCTGCGCAACGCGCCCGCATTCACGACACCATTGAAAGGTTTCCAGAGGGCTACAACACCAAGGTCGGCGAGCGTGGTCTAATGATCTCGGGAGGTGAGAAGCAGAGACTGGCGATGAGCCGACTTCTTCTGAAGGACCCACCTCTATTGTTCTTCGACGAGGCGACCAGTGCGCTTGACACGCACACGGAGCAGGCGCTGATGAACAACATTAACGGCGTTCTTCGCGAAAAGGGCCGGACGAGTGTCTTCGTGGCGCATCGTCTGCGGACTATTTTCGATTCCGACCTGATTATTGTTCTCAAGGAGGGGAGCGTGGCGGAGATGGGGACGCATCGCGAGCTGATTGATCGGGATGGGGTGTATGCCGAACTCTGGAGTGGTAAGTTGATCGACGAATGTTTTTTTTTTGTATTACTATAGGACATCACCGTGCTAACCTGCGTGTTCCAGCTCAAGAGACGTTGTTCAATGAAGATGGAGTGGAGCGTGAGAAACAGGGGCTGGAGGAGGCCGCTTCGAAGGGTGGGGAGCTGCCCCCTGCGCGCCGACCGTAATAGATTGCATCATGTGGTAGGGGGATGAGGTATACAGATACTGAGGGAAGTATACTGACTATGGGCGGTATGTTGAATGAAGTAGTGTTGAATAGACAAGGACCTGCACCGTAATGCCATGGTTTTCCCACCGCTGAATGGAGCAACAAAGCTGCATCGGGATGGGTAGTGCATCCTTGTGCAAGTCGAACATTGAGACTGAGATGCCAGGGATCCCACAACTGCTTACTGGGGCACTCGAAACACCATCACAAAGACGCAAGTCGAAGAGCATCTCCTGGCGAATCGTTTGATGCCCCAGTCGAATTGGCTGCCGACGACTGGGATCCCACGTGGACGACGTTTACAACCCTTGGAAGCGACAAAAGAGTCGATTCCACAACCATTTATTGCGGGTATAACATTCTCTCTATGCTTCCACTGATGCAAGTTTGGAGTAGACGACGCTGTCTTGAAGGTTGCTCGAGCCGCTAGCCCTTGAGAGCTTGGTATCCTTATGCAGAAAGCTATGTAGACGAAGCTTCTGGTATTACAATTTCAAAGTATCTTTAACAGGCTTACGAAGGCATACGGCGATTCCTCAGCACCACTCCGCTGCGTATTGGGCGGCTCTTATTCAAATGGCTCTGTTCTTATTCGGCAGGGCTGAGTTCAAATATGACAAGCGAAGACTTTAGCAGGAGTATTGTAAAGGCATGCATTCTAGTTTACAGAAACAGTTGACATGAATAAATGATACAGGGCACACCTAACCAGTGGCAAGCTTGGTCAACTGCGTCTCATCCCCATTAAACTGATCCGAATCGCCGCCCCAAGGCGCCGCATCGCTACTCTGCCAGATGGTGTAAAACGGCCAGCCACCAGGGACAGCCCCCGGTGCATCCGCATACCGCGCAAGCACGAGCGGCGACGTGTCCACGAATGCATTGCTGTTCCCCGTGCAAGTGTCCCACCAGCTGGGGTTCGTATAGATCATGGGGTACCGCGTGGTGGCAGAGTGGTACGCATCTGCGAACTCGGAGATCCAGGCGACCATCTGGTCGGGCGAGAGACCGAAGCACTGGCTGTCGCCCTCGGCCTCCATGTCGACCATGCCGGGGAGGGTGATGCCGTCGCCGGACCAGTTGCCGCCGTTGGCGACGAAGAAGGCGGCCTGGGCAGAGGCGCTCTCGTCGGGGTGGGCGAAGTGGTAGGCGCCGCGGATGAGGTTGGCTGCGGTGGCGCCGTCGTAGAAGCCGCTGAAGGATGGGTCTGTGTATGTGGTCCCCTCGGTGGCCTGGTGGACGATGTCAGTAGATGACAGTGGCGCGCGTCGAAATGCATGGATCCCTACCTTGATAATAACGAAGCGCGCTCCATCGGCATACGCTTGAGCAAAGTCGACAGAGCTTTGGTAGTGGGAAATGTCAAAGCCCGAGACGGCGGCGCGCTTGACGAGTGCGCTCGCGGCCGAGGAGGTTAGGGCCAGCAGGCCGGTGAGTTTAGTGGTGGAGGATTTCATGACGTTGGGATCTCGTATCTTGCTTGTTGGCTTGGTGAGTTCATGTCAAGCTGGGAGCAGTCGGAATCCGGAAGAGGGAAACAACGGGTATATATATAGTTTGTTGGTGTCGTCAAATCTGATGCAGGCTCGCCACACATGTCATTTTGTTTGGCTACTGGGACCTAGCACCCATGATTTCTGTTATGATTCCGCTCAGGATAACGACCAACACGACGGACAGGGAGCCCGAATTACTCCGGCGCAGATAGAGCGATCCTGAACACGCTATTTCCGCACGATCCTGTGGCAGTCAGATTCACCAGATCGAGTTCCGATCGCCACTCGTCGCCACATGGCTTGCATGGTCGATCTCGCACTACTGTATGGATTTAGTTAGCACGCTTGCCGTTCCTGGCTGCCCAGCAGGTCAAATCGGCTGGAGACGAAAGCGCTGGTTCAGCTTTGAGCATCCTTTCCTGATGAAGCAGCTGCTACGGCGGTGCAACGTGCTTGGAGCTGAAGACAGTTGCGTCACTGCAGCGCTCGGTTCACGGTCAGCGGTTGAACATGGCAGCGTTTGTGGAGGGTGGCGTCACAGCGTTGTGCTCACTTCGAGGAAGAGACCTGCTGATAATGATGTGGGAGGGAAATGCTTCGAGCGTAGGCTGTAGCATCTGTCCACGTTTCTTTGCGGTTGGGTGTGCAAGTCTCAGCTCTGCCAAGATCAACTGGCCGTAGTGTACCAGAGGTAATGTCGTTGGGTATCAGTTGAGGCATTGCAATTTCGAGTCCTGTCTAAGGGATCGCCATCACTGTAGATTCAAGTTTCCCATTCTCAGACAGCGATTCATAAGCGTCTGTTCCCTTTCGTCTCTGAAGCCCGCACGTACTCGTTCTGCTGCCAGTTCAATACTCCACCAGGCAATTCGGCGTATGGCCCGGTTGCCTGGTTCGTTCGCTGCCGAATATCACAAGGGTTGTACTCCCGGCTGCTGCGTCCCGTAACGGTGTCGCTTTGGACAGGCGCAAGAGGGGTTATCTTGGTAGTGATGAGCCTCTTGCAAAGCATTAGAGCTGGCTATCTCCAATGTCATAGCCCCTGGACGAGGGAGACACGACGCGCGAGGGTGGCATGTATGCCTTCGCCCCATATCCGCATCTGAAAACACATTGGACAGCAGAAGCAGGGGCGAGACTCGGTCCCGAGGTCCCGTCGTATCACAGCATCGTCATGCCTCATGATGTTCATTACGCCCCCCGTCGCTGTCCCTAAACGCAGTCTGGGCCTCCCAACTAAGGAAATCACCAAATACAGGCCCAGCACATGATCGACCTTCGCTCGATGTCAGCAGCAGACGGCCCACGCCTCCGCCCTTGGAGAGCTTCCAGGAGGAGGGACTTAATGAGACACCCACGGAGGGTGGTTTCAACGAAATTGCATGCCTGACCAAGGCATGATCTGGCAAATCACCCCAATATCAGGCGTTGTTTGCTGTTGGCTTGGAGTTATCTTGGTGCCACCCATTGGGCGGAGCCAGACCGACAGGGACAAGTGGGACAAGGCCACCGCCGGTATCACTGAGCAACTAAAGAGTGTTGACGGCATCAGCATTGCCGAAAATGGCGAGACGGTGCTGAAGGAGGCGGCGTGCATTGGCAGCTGGGAAGACGAGGTAGCTGGGCTATCGAGGGTTGCAGATGACTAGTCTCGTTAATATTCTCGTCCCTTCGTTATGTAGCGTAACGAGGGGCATGGAGCTGCCGCATGCGAAGCGAGGAGAGATTGTGGAAGTATACTCTTTTGTGTTATTATGATGCCGAAGAACAGAATATTGAGACAAGACGCAATTGGCGCGGAGGATTGTTGCTGTGATTTCTGTTGTATTTGCTTGGGGCAGCTCAGGGGCGGCTCAGGGCCAACCAGTGGAGGCACGGGGAGTTTATAGGGGCATCCTATTCAAATTTCAGCCTGTAATTTGTATTGATGAACGCCAGGTCAAACCCGGCACTGAAGTAAGCTTCGTGTTGGCCCCGACAAAAGGGAAAAAAGAAGCTGAAACGATACTCCAAGACCTCTGCAGTTATGCTACAGGAATTGGCATATCAATCGACTGTGCTGTGACATGGTGAGTCGCCGAGTACAGTCCTGGCTGCCACGGCTAAGAACCAGGACCCAACGCAAGACGTGCCTGAGTGGCCACTGGTGGGCTTCCTCTTGGGCTTCCTCTTGGCTTTGTCTGCGAAGCCGGCTTCGTCTGCTACCCGACGTGCCCAACCGGCATCCATTTCCACCATCTCAATCAGCTCTCCGAAATGCCCATCCCACCTCTCATGCTTTGCCATCCAAGCCCACTCCATGAAGCTCTTGCGTCACTCGCACTTCCCCGCTGGCCATGCCTACCCCATGCAGGCAATTGCCCAGGCCCTCGTCGCCCGAGGCCACCAGGTGGTCTGGCTCACCAGCGCAGACAACCAGCACCGCGTCGCAGTTACGGGAGCTGTCTTTGTCCCAACTAGACATATCGCTAGCGTGGACGCATCTCTAGTCCAGAAAAACATCACGGGTCTCTTCGACACCGAAGACAACCACCTCGACGTGCGCCTGCTCGCCCAGGTCGCTGACTACCGTTCTGTGCTGGCCGGCTTTGCTGCCGATGCCCTCGTGGTCGATGTTTTCCCATACGGCGCCAAGGCCTTATTTGAATTGGGCGAGATACCTGTATATGCGACGTTGGGCCTCATTCCGCTGTACACATCTGTAGCAGGCGCTCCTCTGCAGGGCTCGGGGGCTCACCCACCGACGTCCTCTCTATGGGTGTTTGTCAACTATCTCCAGCACACGCTCAATCAGTTTCTGCTCCAGCCCCTGAGACTGAAGCGTGCGGTGGACAGGCAGAGAGCGCTGCTGGGTCTTTCGCATCTGCCGTATGGTGAGACCATGGAGGACTTCGTCTACAGCCCGCACTTACACATCCAATCCTCCTCAGCGACCTTGGAGTTCCATCAGAAACCCAAGCGACGGAAGAAGAGCGAAAGCATTCACTTTGTTGGACCTCTCGTCGGATCCCAAAATGCCCAGGGTTGTAAACTCCCCACGTGGTGGGACGAAGTTGTGGCTCATCCCCGAGTGGTTGGTATCACTCAAGGCACCCTGGCCACGGATCCGAGATCCTTGATAATACCAGCCATTGAGGCCTTGGGAGATAACTTAGACTTGCTGCTGATCATCGTTTCATCCCATGCGGTGGATATCAAAGCCCAGACGCGAGATACCAAGAACATACGCATCGCTGCCTGGGTCCCTTACCATCTTCTTTTACCACAACTCTCCCTTCTAATCACAAATGGCGGGTACGGGAGCATCACGCAGGCGCTCTCCTACGGCGTTCCTCTCGTATGTGCTGGTCAGACGGAAGATAAGAAGGACACCGCTGCGAGGGTAGCTTGGTGTGGTGCTGGCGTGGATCTGAAGACGAACAACCCATCCGTCACACAAATCCGGCAAGCGGCGGAGGGTATTATGACCAGCCCGATATATCAGAGAAACGCGAATCTACTGAGAGAAGAGATGCTGGAGCTTGGAGGCGCGAGCAGAGCCTGCGAGCTTCTTGAGACACTTGCATTGGAGTATTGTACTTCAGCATCAAAACGGAGAAAATATCCGTAAAGAAGCCGAATACGAATGGTTGTGATGTTGCTGTGCAGGGGCATGCTTTTTACCCCTTGATTTCTTTCTAGCATCATTTCAATCTCCAGCAGGCCAACAAAAACGCGCGATGATGGCTTTAGTGTTCGCCAGGAGACGTACACGTAAGATAGAGATGCACCAGAAAACCATCCACATGTATGACTGTTCGATCGCGGCTTGCCAAAATGCTGGCTTCGTATAGCTTACTCCAGCACTGGTCATTCAATCGTTCGGTCCTCCCGTAGTATCACAATACCATTTATATCTCTGTTCATACTGGGTTATTGTATCGCGTCTCGGCCGTGTCCATGTCGATCGTGTTCGGTTGAGGGTTAAGCGGAATGATCTGCGACCAAATAAGAGGTTAGCAAAGTATTCAGTCAACATGTTGTCTACAAGGCCAGCGGAAACGAGTGTCGACTAGAAATCACATCTCATGAATATACATGTCGTAAGGAAAGCACCAGAGTTGGAAGGTATTGTATTCGCTCTTCTTAAAAAGCGAGAGGAAAGCCTAGAGATCTATCTAGACCGTGCTACTGCTCAACCATGACAAAAAAAAAAAAAAAAAACTGCCCAAGAGGTTTCGAGTGCTATTTATAAAAAATGGGCTAGAGCTGCATTTTTGTGAGTTACCATAATGGCATTAGATACCCGCCCAATAAGTGCAAATGTGTTGGTATTCATATCTGAATCTGGTATGTTCGCTGATCGTCACCAAGACCACATCAAAAGGCTGATCAAGCCTATCCCTCCGTGTTCTGTTTTTTTGTCCGTTCGTATGATCGTGTTTGTTTGCAATGTCGCCTGTATTCGTGCAACAATCAACGAAGGATTCAACACTTGCACAAATAATATCCGCGCAGAGCGAGAAACAAAAAGTAATTGTGGTCCATAACACTCTAATGATCTGGTGTATGGTCCGGTTGGTATTTCGGTAGATGGCTCGACGGTATATACTTATTTCATGGTTTGGCCAATCTTCTTTACATTGAAGATGAGGCACCAGTCCATAGCCAGAGCAAGTGTGGCTCTTGGTTTGGCAAGTAATTGACCTGGTTCTGGACAGTCGAGCCCCTCCGGCGTACCAGAATTCCATGGCTATACCCGATAGCTCCAGGTTTATGTTTGGGAAGTTCCGCCACTTGAGGTACGATCGATCGAGAACTGCCAACTTCAACGACAGGCTGAAAAGCATGCTCAACTGCCATGTGACCCATGCACAACCCATCGTATGAGAGAGTAGCATTTCTCTGCCCTATTAGTGTATGTGGTACTTCAAAAGAGGCACATAGGGATATATCATTCCATGAGCCAGCAGACCTGAAACTCGACCCAACGGCGTTTCCCAATCCTCACCATCTGTGCCTCTCAGTTCTTGAGCCTGAGATCATGCAGCCGCATTTTGTTCTTCAGCAGACTGCAGAGCGATTGAAGGAGTATGTAGAAGGACCCCATAATGCAATTTCCTCGTCAAGATCAGCTGAATCGCCACCCTTGACCACGTTGTCAGACTGAGCATTTTGTTCTGTGAGCATGTGCCTGACCGGCATAAGGAGGTAGGTTTCCAGCCTTCAGGTTCAGCAGGCTGATGGTCACCGACGAGACTAAGCTTCCGCAGTGATGGAAGTCGAGTTGATGCGATGTGTTTCTCCTGGTGCGGTGTGGAAGAGGAAGTCTGAGATGGCTGTGTTATCTGTACTTTGCATGAAATGAATGCAGTATGCAAAGTGTGTGTCTTGTATAGGTTGAAGCACCGGCACTGTGCATCTAGGTACCCGGCTTCCGAGTTCTTCATTACTGTGCGAAGAATTGGAGACGATATGTGTAGCACCGACGAGAGGTTTAGATTCAAGGCATCTAGACTTTCGTAAGAAATACAGCCACCATCGGTGGAACTGAGCCTCCGGGGTGGCAGCTCGGAGCCGCCATTCAACGAATGCTGTCTCGCCTTCATATGGTGTCCATGCTTTGTAGCAGATCTTCTCGCCTCCGCAGCATCGGAGGCAAGGCTCTTCTTCGACCTCGGAATCGGGCAGAATATTGTTGAGACCGAATCTTCCAAACGCAGACCTTTTCTGGACACATCGTAGTACATATCTGGAATGCGCCGTCGGAGTAATCGGCCATGTCGTCGTCTTCCTCAAGATGCAATGCGCAAGGCACGGCCCAGAATAATCAGCCATGTCATCGTCGCCCTGCTTCCCTTTTCCCCTTCGTGATCTTTCCTGTGGTCGTGAGGGAGGAAGCAGGGCGGCGACTTGACCACGCTGTCATTGTCACGCCATACTCTGCAAGACACCGGCCAGAATAATCAGCCATGTCATCATCCTGCTCTCGTTTGCCCCCCGTGAACTTTCCTGTGGTCGCGGGGGAGAAAGCAGGACGGCTGCCCGAACCTCGCAGTCATTGTCGAACTGCACTCCGCAAGGCACCAACCAGGATAATCAGCCATGTCACCATCCAGCCCTCTTTTACCCCCTATGAACTTTCCTGTGGTCATAGGGGAGAAGGCGGGATGATGACTCAGTCTCATCATCGTTCTCGAGCTGGATTACACATGGCACTAGCCAGAATAATCAGTCATGTTGTCATCACTCGTCTAAGACGTGCTGGCGCTAGAGTTAGGGCGGTCCTGCGACCATAGAACATCGGGATGAGTGTCTGGTACTCCAGACTGTGCTAATCGTGGGTGGTGATGGCAGAATGTCATGATGTGTGTTCTGCAATCCATGAGCTTTCCTGTGGTCATGAAGTACACGAGAACAGTTTTGCAAGTCTGAGGCGGCGCGTTCGATATAATTTCGCAGTGTATCGGAATTTTTGCCCTGTGCTCGGGGACTTTCGTGAAGCCGCGAGACCTTGTCGCACATAAGAATGTTCGCTTGATGATCTGAAAATGAAAATGAACTCCACGTTCTCGGCCAGTGGCAACAAGGCTACTCTGTTGGTGATGTAGCCATGCTGAAGACTGATAGACCCAAAGCGGTTGCAGGTGGCTAGCACGGATGACCTGTTGGCAACAAAACATATCAGCAAAGTCTAGAAGACTAAGTAAATCAAAGAGCAGCAAGAACTAACCATATGATTGTGCTATCCCAGCTCGGAGCATAAGTAGCGACTGAAAGCTGGACCTGTTTTATGAGAGAAAGGTGTTAGCAGAGTTCAGTAGTTTTACCAAGTCGAGAGATAAGAAAATGCTAACCGAATTATTGTAGGATTCCAATGCCGAATACTAGTATCCGGCCACGGGGCCGTCTGATGTTGGAAGCAACCTGTTAGATAGCTCCATAAATGAGTTTAGGTGAGAAAGAGAAACTCACCTTGGAATGAAACTCGGCTTGCATGGTATCCATTAGATACTGTGAACAAAACCTCAAATAGGTACAACCCTGTCGAGAGTCTCTTGTGACGGTGGCAAATGGCTCTACCAAGGGAGACAAACCAGAGCAGGAATAATCCTGTCGGGAGCCTCTAGCGCTAGGGGTAACAGACTCTTTCGAGAAGTCAAGTCGAGGGGGGAGAGGGCGGCATGACGACGATGACTGTCTGCTGGCCACTCTCCGCCCCCGACTGTAGACTTCTATGAGGAGTTGTAAAGATGTAATGATGAGGAGAGAGAAAAAGAAATCGGGAAGTAGAAGAGGAGGGGGTATAAATAGTTGGGAAGAGGGCTCGAGCTCTAGTGGAATGAGCAAGAATAGGGAAGAGAATACGAGTGAATAGAGGATATTGGATGCTCAGGGAGCCAATCAAGATCCCAAGACCGGATTCAGTGAAAGGCAGGCAGTTCTTCCTCTCGAGGAAAAAGGTATCAATCGGCTGAGGGCTCGTGAGAAAGATACGTGTGGGCCGGTGTTATGCAGGTTTGCGAAGTTTCCAAGCTAAGTCGTGCCAAATGCGTTTCGTAAATGGGCTAAAGAGTCATATGTCCACCACTAATAGAGACAATGGGAGCATCTTAACAAGCTCTGATTGGTCTCGAGACTAAAGAGGATCTGTTGTACCGTGTGCGAGGCTGGGAGGGTCGTTTGCCGTGGTGAAACGTGGCCGTTGGGCCCTTGAGCAGGGGCGGGACTTGTATTTGAGAATAGGAGAAGGCCGTAGTATAATGGGTTCAATAAAAACATACTCCTTACATTCGATTGCATCACAAGATAAATCTAGTTTGCAAGGAATCCAAGCTCGAGTGAATCATTCACCGAGGAACTAGGCCGCGGGTTCAAGGCTTGCCTCTCTCCCTTGTCACTCTGTCACTTGGCTCTCTTATCTCCTCGCGGAGCAATTGGCCCGGAATTTTGACAAATATGGACCTGTGAATTGAATTTCTCGCTTGCCTTTCCTAAATAGTCACAGTTAGGGCTGGTAAATGCCCTCGATTAGTTTTCACGACTTGAATTATGAGTGGCCCAGCTTGAGCAGATGTCTGTTTATCACATCAAAGACTTTTTTAATCCCTAGACATAAAGATCGTTCTAAAATTCTATTCAGGAGGTCTTGGCTAAGTGGCACACTACTTACTATTCATTCAACTTGTTGCCCGGTGCAGTGTTAAGGAGAGCTTGTCGTAGTATTAAGTACTGAGTAACTTTCAAGCTGGAGGAAACTAAGAAAAGAAGGGGCAGTTAGATGCAATATGGCATTGAATTTGGTAAGGAAGACTTGTTTTGTCGAGCGTGACGCGTCATTAAGTCGGCGAATGAAGTGTTGAATGATGTTCGTTCCATTTGAGGTGGCCTCCTGGCGCAGACATCTAGAAAACCCAGCTGTTTCTCTATATTCAGATATTCAGGGCCAAAGCATATCGGAATTACCTGAGCCTCTCTGATCGTCTCATTTGGAGCGTAAAATTAGCTCACGTTTCTCACAGTTTCTCTGAAATCCTCTTCGGCAGCATTTGAACCGGCGTGATTTACTAGGCCCAACACCTGCAATTATTGAGAAAGAATAAGGACAAGAAATATTGAGGTCTGTAAATGTCGCTTGCTTTGTTCAAGAACAGAGACACCAGAGTGGCCAAACGGCACTTTCAACAAACAACAAAGACTTATCCTTCACAAGTGCACCTTCAACGGCTTTGAATTTTATCGTCATCAAACTTTTCTCTCCACGACATGACCTTATTTTGTTACTCTCACTAAAAGAAAAGGCTGTGAAACTATGATTTGATCCGGTACGTGGAGCATCCCAGCACTGTGCCTTGAGGATTGTTCGAAGAAAACGGGCAGCTCCCCTTTGGCAAAGTTGGTAAAAGACACAACGCTAACAATAATTATAACCCATCACATAGATTTCCTTGACACGAATTTCCCTGAAATGCTAAGACTCTGCTACAATCCAGTCGTGCGACGTTGAACGAACTTCAAATTCTCAAAGCTCACCCTTTCCACGACGAAGCTGTTTTTGCCTCCGACTCCTTGAGCGGCGAGGTCTCAAAGATAATAGATTATCAGTAGAAGCAAAAACATACAATACAATGCTGCGCAAGATGAAATAGCAGACTTGAATGTTGCGGCGACGGGTGGCAATCTAGTGTTCCCACGCCGAAATTTAGCTCTGGCACAACTCCAAGACCCGAAAACAACACTAACCTCGATGCGGATGATATCAATAATTTCCGATTCAGAATATTGACAAAACAAGTCGAAAAGGGCGTCCGTTCGCGGTTGTATATCTGGGTCAAGAAGTTAATGTCTGGTGGGAGAGTCGAATTGGTGTACAGGGATCGTTTTTGGGGCTTGAGGGATGGTATTCAAGGACTCAAGGCCAATTCGTCGTAATAAATTCAGCCATTCTATTCTTCGTCTACGCTAGGAAATAAAAACTATCTTAATGGCGATGTTATGCCGATCAAGTCACCATCTGTTTGGAAGGGGGGTGCATATTTAGTCCTCGTCCTCTTCAACATCATCACTGCCCTCATCACTACCTCATCACGATCCTCATCCATCTTCTTCTCAACCTCCCGAAGCGTTTCATCTGTCATCACTGCCACTGCTTCCAGATTTGGTTCAGTATCATCCTCGCCCTCGTCTGGGGGTAGAGAGGAAGGACATGTTCTCTGCCTAAATGCCCACAAAGTTTGGACGTCAAATATGAAGAATAATCAAGTGAAATTTCAAATCAGCTTCCGCAACTTCGTACATGATGCCAGAGAATTTTCTCTCTTTGCTGTGTCTGCAATCACAAAATATACCCAGCCAGACAACCGCAACCCCTTCAAGTCTTGCCATCCCAGCGCGACCATCTTGAATGGGCAGAGAATCCCATCGTTCATTTCTCGCCAAGTTCGGAGCCAAAACACTTCGTCAGGAATCTTGTCGAAGCTAGAAGTTTACCGGGTGTTTGCTATCCATGCCGAAGACACAATTTAGACGAAAGGGGAAACTAACATGTCGAGTCGAGAGAAGCTGTTGAGTATAGCTGTTAGACTTCTTGACATCATTTTCGACTCTAATATTCTACAAAGCGTATAGAAGAAAGTATGGAGAAGGTAGACTTACGTATATTATATTAACTAGAGAAGTGACCAGCTCGAATATTCCTTCGTAGCTCCCTAAAGGCTACTAACCAAATGGCGACCACCAAAAGGCCCACGACGATGGCCAAAGGCCAGGACTTCGAAATCTCGCAAGGGCTGGGTGCTGTGGGCGATGCTCGTTCATTTTGTGATTTTGAGCCTGTGCGATGCTCCATTCTGAGACTTGGGGAAGCGACACTTGTGCCTTTGATATTGGAGGACGTTCTAATAGATGGCCTGAAGAGTTTGCTTGGCTATTCTTTGCAGAAGAGAAACCTAATGAAGACTTTATTGGACGGGGAAACGGATGAAAGGGGAATTTAAAGACCCAGCATTTTCTCTGCTGTCTATTTGGAAAAGAGGGACAGCTCTGTGGCACTGGCAGTTGGCAGACTACTCTGGTAACAGGCGTGGATAAAATTGCTTTCCCTTCCATTCTCTTGCCCCCGCCAGTTTGTTTAGATAACAAAATCACTTGACGTTCTCACATGGCCTATAATTTTCCAGACACGTGTATTATTGTGGTACCCTACTTTTTGTTATTGTCGTCTCGGTCGGGTCCAAGGTTCTTTATTAATAACATATGGCTTTCGTTGCTCCTGAACCAGGGTACAACTCGCCAATAACAACATTTTGCGAGTACGGTGTTTAATAGACAAGACTGTAAAGATAGATTGATATGTTTCATTGCCATAGTCTCCTGAACAATCTAGTAGTTGATTCCCCTACATCCTGAACATGATGTGTTCCTTGTTCAACAGAATTGTTATCCTTTCTTGGAAATACAATTTCCCAGGTTGAACACCACTGGCTTCCCATTCATGCAACCGGCATCTACAAGACCTGTGATATTATTGACCCACGGACCTGGGACCTATTTCAGAGGTAACGTAAGCATCGCCCCTGTTCCTCTAGACTTGGACTGCAGATCTGGCTTCCTCAGACAAGTTCTGTCCTACGCAGGCGGTATTCCAACAGTTATAATTTCCAACAATTTCACTTCCAATCCAATTATTATATCCGCATAACAGTAAAGTATTCACTAAGCCGTTGTAGGAAATTCTCAGTTCCATCATTGCCAAATTTATCGTACATCACCCCCTTTCGAAAGAGTTGAATTTCTCTGACGATTCTCCCATCGAAACCTATACTCCTAAGCCATGAAGATTAGCTGACCAAATGCCTGCAGCAGTCGTTTGTCTCCTGAAGACATTCGTATTTAGACTAGCCACCTTGGTCCCGAGCAGTCGATCGATCGAAGTGTATCAGATTTGCAATATCGTGGGGAAACCCTTAGGCTTAGCTACTACACCGAGGGAGACGTTTTTGGCTACAATGACACTTCTTCCATATATACGGAGGCGGACTGGGGAGACAGAGCATACTGAAATACAAATTCATCCCCTTTCTTGTCGGAAAACCTCATACTTGCGGTAGTCTCGCACCTTCAACTGCTATGCCCCAACTACGGTCCTCATTAGAGGTCTTGGGTTGCTTCCAAGCGTTCAAGTGATCTTCACGCTGTGTAGGTTTCGATCTAGCCGGGTTCATGGCGGGTGTGATTCAGTCGATAAACTTGTCAAAGCTGGTGCGTATAACCGGCTTAAAGTTCTTGCTAGTTGTGTCTTTTTTAGCATTCAGCCGCCTTGGATCGCTGGCTCCCAGTAGCCCATTGCTGCCATCCCAAACCGCAAATCCGAATTTGATAGGGCGGCTTTCGATACAGTCCGAGAATAAGTAGAACCCCCGTCGCAGCACCAGAGTATGGAAACATGGCGTTGAAACCCTCAAAAAAGGGTACCATAACATAGTCGCAATCGAACGAAAGGCTAGCAGTCACCGGTCCTCCTGCACTCGAACGGACACGCGCGCAGGCTTTACATCGCCTCTATGGTTCAACCAGGCCGGAACTCAAACTGAACTCGCAGTATAAGATTAAAAGGAGAAGCCTTGACGCCTGAATTAATGGCTCCATCACTTCAAGACCAACTGATGGCATCTTGACTGCTGGGGCAGCAGTGGCGAGACCCAAGCAAACCTAGCCTCAACTTTACCCTAGCCCAATGCCCAAATATTGGTTTGCAGAGCTAACGACGAAAGTACACCAATCTCAACAGCGCAGTCTCAGACGACAGGTTTCATAGGTCATGACATAGCATCTGATCTTGGGACGACAGATCACTGCTGGCGAGGCAACAAGTGCTACATCGGCAATATTGGAGAGCTGAATGGCATTGGAATGAGGATGTAAATTACTGTCCACCAGAAGAGGACTTCCATCATATCAGCATTTGGAAACGCCATCTTCTTGCTCTGTGTTCTTCAGGCTCGCATGTGGAGCTTGGATTCCTCTCCAGTGGCCTAGGTTCTATGGTTTCAATGGAAGGGCATAACAAGAATTTATAGACTGTTGCCAGGAATTTGCGGCAAACGGCTACGCTGACGAGGCTAGAATCTCAGCTTTCCCATAGACTATGGAGGCTATTTCTTGATAATATCCAGATTCCTTGAACCGAAATAGCTTCGTGATGGTATTATTATTGTGTTAGCCTTTCCTGTTCAAATTCTTGCTCCTGCAACAGTGCGCAGTACCAGTAGCCATGAATGGTTCGAACCTCATCCGAGAAACCCCATCCTATGTCGCTGTGCAATATTCTTTTGTGTCAGGCTTATAATATTTTAAATGCTCTGAAAATCGTCTCTAAAATTTCATTAGATTGTATTACAAGCTGTGTTTCTATCCTTGACATTGAACTTTAGGATTGCCTGCTTGCTGACACTGACATAAACATGAACAAAGGAGCAAGTGAACGAGAGAAAGTGCCTAGCTAGTCCTGCACCCTCCATTTCTCCTCTTTGCACTGCCACAAGAGAACCCCTGCTGCAAATACATTTTCTCCCAACAACAAGTCAAGTACAATGGCTCGCAAGCGACCGCTGGAGCGTATGGGGCAGAGAGGTTTTCGCAGCTGCGCCTCCATGGGCGGGGAACCAAAGATTAATATTGCAGTACCAAAAACAAGAAAAAAGATCAAAAAGCAAACACACATCAAACAGTAAGATTTAGCCAACGAATCGAAACCGAATGAATCTGGGGAGGTATCTACGTCTCGAAACAGTTGTGATGGGCAGGAAAAAGTCTTGAAAACGAAGAGGTGGACGCTGTGCCCCTATCAGAGCAGCAAGACCTGGAGTCTACCATTATTGAACAAGGGCTTGTATACATCTTTATCCGCCCTCGAGAAACCCCCGAAAAATCCAGTTGAACCAGCGATATCTTGTGTAGATATCTCATCCTCCGTCCCGTGAATCCTCAGGCAAGAATAGGCAACGGCCCCATCGTCGATGTTGGAAACACGAACCTACTGGCTCTTCCGAATAAGTCCTCCACTCGAGTAGAAAAGATCGGTCTGTGGCATTTGTCTAGAAATCAGGTGCGTCTTTCTAGTCCATCAAAAATGGGTTTCTCGCGTTGTGGATTGCGCAACGGGAAATGCTGTGGCGGCGTAAATGCGTGGATACACCTGATCTAGAAGGTGCTTATTTGATTTCTACATCTTGTCGTGAGAGCCATCTAGCCTATTTAGCAACAATACCCAAATATTTGGACGGAATGCAGAAAACTCAAGGGTTGGAGAGGCGAGGCTACTTTATCATTTCGATGAAGAATCCACTCTATCCTAGTTCTGCAAGAACCCAGCTATAAAATGGGCCAAAATATCCCAAGAAGTAAGTATTTTATTCGAATTCATGCAAAAACAAAAAGAACAAGTAAACTAATCTTTGGGCAGCATGCTGGACTCGTTTCGATCCAAATGTTGGACACCCGGGAAGCCGACCATTTAGATTACACCAGTGCCCAGCTTCTGTTCATAGAAAAGAGATGTATAGCCTCGATAAAACTACCGAATCACGGAACGAGGATCAAAAGGATGGAATAGAGGACAGCCTGGGGAGGATGCGAGACTTGCCTGAAGTTCGGTCGACGTATGTATATATTGAGTTGGGGTTTCAAGCAAGAGGCTACTCGAGGCTGCAGAAAGTATTTCATCCAGATCTCGATTCAAGTCTTGACATCAGCTGCCTCTAGAGAAGTGGATGATTCGGGAAAATGCTGGGGGCTGAGGCAGCTACGGAATATACAATATAACCCATGCTTCCGCGGACCAGGAAACAAGGGTTGCTATTAGCGATGTGGTAAATGTGAAATCTTAGAATACATGGCCCATTTAACTGCTTAGCATAATCTCTTAAATGATATACCTCATTGCTGATAGCTAAAGTTGGGTTTGTATCAGGGTAACCCCCCCGACTCGTTGTTCGAACTATATGACTTAGATGGTCATTCCGCCATCATCTTTAAATGCAATGCGCACGAGAAGCAAGGCATCTGACTCGGCCTTTCACCTTCTTCTGCGACCAAGTGCTCGTGTATCTCTTTTGCAAGCGATTGGGCTTTTGATAGCTGTTCTAAATTTTGATAACATCCCCCAGGCAAAGTCAATGTCAGCAGCACAGATGCGATCGATGGCGAACTTTAAGAGGTACAGACGAGATGAGAGTTCTCTACCAGTGCGTCCGGGCCGATTAAGAGGCGGGATGACGAGCTGAGTATGTAAGGACGAGTATATCTCGAATCCAGGATCAGAGCTAATCTGTTGAACGTCCATTGTGGTACACTCAGACAGTGCTTCGGAAACACGATGCGAAGAAAGACATTGAAGACAATATTGAAAAGGTGGCGCCAATCTAGCCTTTTTATATTCGCCGAGTTGCAGAGGCAAGCTAGCATTCACGGTCTCCAACGAAACGCAACTATCTCCAAAAGGATCGGATCTAGTCAGCCACAACACCACACTTTCCACGTGTTGGGGGACCCCTGATCGTTAGATTCAGGATGAATGGAACTGCAGTCAGCAATACACATTTATTTCGTATGTCTTTTGTTTTGGGGGGGGCCTGCCGTGAGTTGCGGATTCTGGACACCCACCCGGCGGTTCGACCCGAACATTTGTCATCTTCAACTTCAACTATAGTCAACCAGTTTCTGACAAAAGGCATTCAATCCCTTATAATATCCCCAATAGTAGCAAGTCGGATCGGGGGTGAAATTGTTCGCAAGTCCTACAAACACGTCCAAGGGAATCTCCTGTCTACCTTGTAGAGTTTACCAATAGGAACGGGCATATTTAGTAGCCTGGTCAGGTTCCATACATTCAATATTGCATTTGCCCGGGCATATCAAAGAGCGAATAAGAGCCGCCCCATGAAAATTCCCAGAGCGGGTCGCTGAAGTCAATGTCCTCGAGGGTGTCTGAGGTTCCGGAGGGCACTGGTACGATATCCTCTTGCGACTGGCCATCTAACAGCTGCCCTGTGGCTTTGCAATCAACCTCGTCAGCAGCCTTCTTAATCACAAGCCGAGCTCACAATACGCAGCCTAGAGATGAAAGAGATGAATACGGCGGGGTGAACTTACTGCTGCTTTGGCGCATTTTGGCCTGCTTCGCCGTATCAATAAACCTCTCTAGCTGGCCCTTTGCTCCGGATGCCCCTTCAATCTGCCATTGATGTTCGCTCAGAGTCTCCAAGGCCATGGCTATTACATCCTGATAGGGCTTATTGAGCCCTCCAATAAAAACATCCAGCTCCGGCACCAACGATGCCGCGACGACTACGGTTGCAGCCGACAACGTCACAAATACTGCGTTTGAACTAAACATTCGAGACGCAGAGCGTATGTTTGAATTCAGTAGGTCTATTGCAGAAACAGCAGCTTGGACGCATACTTTTGACAGCTCGGTCCGAAGCGCAGTCTCCGTCCGCGAAGGAATTGGGCCAGACTGCCATGGCATCGCAGACCGGCGTGCGGCAACCAATACGGTAGGTCGTAGCAGGACAAGGCGGAGATGGAGAATTCTGTACATCATTTTTAGTAAGAAAAAATGGACAGTCTCCGTGGCCTCTGCTGCTATGAGAGGGGGGGAAGTGAAATAGCTACCTAATGAGAACTGCCTCAGCCTGAAGTCGTAGCACTCGGCCTCGCGATCCATAGGGACTCACATCACAGTCGATTCTCAAATGCGGCGGAAGACTACTCTCAATTTCATCAACCTTTTCGTTGAGCTGGACAACTTTGCTTAGCTCAGGCGGGTGGAGGCTCCGAGCCAAGGAATCGTAGTTCGCTGTGCAGGTTCCATCAATTACTTCAAATATCTTGATCGATACAATGAAGGCGTCTAGGACGGACGGGACCCCCTGTGGCTGAATACCTAGCCCATCGCTGAGGAGATGCTCATCATCGATATTGTCAGGAAGAGCCGATGCATCACGAGCGTCGACCATTGTCTTTCTTCCGTAAATGCTTGGGAAGAGCCTATGTTTCACTGTTAGCAAGCAATTCCCATGCCATGCTAGGTTGACGTGCGAGTCATCGAAAAAACAACACCTACCTCTCCAACATGAGGCAGTGATGCCAGACCCTCTTTTTCATCTCCATGGCCAACTGGTTGCTCGAGGTCGGATCGGCGTCCATGTGCCATCCCATTGCCTGGCCCACCCGAATCGCAACTGCAAGTGTGTTGCAGCATCGATTAGAGTATTTGGTGCAGCTCAGGTAGATTGCTGTAAGCAGAAGACACTGGACGACGCCAATGCTGGGAATGTCCAGAGCATCCAGCGGCAGAAGGGCTCGAGTTCGGCGGTAGAATGCGTCGGCTGTTCGCAACTTGAGCTGAGGCTCGATACGTGAGTTAGTCAGGCAACCCAACGCAAACACCATGTTCAGGATCCCAAAAAAGGTCGCTTTAGAGGCGAGGCTCTCAAATGGATCCTGGCCTCGAGGCTGCCAAATGAGCTCATAGCTCTCACGGAGAGATGGAAGATGGAGGAGAGGGAAGAGAGGGTAGACGTATTGCTCGTAGCAAAGGACGAAATCATCTGCGGTGGCTTTGTCAGGAACCACCATGGCAGCAGTATCCGTCTCGATCGCCCAGTTGTCTGCCTTGCCCTGCAGAGACACCCATCCCTGCCCATCGAGCTGATTGTCTGCTATATCAGCAATGTCGCGGACGAACCGCGTAGTTGGAAGATCCACGATCGGGCGCTCGCTCGCCAAATCAAAGCCGGCAGTGCTGCCTCCAGTACTGTCATCGGGAAGCCCTTGAGCACCAAGAGCGCTCCTGTGCGGAGGATCCGACGGCGATTTTGGGGAGGTAACTATTGGAGTAATGAGGAGGAGTTTTACAAATGTTGTCGAGGAACCAGACCGATACACTTGCACAAACACACACACATGGGCAAACACACACACACAGGCAAACACAAACACAAACACACCTTGTAAAGAGGTGGACACTGCGATATGAACCGGGCTCTGTGCGGCTGCAGTCGTTGCCTGGCGTTCTAGTCTCTGCAGACGCGCCTCAATATCGAACAAGGTGCAAGCGGCCACGGGGACTGTTGCATCGTTGTATTCGCAGCTGATGGCTCGTGCCACGCACGTAGAGCACTGCGGGCGTTGCCCATCGCAGCGCGTCTTCTTGGCCCTGCATACTTTGCAAGACTCGGCCACCTTGCGACGCTTGCTGGACGACGACTGGGGCCGGGGGGCTTGGTGGCCGAGTGCCATCCCGAGGACGGCTCTTGCTGCTATGCCCGATTGTGCTTCGCTATGCATACATTCAGGGACCTTCCGCGGGGGGTCAGACTTACAAATGACGTGAGGTCGATGGCAGTGTCGATATCGGGGAGCCAGCCGAAGAGATATGCAGGCCTGATATGCAGGATCCGGGCCATCCGAGGAACACTCCCACTGTTAGCCAGTAGTTACTTAAACCCGCAACAGCTGTCTAGTCCGTGTAGGTGGTCCACCACTATCGCAGCATTAAACTGGAGTGTATCCGGAACGTTCCGCGAATCCGGGTCGTTCCCCGGCCTACTCGGACGTCTTGAGGGCATCATCAAATTGCCATCAAGAAGTGGATGTACGTTGTGACTGCTCTTGATGCACTCAGTCGTGGTTCTCAAATTGTACATATATATCGAGTGCTCTGCCTTTCGATGCCACATCTTTCAACTCACCATTCCGCCATACTACATGATATCATCATTAGTAGACTTGAACAGACACCAGCACGCACAAACGAACAAACGACCAAACAAACAAACAAACAAGCACTCACAACAGAATACGGTATACTCGAATTATCTACCATATAGGTGATTTACCATCCAAATTAATCACACAATGTCGACCGTCCAGAAAGTTGATGTTCATCACCACATCGTCCCGCCACAAATTGCTGGTATGTACCAAGCCTCTTCGCCGCTGGGCTGATATCGTTGTTTTCTCCACTGACGAATGCTATTCCCATTCTGTAGGCAACGGGTCCGGAATGGCGGGCATGAAGGCACCGGGATGGACCGTCGCCGACGACAACACATTCAGCAAAAGTGTCGGGATCAAAACCCGCATCTTCTCCGTCAGCACTCCCGGCGTATCTCACATTCACGACGCGGAGGAGAGCGCCAAAGTAGCCCGTGAGATGAACGAGTACTGCGCCGCTCTTCGAGACACGGACCCATCTCACTACGGTTTCTTCGCCACGGTCCCCTCGCTAGAGCACACCGAGCTCGCCCTCCGGGAGATTCACTACGCCTTCGATGCTCTGCATGCCGACGGCGTGACCCTGTTCACACGCTACGGGTCAGGCGACGGATACTTGGGCCACGCAGACTACGTGCCCGTGTGGGAGGAGCTCAATGCCCGCAGGGCAGTCGTCTTTGTTCACCCATGCAACAACAAGGACGCGACTCTCTTCAACCAGCATCTGCCCATGCCGGCGTTCGACTGGCCCCACGAGACGGGCCGCACGGCCATGGACCTCATTCTCCACAGGCGCCTGCAGCAATTCCCCGACACCAAGATCATCCTCTCGCACGCCGGCGGCACGCTGCCGCTGCTGGCACGCCGAGCGACCATGGTTGAGCTGTCCACGTTCGGGGCAGCCATGAGCGCCGAGGACATTCTAGGACAGGCCAAGAGCTTCTACTTTGACACGGCGCTGTCCGGGGGGGGCGAGATTCTCCCGCTCATCTTGAGATTTGCCAACAAGGGACACGTCCTGTTTGGAAGCGACTATCCGCACGCCCCTCCCGCCATTAGCGGAAGCTATACCAAGTTCTTTGACGAATACGAAATGGATGAGGAGACAAGGAGGGAGACATGCCATGGAGCGGCGGAAAGGCTGTTTCCGAGGCTCAAGGGTCTGTATGATGCTTGAGGCAGCAACAAGGGCGGCGGCTGTGCTTTTCTTTGATATTAAACAATAGACAACAGTGGTGTTTTCCATCCCCGCCGTCAGCACCACAGCCAATGCCATCTTTTCCTGCAAACTTCCTGCAAGCTTTTTTCAAAACAGTTGCTGGTCATTACGGGATCTTGGCGAGCGGTCACTCTTTGCTCGTGGCACCGTTTTCCCTGGCAAATACACCAGCTTGGAGCAACATCTCAGCCTGTTATTACTAGTAGTATAGCTATCACGCCAACATCAAAAGCATAGCTGCTGTAGTATAACTATCAGAATCTATATTAAGCTACGGGATTCCCGGGCATAGAATTCAGAGCTACTGTTCAAAAATACGTCGTGCAGTTACTGTAGCGAATAGTGTACTTCTTGTAACCAATTTTGATTTTACCGTGATGAGAAATGGTTACCATCTCCTCAATACGTACACTACAAGCTACAAGATATTCACTCAATGGAATCAAACTACTCCTCACCATACTTGAAGACACGGTTGGCAAACAATGCGACGCGACACGGAACAAATAAAACTCGCAACCGCGTATTCAATGAGCCTCCAGTAGTGAAATTGCAGGCAGGCCTGCAGAGAAAACAGGTGTCGGAGTATACTGATACCACAATCCATCCCAAGTCAGTCACGCGCCTGTTTATCTGCTGTCTTTGCGGCAATGGGCGCCCTGTGATTTCATTCCTATTGCACTACCACCATGACGCATCGAGTCTTTCGGCCACGACCTCGAATTGCGCGTCTCATCACACACACTACAGAGGATACAAATCCAGTCCAATAGCATACGACAGCAAAGTTCTTCTCCTGCCGACGTTCCCTGCCACCGGCTCATCTAGCGCTTCCAACAACGCATTCACTTGCGGCCCTGACTGCCAAGTTAACGTTTGCTCATGTATCAAGGAGGGCGACTTACCAGTGAGGTTCTCTACGTCACACAGTCTCGCGGGGAAGTTCGGGATCAAGGTCCCATCAACCATGCTGTACAATGGATATAGTTGGCAATCGCGTTGCCTGGCAGTTCTGTTATGCATCCGTGCTGTCATGTTTTTGTTCCTGCTCAACTCTGTTAGTTCTGTAGAGAATTTGCCTTATTATCGGCCAGTCTTATACTCGCATTGCTGCAATCTTTTGATCTGTTCTGTCCATCCGCTGCTCCAGCGCATCGATCCGGCGTTCCATGCGTTGCTCCAATGCAGTCAGCTGGAGAGAAATCTGAGCAACGACATTATCAAGTGCCGGTACATTCGAGAGGCGGTCAATCTCATCAGCCGAGTCGTTGAAGGTTGCGGCTGACTGTCTGAGGCATGTGGCTAAAACGCCATAATTGGTCTGATCCGGGGTGTACTCCATCTCTTTGACTCTTATCGGAAGGGAATCATGACCTTTGCCGGAGGGAGGAGGCGATGAGGAGAACTTATCCGGCATTGTCTGTATTTATCTACAGCCCAGGGAATCACCCGACTTCTTTGGCCCGTGCTTTGTCTTGTGGACCGTTGTTTTCTCTTGACTTCTTTCGGCTGCACTGATGCGTTGTTGTGTAACGTTGACGAGCAATTTCTTCTGCCGTCTGTCGTCTGCCGTCTCGTAGTGGCAGCCGGGGGATTCACAGAATCGCGAGAATGTGGCATACGTTTATTTACCGTCGCTGCTGATAAGTACACTACTGGAAAGAAATGGTATAATATAAATATCAAGAGATTGGGGAGGGTCAGAAATATTGAGATGCTGGAGGCACACTGGGCACTGCACACACCATGAACCCCTACTCTTCGCCCTACCGTTCACATTTGTTCAACCTTGTTCAGCTGCATTCACCCGTGTTCGCCAAGGTCCACCACCCGTTCACCTGCAGTCATCGAGACCCAGTTGTCCCTCGCACGCGTGGTCGCCTTGCTTTGACTCTTTGACTCTCTACGGAGGGCCTATGTTTGTTTTCTTTTGCTCGGTCATTTGCTCGGTCATGTGCTCGGCCATTTGCTCATTCAGCCCAACTCTCCATCGTTCTTGGGAACGAGAGCGTGGGCGGACGTACAAACCTCATACTGCGGGTGCAGTGAGAACTTGATAGTCTTCTCTGTACGAGATCAATTCCGGCTGATGGCTCTTCCGCACTGTGTTGTGGTGTCGATGTGCGTGGGGCTGACAAATAATGCCACAGAGCCGAAGCCGGGTGGAGCTGAAATTAACCGTCACAAACGCCCTTGGCTGGCAGCTGTACTTCGTATCGCAGCCGCAATTCACGCCTCACCCTCACATCTACATTCTGATCGACCCTCCTGTTTGTTTTTATGGTATGTTTACGGCGAATAGCATTGCTCCGTTGCTCTAGACACCAGTGGCTGCCCGGAACATGACCCCCGACGGCAGCGCTCCAACCTCCTCGTCAGCCCCGAGGCGGAAAAACGGCAGACAGCAGGCTTGCGAGCCTTGTCGCCGCCGGAAAGTTGCGTGTGACCACCGCCTCCCCGTCTGCTCTCGATGTAGACGCGGGAACATCCCTGAAAAATGTGTGTTTTTGGTGCCGGCGCGCTCTGCCTCCGTGGCCTCGCCGCCGCCTCCCTCCCCAGCGAGGTCTCCTATCAAAAACAGAGTCAAGGCGGACAGTGCTACGCCTCGATCAGATGGCAACACAGGCTATCTCGGAGCCACAAGCTTCTCGGCGTTCTATGAGGAAACCCAGAAGCGCGCTTCGTCGCCGGGGCGTCACGACTCATATGCTGAGATTGGTTGCCCTCGGGCAAGAGCGGATAGTCGCCAGGCGGTGTACAACGAGCGCGCCCTGCAAACACTACGCAGCATACCCGAAATGACATTCGCGTACGCACTGGTCACCGTGAAGAGCAGCGTGTTCCTAGGGTGGTCGCAGCTTGCCGGGGAGCGTCTTCATCAGTCTCTCTGGTCGACATTCAAATCCTGTCTCGGACATGACTCGAGCGATGAAGCGCTGGCGCGCATGGCTGCAGTCCTCTGCAACAACACAGACAAGCCATTTGACGAGAACCAGACGGACGCAGAGCAGTGGATACAATCCTTCTCTGGGCCAAACATGCGCTGGGAATCTCTCGGCCACCTCTTTATATACTGGGCATATGGCGTGCCGTATGTGCCAGAAGCATACGTGAACAAGTTATGTGACAGCTTGTCCCTATCCGGACCCAGGGAGCTCGTCATATTTTACCAGAATTGCGCGTCGAGGTGTATCGAGCTTAGCCGTGAGAGTACGGGCAATACGGTGCTGTTGTTTCTGGTGTTTAAGCACTGTAGGCTTGAATCTACGATAACAGGAGACACGGGTAGGATGCGACCACGACTCGTCATCAAGTGGCTGTTCCTGCTAACACGCATATGCCAGGCATACGGTTCTGGAGACTGCACGGAGAGCTTCTCGCACTTACGACATATCTGGGCCTCCACGAATCTTCCAACACAAACGTCCTGGACATGGCCATCTCGGTGCAGATGAAGCGTCGACTGTTCGCAGCCTTGTTCGCCCACGACAAAGGCGCCGCCACGTTTACTGGCCGCCCCAACATTTCTCAACCGGAGGTTCGTCTCCACGCCCCTCCCCCTGGACATTTCCGACCAGGTACTGTTCGGTGGCGCCGCAGCCGTCAAGGAGGGGCAGATCTCATTCGACGAGGATGGGTGGAACAAGAATGGCCTAGAGAACTGTTGCACCTTCTCCCGTGCCAACACCATGTTGTCGACCCTCCGAGATGAGATTTTGGAAATTGCGCTGCAGAAATTACGACGGCGATAGGACCGTGCTCGAGTAAGTGCCCTGCACAACTTGGCGAAGACGGCAACACTAACTCGCATCCATCCAGAGATCTCAAACGTCGCGCCTTGGAATTCTACGAAAGGCTGCCACGCGTCGTCACCTATCACCCCGATGACCTCTCGAACCGGGACATCGAGCCTGGCATGCTACGCAACAGGCTCCTGTTGAAGCTAGAGCACTTCCAAAACCTCTTCCTGCTGGAGCGGCTGCTCTGCAAATACTGCAAATTCGAAGCAAGCCTGAGGCTCTTTGAAATCAGCATGCAAATGGTGTCCGACGCGCTTCTGTTCTGGACGAACCAACAACGGCTAAACGGCTCAGAAACCTGCCTCGACTGGCTAGTCGTTTGCTTCGCGGCCCCGGCCGGCGGAATCCTGTGCATGGAGCTGCTACGGTGCAACACGTCGCAGCCCGTGCTATCGGCATCCACGAAGGCGACCATTGTCGAGAAGCTGAGTCTGCTCGTCGCCTTCCTCGACTGGGTCTCCCCGTCGGCGTCCAACTACGAAATCTGCAGGCGCGTGATGAAGGCTGTGCGGAACGTGATTGAGCAGGCGATGGAGCCGGCGCCCGTGCGAGTGAGCAGGAGTGACGAGACAGCTTGGGCGTGGAATCAAGAGCTGTCGGCCGACGTGAATGCGTTTTTCAACTTTGACTTGTTGGATACGTTTGACTGGATGCGTCCTGATGCAGGGACTTTTGGGAGCTAGAGAGGCGCGGCGCATCGTCACGGCTGGTAAGTAGGCGTCGATGCGGCTTGACATGCACCATTCTATAAATGTTTGCGAAAGACGAATGTACCAATTGCTACCCTTCTTTCGATATGGAAGAAACATGAAGTCTTTCCTACTTCATGAGCAGGTCCCACAGTGCACACGAACAGGAAATCCGACTGAGGCCGAGCCGATTGAGCCATGGTTAAGCGATGAGAGCCAGGATAGATGAGGTACAAATTCCTTTTATCGACGGCATTCTCAAGGGTAATTATATACTCGGAGCCTGCGGTGTCGGAGAGCCGTTGGTGATGCCGTGCCTTAGCTTTCGAACCCCCAGTGCAAAGCTGCCGTTGACGAACGCGAAGTGCTTTCTAGATGGAGGCGTGATTAAACTTGGACATGTACCGGAATTAATGTATTCTGGAGCACAACTCTCGAGTATATGTTACTGAGAGGCCTCTCCAACTTGGCTTTCTTTGAAATACTGCGTAGAAGCGGTGCGCGTGGGCTCAATAGACAGACACGCGGGTTACTGGCATCGAAGATTTACGAACCTGTCCGATGAACACCGTCGAATAGGTTTGCCCACAGCGCCAACTAATCCTACGGGGTACGATCAAATCACTAGCTGGATCATCCATCCTGCTCTATATCTGCCTACCTTTTCAACTCTAACAAGGTTCCACAGTCGTGCTCTGTGAAAACCGAGAGTATACAGGGTAGGTGGAGCGGTAGATGCTTCGGCATAAAGCACACTGTGTCGATGGCTCAGCTTCGCAATTTCGAACAACCTCAATTTTCATGTTTCATTTTCTTATTTCCCCTAAAAAAAAGAACAACAAAAACTCGAGCTTATGCACGCCACCAGAGCCATCGCTGTCGATTCCGACAACATGCCCGCGGAAACCTAGCATCTTGTTCACCCGTCGTCGTGGACTCCACATCTTGCTGACTTTGACGTGCCCAACTCCGAGAGGCTTGAGTCACACTGACTCACTAATTACCATTTATTGATGCCGCTCACTAGTGACTCACTGCCAGCTTCCAGATTTGGAAGCGCGATGCGGAATCAGAAGCGCTCACTCGCGTCCTCTCAATCACTAATCAACGATACGACCACCGCATTGGGCCAACGCAGGAGCGCCATCCAACATCTCCCCCGTCTGCGTCTCATTCGAACAGGGCCAAGCACGGCACGCTTAGCCTCGAATCCCGTCGACGGCGGATGAGTGGCATGTCGATTGTAAACCTACCCCAGCCCGTCAGCTTCATTCCGACGCGCGAGTGTTGGAAAAAAACAGCAATAGTCTCATGGACATGATTCCTCTGGACATGTAGCCAAGTGAGACTCAATTGGCCAATACATCCAACGCCCCTATATATATCCGCTGCAACTCCCACTTGCCACATCGCCAACCCCTCGCCAACACAATCACCAGCCCCTCAACCAACTCACAAACACCACGAACCACCACGAAACCACCACGATGGCCCAGTTCACCCCCCTCGCCAGCAGCCTCGCCCCCAAGATCGCCGCCTACTCCATCACCCCCCCAGAGCACATGGCCGTCGAGGTCTCCCAGGCTGAACACCGCATCCAGCTCGTCAACTTCTGGCGCATCCAGCCCGGCAGCCGCGTCCTCGAGATCGGCTGCGGGCAGGGCAACTGCACGGCCGTCCTCGCCGAGGCCGTCGGCCCAGACGGGCACGTCGACGGCGTGGACCCCGGCGCACCGGACTACGGCGCCCCCTGGACGCTTGCGCAGGCCCAGGCGGCCATCTCCGAGAGTGCCGTCGGGTCGCGCATCTCGTGGCACTGTGCCGAGCCGGCTGACTTCCTCGAGAAGAACAAGGACAAGACGTGGGACTACGTCGTCATGGCCCATTGTGTCTGGTACTTCCCCTCGCCCCAAGTGCTCACCGGCATGCTGGCCGCGCTCAAGGGCCGCGTCGGGACCTATCTCGTGGCCGAGTACGCCCTCAAGGCATCGCAGCCAGCCGCCGCGCCGCACGTCATAGCCGCCCTGGCGAGGGCCTCCCTCGAGGCGCACAACAAGCAGAGCGAGGCGAACATCCGATGCCTGTTCAGCCCGGAGGACATCAGGAACGCGGCCGAGGGGCAAGGGTGGGCCTTTGACGCCGAGACCACCATCGTGCCCGGCGAGGGCCTGTTGGACGGCCACTGGGAGGTCATCATGATCAAGGGCGAGGATTACCTGAAGGAGGTGGACGCCCGCATCGAGGACGAGCAGGTCAAGATCATGCTCAAGTCGTCCAGGGCCGCTGTGCTGGCTGCGTTGGAGGTTGCGGGTGTGAAGCAGGCGCGCACTATGGACGTGTGGGCCGCGCGGTTCAACTAGGAATATAATTTCTATACCGAATATAAAGAACCTCTATGAGACAAACACTGCCAACAGCCCCCCGAGACGGTTTATTAGCATAGTAAACGCGCAGCACCTTAAGCGTGATCTTTATCGCCTTCCACATGTGCCTTCCCCGTCATGTACTCGTCCTCAAACGGCTTCTCTCCCATTCGAGACCAACACATGGCGGACATGAGCGCATCGTCCGTCTCCTTGCTCGCAAAGAGGAGTTCCGAGTTCCCATCTCCGAGGTGCGTCACCGAGCGGTCCTGCATGACAGAGTTAGCCAATATCTCCCACCGTCGCAATGAGAGGAATGAATACCAGGCCTAGCGTCAGCTTGATCACGCCGTCCGCCCACTGGTTCACGTATTTATACCGAGGCGGCTTGCCTCTCGCCACGAGCACAACGTTATCCGCAACGATGCTAGCCTGGCGCATGGCGGACCGCGCGTTCGGGTTCGGCGTGTTTGTGTCGGCGACGTCACCGCAGGCGTAAATGTTGGGGAATGCTTCGTCTGCGATCTGGAGCGTCGGCTTGATCTTGATGTGGCTCGTCGGCGCGATGGAGGTTGGGCTGAGCGTGGCGAGGACGTCGGAGATTGGCTTTTGACCTGTGCAGTTGATCTATCGTCGTAATCGTATTAGTGCCCATACTCTCAAGACGAATTTCTCGTCAGGAGAGGGGGGTGCGGGAGAGGATCCCAACTTACAAAGAAGTCGCAGGAAATCTGTCGTCCAGACTTCAAAGTGACAACGCCAGTCGCAGCATCCTCATTCACCACGCGCTCATCCAGTATCACCTCCACCCCCAGCCGCTCCATGCCCTCCAACGCCGCCTTCTGCAGCCCCTTGCCAAACCTATGCATCAGCGCGCTCCTCGAATGCACGATCGTGATGTTCTTGTCCGGGTATAGCGCCTTTGCATCCGTCGCGACTTCGACCCCGGCCGCTCCGCCACCGACCACCACAACCGTCTTGGCCGACTCGATGCCACTCTGCATAGCCTGCAGGCGCTCCATGCCCTTTCTCTTGTCCGTCTCGTTGACTCTTGATGGCAGACCTTCCTCCACCCCCGAGCCGGTCGCTATGACGAGTATCTCGTACGGGATTTCCTCCCCGCTGCCCTGGAGCCGGACGCTCGACTTGGTCACGCTCGCGACTCGATCCTGAACCCATCGCAGAGACCCCTCCGGCGCTCCCTTGACATTCCCTCCATACGGGATGAACGCCTTGTGCTCGTGGTCCTTGACAACGCAGAAACGGGGAAGCACCCACGTGAACTGGAAGTGGCTGTTGGGCTCCACGACGACGACCCGGTAGGGACTGTCGTGTGGCAGCTGCGCTGTCACAATGCGAGCAACATGATAACCCGCAAAGGAGGCGCCCACGATGACGATATTGTGCTGGCGGGACGAGGCAGGCGAAAATCCGAACCAGATGCCCCGTCGTCGGATGATGGCTGCCTTGGCGGCGCGTCGTATCTCGGCCCACAGAGTGATGAAGATGTAGCCGGCGAGTTTGGCGTAGAGGCCCGGTTTCTCCCACATCTTGAGCTATGAGCGATCCGAGGCTATCAGGGTCGAGAGTGCCAAATAGCAGACTATTCCCCCGCCGCGTGGTCGTGTCTAAGAGGGTCACCTTGGCAATGGCCGGATGAGAAGGAAGCCACAGGCGAAGAGGATGCGGGACAAGCAAGGCTCGGTTCAACTCTTGACCCTCAGCAAGTGGGACAGAAGTTTTTTGGTCGTGAGGGGCCTGCATGAATTGCCTCTTGGGCGGAAGCAGCTGAAGAAATTATAAGCACGCGCATGTCACAGCCCGGTGTCGGCATTTTCATCTGAATGGTTGATAAGTCCGAGTCTCCACCGAAGAGGGCTGCAGGGATCGGATCAGATAACTCAACACCCCTGTCGCAGCCTCCCCTTGACTTGGGTAAGACCCTGCATCGGCGAGGCGAGACTCACAGAAGCGGAAACTAAAGTTCCAGCTGGATACAGGGGGGGGATGGCTTGACTCTGTCTCCGTCGATGTCAACCCATGATGGCGCTACCTCTTTAAGACGAGGCTTGTCAATAGTATCACGAGCATACCCTTTTACATTATGAAGGTTGGGTCCAGGGACGGTGGTGCTTCGACAGTTCTGGCATACTATAAGATGCACGGTTGCCCTGTTGGCGGGTGAGAGAAGCTTGATCTCCCCCATCGACTCAAACGCTCTACATGCCCGTCGCCCTCTCTTTATTCACTAGTTCTACTCTTCAGGCGCAACCATGGTGCAACTTATTCTCCCAGCACTCATACCCGACATCAAGAAAGTCTACGATGTCTACTTTGCAGCCTTCAAGACCGATCCCATGGGCGGTATCATGCTGGACATCCTCTTCCCCGGCGTTCACGACACCAGCTTTCGCGAGGCGCACGCCGCCGGGACGCTGAACTACTGGCACACGAGCGGCTGCCAGTACACTCTCAAGTGTGTGGAAACAAAGACGGGCGAGATCATCGGCATGGGCTTGGGTGACGTGTATCTCACTGAGAGGAGCGACGAGGAGCGCAAAAACCATGGCGTACCGTGGCTGGAGGGCGAACAGAGGGAGAGGGCGGAGAAAATTCTGAATCCCCTATGGGAGGCCAGAGAGAAGCTGTTCGGAGCAAGGCCGTACATTTGTAAGTCTCCGCATCCCTCACACTACCCGACCCGGCTTCTTGCACATGGTAGTACAGTTGCGCTAACACATTCCCTCGTCAGATTGCCACGTTATTGCCATCGATCCCCGTCACCAAGGACGAAAAGCTGGTGCGCTGCTTGTGCAGTGGGGTATCGAAATTGGCGAGAAGGCCGGCTTGCCTGTGTACTTTGAGTCATCGCCTTCCACGGTGAATCTCTACAAGAAGATGGGCTTCGAGATACTGGACGAGAAAGTTGTGCACAAGGCCGAGGTACTGGGGACAGAAACAGACATTGAGGTGCCCTTGATGATCAAGATGCCCTCGGCAGCCGGTGGCATTAGTTTCACCGAGTGGAGGCAACAGGGTTATCCCGAGTTCTGAAGGCGGAAGGAGAGTGTCTGGGTCCTTTCTTTGACCCACGGTGCCTGACATCGCTTGGGTCGCTTGCTCAAGATGTTTTCAAGCGTATGCGTGGCTGTCGTGGAGGAGTCGCTAAGCTGGAGATGGCTAGCTGAGCCGAGAGCTGAATCCCAAATACATGAAGGTAACCCATCCAAAAGTACTTCGTAGTGGGTGGACTGATGGGCCTTTTTTAAGTTGGAGCAAAGATATGCGCGATTATTATCAGATCATCAGATAAAGTTGTGCGACTCCACGCTGAACAGCACATTCCATTCCATTCTTGGCAGGTCTTGCACATGCATGTCACACCCCTGTTCGACCCATGCATGCAGGCCTTGTCCTTGCAAGTTGCGTGAGCCCTACTGCCTCTATTTGCTTGGCTCAATTGTTCGGACGTCGGTGTTTTCCGACAATTTCCCGACCTGTTCCTGAGGGTTGCCGTGCTTTGTTTGATTGGCATTGCACTCTGGCCGGGATCGGAAGGGCCAGAGGGTCTGTATCCGTGGCATCATGAATGCGCAAACCGTTGAACTGGCTGGTCGAAGCCAAGCAACTGCATTCTAGTCGCAAAATTGCAGAATGCTCCCCTCAGTAACAGAAGCGGTCGGTGCTTTGAGCGAGGAACTTGTCTGGTCTGGCCCCATGGCTATTGAACTAGGTGTGACAGGAACCCTTCGAACGACGTTGTCTCGCATCTTTCATCACTAGGCTGCAAATTTGGGTATCAGAGACAACCAAACGGCCGATCCATTCGCCACCGTACCCCCCAAGTCGGAATTTGTGTCGCATATTTTTTGGTTGCGATATTCCCCATTTTTGCACACAAATGGAGGCTGTGTGTGACTGGAGACGACGAAACCACGCACTTCCAAGAGCGGCTTCATTCTTAAGCAAAGGAAAATTGTTTGAGAATAGGAGCCATGTTATAGCACCAAATCTCTTTCTGCTCCTTGAATTAGTGATAACATGCTACCAGGTCCATGATCTGATGTTGGTTAAGCATTCAGGTGGGTCTCGTCAGCGTGGCAATCGCGATCTTGCGTGCATCGTCAGCAAATAGTCGCGATCCACTGTGTCTTGTCAGCATATAGTCACGATCAATCGTGTCCCACCGACACGATAACCGCGATACATCGTGCATCTTATGGATGCAATATACCATTAACTATGGCGGATGGCCAAGGAGGCACCTTAAGGACCGTCTATCAAGACCGGCCGTTGCACCCGAGGAGCTACTACATCGAGCCGGTGCCGTACCACATAAGCCGAACGCCTTTTCGATCCACTAGGATTATTTGATATATTCGCGCTGTCTTGTGCTTATGATTGCCATGTAATCCGTGTTTGCTGGCATGGTAATTCGGACAGTTGCCTTCGCAGCAACATCTTCTCTTACACTAACGCGACATTCCCGTGATCTATTACCGCCTTTGGGGTTGTTCTTCGTTCGAAAGAACATAATTCAGCCTACTCAGAGTGTTAATACAAGGTGCATCATCACTCGGTAACACATTTCTCGCCTCCGCAGGATAAATCGAGAACACCCCGGCCGCCGAGGCTGGTTCCATGTCCCGCTGCTCGCTGTCGCCAATGTATGCTACATCCACGGCAGAAATATGCAAATGTCCCAAGACAATGGGGAAGACCCTATCAACTTATGTAGCCCGAAATTGGTTGATTGTGACAAGGAAGTCGACGTATTTGTCAATGCCCAATTGTTTAATGGTTCGTTCCCGTGCATCTTGCGGTCCCTGTGATAATCGCAATTTTCTTGTCTAAGCTCCAGATTTTTGAAAGTAGCTCCAGAGCTCCATATTTGAGTTCGAGAGATGCTGATGAAGTGGCCTCATAACGCGCCGTAAGATGTCCCACAAAGTCGTCTTTCTGTGGCATCTCGAATCTTACTAAAACAGTCGCAAATCTTTCTCTTTGTAATCTTATGATGTTCTCCCATTGGAAAAGGCTTTTCCTGTCTTTTCCTTGAGAACCCTTGAGTATTTTCATTCAATGCGACCATAGGTGTGCCATAGTACTTCGAGATTTCCAAGAAGGTTGCCTGTGCTGCCACTCTGGAGCTGCGACGAAACTAATGGAAGGTATCGTCAAGATCGGACGCAATCCAAGATTTTTGATACAAGATATCACACAGCCTTCGAACATGGTCCTACCAGCTGCTCATATATAGAGAACTCACGCATTACTTGATTGCTTGTATTTTCACGTTCGATAGGAGATTGTGGAAGTCAGCCTCTCTTTTTGACGGTTACGCTCGTTCTGATGGTTCCACACATCCGACCAAATTGCTCCTCATCATTTGTTGTTCCCTGGTCCTCCGTCGCAAATAGAATCGAATACGAATGTCTTCTTAAAGTCTAGCATAGCCTCTGAAAAGGATATCCCCCATTTCCGCCATATTCTCTCGAACTCTGGATCAGATACATTAGCAAGCTTCTCATAAAGTAGGACTGAAACTGACTCTGCTGGAGCTTGTTGCAGCATACGAAACATAGCGGCATAGCAGTCGATAAATCCTTGCAGATCTGCCCAGCCCAACGTCTTCCAACCGTCAAACACTCAGATCGGATCTGGACCAGGAAGACGGGTCAAAACTTGGCGTATCTGGAGGGACTTGGCCCAAGTTCAAAGTGGGCTCCCCTCTGTCGCCCTTGCTCATGACATCCTCTTTGCATATCAATAAAGAATTGCCCAAACTCGCCGCTTTCGTACAGACAAGGCGCAGTGACAGGTCCTCAAGAATGTCGCAACGTACCCCAGAAGCTTGTTCCAGTTGATGATTGCCATTCGAGAGCAGTTCGCTTGTGGCGGCACAATGAGGCAATTCCGCAAAAACTCTCATGAGAAGGGCAGGGCCGCTTCGAGGGCAAGCCACGACATGTCAAAGTTGGAGCTGTGGGCTGTGCTCAACTGCGGTTGCCCCATTTCTCTATTCTTCTGGTGCAAATAGACGGACTGGCTTAATAGAAAGCGTCTAGGTACGGTTTGTCACAGGTCCGCGAATTGCGAGTCCACTCAGTGTGCGAAATACATAAGAGCATCAGTGGGTTACCTCGTTTTAGTGGCCTCTGAGGTGTCTTGAGAGGAGACCTGCATTCTTCAAGGTATACTTCGCCGTAGCTGAAAATATTGGAAGAGAAGGCGAAGTCGTCTGGCGAGATGTACTCACGATAAGTACAAAGTACGTAGCAGTACAGTTTCGCCGCTGTGGGGTTCTTTCCTTCTTATTGACAGGTGACGAGTCTGCGATCGACGTCCGGGGATCATTTTGTGGGCATATTGAAGCTACGGTGCGATCTGGGCCCATTCATCAGGCGGTTCGGGAAAGGATGGCCAGTATTTCATTGATTCATTGCCTCTCCAAGTTTGCTAGGCTAGACCTCACGACAAACCATCCCTCTCATTCCCTCAAGTCCTCTTTCCCGAAAAAACAAACAAGCAAACAAAAAACGCCCACTAGTCGGGCCAGGGAGCAACACTGGTGAGAATTCTGTAGGAAACTCTGACTGCAAGTCCGTTTCCTAGCCACTTTTCACCTTGTCAATACGCTAAAGGCAAAGGCGGGAAAGGGGGGGGATTGCATCGGCCGCCTAGGTAACAAAAATCAATTCAAAAACAACGCTGCTCAGGGATAGTCTATCGTGTGATAAAGTGTAGCTTTCATATTCCTCCAACAAAATATTTGGTACAATTCTATACATCCATTGACACTTCATTCCTTGTCCTTGACCAGCGAAAAGTTCCAGGGCTGCCAGCCCTGCGTCGTCCAAGTCGGCATGCATCTCACCTTCTCTGGCGGATTCTTCTGCCACTTGATTGCGTCGCCCGCTGCATCCTGGTTCGCTACTAGGTCGGACACGAAGCCCTTCAGATTCTTGATCTTTGCCCCCCTCTCGGTCGAGTACTCAAAGTTGACAGTCGGCACCACGGCGATCTTATTGTAGCCTCGGAACCACAAGTCCTTGCAGAATAGTTCCGGCTCGCCCTGATAGCACTCATCCTTCTGCACGCCGCGGAACCGTACGGGGTTCTTCTCGTCGAGGAGTGGCTGCGCGCCAAAAGCCACCGCGCCGTTCCAGCATGAGAATACCTGGAAGGGCCGATGAGCTTCGAAGCGTGCCTTGGTATCCGGGGTGTTGAAGAAGAGGTTCAACGCGTGTTCCCAACCACCGTTGTCCGCGATTCTGAAGAACGATTCGCCGCTGATGTCGCGTGAGATCCACACGTCGTAAAAGCTCGTCTTGTCGCCGTCGAAATTCCAATCCATGGCGCACGTCATGTCGGCACCGAGCCTGCGTCGCTGAAATGCCAGCTCGAGAATATCCTCCGGGCAGGCGGACACATCATTGAGAAATAATATCGTCGTGTCTTTGTCCACGAGCTCGTCGCGGTCGAGAAGCGGCGTAAGCGCCCGGTTTCGAATTTCGGCCAGCGTCTTTACGCGGTCGTGTTTCATCGGGTTGAGGGGGGTGGACTGGAAGAAGAATCTTGCGCCAAGGGCATCGAATCCCGGTCGGAGAGCTTGGACGACGTCGGCGGTTCCATCGGGGGAATTGCCCTCGACGATGGACAAGGCGCAATTTTCGGGCCCCAAGAATCGTATCGCTTCGACAATGCTGGCGATGAGACGGGGGAGTATGGGGAGGTTCTCTCGCAAGTTCAACGCAAAAAAGTAGCGGATCTTGCCTTCTGGGTTTTCTTTGGGCTTCAGTGGCTCGTATCGCGTCGTGTTGAGCGCCGGGCACTCGAGCCAGTCGAGACGGTGAGGGTTGCCATTGAAAATGGCGTCGAGGTTCCGCGCGATGTCTCCGGCAGGAAGGATTTTGCCTTGAGGCTCACCATGATTAGCAGAGAGTAACATCGCATGCAGTTGGGGTTGGTTCCATGCCTACCATTTATAACCGCTGCATGTTGAGCGCTAGTACCACCATAGACATCATAGCGATCAAGCCCTGTTGCTGGTGAGTAACTGCCGATACTGATGAAACGCAAAGCCACAGGCAATGCCAGGTACTCACGTTTGAAGAGGAAGACGAGGACTATGAATGCAAACACTGCTGCAGCTGGCATGCCCAGCCTCGGGAGCTTTCTAGACATGTTGGCTCACTGGGTGTCATGATGTGGGTGAAGGGAGAATGGAGTGGACGCGGCTCACGGCGGCGACATAATGAAGGTTTTGACGAGTAGCCACTGGCGAAGGCAAAGTTAGTCGAAGTGGGACGGGCAGCGAATGCGAGGGACTTTGTCGGTGCCGGATACGAAGTACATTTCCGGGACGCGCCTTAAAGGGGTGGGGGATTCCCATATTAAGGCTGCCATAGGAACTAGACCTACCAGCATTCCGGAATACGGGGGCTGAGGGAGCCGGAGAGATCCTTTGGGGCGTCGTGGACCCTGAGATGGACGCAACCCACGCCTGCTGCTGGCGAGCCGTCGTACCCAACAGGCAACGGCGTGCTTTTTTTTTTTTTTTCTCTACAGAACATCTAGGCAGGGTGGTTTACAGGCGCCCTTTCAATGGTATGTTAGGCAAGTCATGGAGCAACGTCTCAACGGACATGGTCGTACCTATCTAGTGATTCGCGCAAGGATACTGCAAAGAAGGACAAACGCGCCTGACCGTAAGTCCCCGAGTGATCATCGTCGCATTGTGTCCTTTGAATTAGTAACCGTCACATCCGAATTCAGCGGCAACTTAGGGTTCACTCTAATGTGAAGTACAGAGTTACTAGTGGGAAATGCGAATTTGAGGCTGTCCGGCGCAGCCTTTGGCGGAAGGCACGGAACAGTGGGTTTTGCGTCCTCAGGAAAGAGACTCGTCGCCGTCCCTGACACCATAAACCCACAGCCGCTGGCAAGTCATTAATACAGTGGCTCATTGGATCCCCTACACCACGGCCGATCACCGAGATTGACACGACAAAGAAGAGTCTGTGGAGATGATCTTCCCGCTGGTCTCACGCCAGAGACCTGATGCGCCACCGAGCACCTGCAAGGTTGACAGTTGTACGATACGGAGTACAGAAATAAGTACAGAGTAGCAGCTGGTTGGAAGGGAGGGCCTCGTGCCTCTCTACCGGCATGTCGGCACAACGCGCAATCGTCCTGGTCAGTCTGCCAGGCTAGGGTAATATAGCGCTGACTTCGTTTAGGGGAGGAAAAAAGGAGTCTGTTAATTTCACGCGAGCCTGAGTGTGACTCAGCTCGTAAGGCGCGCGTGCGTGTATCCTTTCCTATCTTACTCCGTACCTACTCGCTAATTAGCACCTTGTCGAAAAGGAAGCATGTCGTACCCCTTTTAAAAAACCAACTCGTTTCTAGCAGTGACCAGGGACGGCAAGAGGCCGAGCCAGGAAGCCACAGTAAGGCCTCCAATCAAACCAGCCCATTAGTTAGTGTTCGTCGGGTCTGCGTTCCCTGACACCCAAATAGATCTGGCGCGAAAGTCCTAGTAAGCCACAGTTCCGCATGAACAGTAATAAGACGCGCACGCTTTGCATGGCATTTCCCTTCCTTCTCGCTATCCCTGTTGGGAAACGCGCCGCCAGTGGCAGACAGTTGCCCAAGCACCGCCAAGCCAGCCAAGGTCGATATCAATATTCCCTACCCGCAATGCAGATACACAACCAGTATAAGAAGAAAAGCTTTAGCACTGATCGCCTCTCAGTAATCCACTGCCTCACACTGCATGGCACTACCAACAAAAACGGGTACAGAATGAGCCCTGACTCGTGCCGTTCCACAGGAACCCAGAAGCTTCATGCTGCATGAAAGAGTGAATCAACCCTTCGCCAGCCAGCCCTATCAAATCAGTCCCAGCAATGCCATCATCCTTTGGAATGTTGCCAGTGGTGACGTTCTCACACTCACCGCTCCGCTATACATCCCTCGCACTGTCACACGGGCATCTAGCTTGCATTTCGCCAGAAACACGCCGAGACCGCCCGCCATGGCCCATTTGTGCCCAGCCGTGGCCAGCGCGCCCTATGCGCATTGGAAATTGTTTGTTGTTTTAGATTCGCGGCCTCCTGCGCTGAGAGGTGTAAGTCATTGGCGCTGTTTGTTTTTTTTTTTTTTTTTTGGTTGTATTTTTTTTCTAGGCAGACAGCAGTAGTGTTATTAACACTGGCTTGAACCAGAAGCATACAAAAAAGGGCTGCATGAAACCATTTTCTACTTGACGTATCCTAGCTACTTCCAACCATTCAGGACTTTCTCGGGATATGTGGGAACCCGTATTAGTCAGTATAGCTGTCATTCTTCCTTGATCCGATGTTTGTAAGTGCTCCAAAAGAAGCAGTCTTGCTGAAACGGCATTATCCTTTAATTACTGCAACGTCAATAGAAGCACTTGCATGACCCCACAGAACCAGTACATCACCTCCAAGTATACGGAGGTTATACGGGTTACCGCCTTCTTACCCCTAGTAACGAGAAGAAAGGAGCGAAAAGGAAGGGAGCTCTTCAGAGGTGAACGCGGGGGGAACTCTCCGCGCCGAATATATTCAGTATTGTCGGATGGCTGCTGCGGGACGGGGGGAGGAAAGCGGGCGATAACACTTACTCGAAATAAGAGCTCTGGGGGGAAGGAGTAGATGAATGGGAGGTTATTATTTACTTTTAGTGTCTTCCTTCGATCCAGTGGTGTGCTCTTCTCTTTCCTTGGGTAATGGGGTTGGTGAGAGGGGGTTATGGAACGGGTCCTGGAGGGGGGGGAGATATTCGGGGAGGGGTGGGGTGACAGATCTTCCTCGGGGGAAAACCCCCTCCGTGATTCTTGGCCTTTTCCGATCCGAATCCTCACGATTTATACCTCCACCCGCACACCATTTCCTGCCCTTTCCAGAAATTTGGGCGGGGTGCCGAGGGCGAAGTGCTGATAACTAGAGGATACTTTTTGCTCGGCACTTTTGCCCAATGAGGGTAACGTGGGGGCGCGTGAGGGGTCTTGAGAAGGGTAAAGGGGGGAACCGAATACCCCGAGACCCCTCCCACGGGACGGGTGGGGAGTACTTGCGTACACCCTGACCCCTCAAGGGGGATTAAGCAGCACCAAGGCAGGGGGGGGGGTGCGGGGACGTGCAAGATGGCGTGGGGGGAGAACAAGGGCGGGAGGGGGGGGAGGAACCCCGGCGGGAAGTGGACATAGGGAGCCAGTATGGAAGGGGGGGAGGGGAAGCGGGGGGTGAGCACCCATCGGGGTGGGGGGCGTCCGCGTGGGAAGGCAAATGTTTCTTAGCGCGGGGGGGGTGGGGGCTGCTTTCTGACCGGTGCCGGTGATGGGATAGAAACTCGGGGCCGGCTTTTCTCCTCCGGCGGCCGCGGAAATCACCGCTATTTCTTTGACGCCAGGAGGCGGGGCGAGGGAATGCGGGGGGGACTCCTGAGTCTCGGACTGAAATGAAGTCGAGAGAGATGGGGGGAAAGTGACGGGGAACCACCCCCGAATCCCCCCCCCTGGCCATCCTCTTTCATCCTTCATCTATTGCGCGCCGTGGGCCGTCCTTCCACCCGGGGAATCTCGGCCGAGGGAACTACTGCGACGAATCCGGGAGAACGGGGAGGGCCGGGGGAAATATGGGGGCGTGCTCTAGGGTTCCTGTTCTAGCTCGCAGATTAAGGGGGCGGTTGGTGTATGGGAGATGGGGGGAGGCGGGAGAGCTCTTCCAGGTCCTCACCGTCGGCTCTTCATGGGGGGGGAAGGGGGAGGCGAAGGGGGGGGGAGGAAGGGGGGGACTCGAGCTCTGCTAGGCAAGAAGGGGGGGGGGGGGGGGGGGGGAAGAAGGAAGGGTTTGGGTCCGGGGGGGGTGCCCCCCCGTGCCTTATCCCTCCGGCCCTTTTTCTGGGTATTGGATTAAGGGGGGAAGGGTGGAGTGGGGGGGGGAGGGATAGTGTGAAGTGGTAAGGAGGGAATTGGGGAGCTCTTTCTCCCATTCCGAGGACAGGGGCTTATTGTCCCCCCCCCTATACTTTTTTGCTTTAGGCTGGGCGGGAAATGAACTGGTTGCGAGGGAAGAAGGGGGGAAGTACCTTTATACCCTTGAACCGCTTTTTAGTTTTCTCCTCCCTTCCGCAATGCTAATCATGTCCCCTCATCCGAGGGGACAGTTTTAAGACGCCCGACCTCTAATCCTGAGTCTCGTCTGATGCCCCTTTGAAGGAGAAGTTGTGGAGGGAGGGAGGGGAAAACATAATGTACGGTCTCCCCCCCCTTTTTGGTATTAGTGAAGGGGGTTCCCGCAGTCTGGAATCTTGCACCCCCTGGCCGGACTTGGAAGCGGGGCTCAAGGCCTTACGTCTACTTTGAATCGAAGGGGGGGGAGGCGGCGGTGGGGTGAGGCGAAGTGTGTGGGAGAGGGAACGAGGGGGATGGAGGGGGGACCTGGGGCTGGGCTGGAGAGCCTTCGGAAGGGGGCGGGGTGAGAGAATGTAGTGATGGGAGAGGGAGGGGGAGGGAAGGCGGGGGAAGGAATGGGGGGGAAGGGTCCGGTTCTCTGGGAGCGGAGGCCGACGGCGGGGGGTGGGAGGGGGGGAATTATTCTGGGAGGTCATGCTGTCTCCGTTCATGCTTTGGAGGCACCAGGATCGTAACCAAGTAATTGTAACACTGAGATTTGCCATGAGAAAGAATAGTATGAGGCCCCGAACAATGGTTCGAGTCAATTACTGAAGGGATGGGGAAAGTTTCGGCGAGAAGATCTTAGTCGGTCCCACCATTCGATTTGAGGGACATTTGTTAAGGGGTCCTTATTCCTTTCTCCTCCAGGGGGAAGGGGCCGCAAGAACCCCTAAGGGCGATTGTTGAGTTGCGTGAAGCATGGTAAAAAACACAGGGGGCGTCCCTCTAGAGCGAGAGATGTTGAGGAAGGGGGGGCGAATGAGAAGGCTAGTCTTGGGAGGGTGGAAGAAATGTACCGAAGGGATAGAGGTGTGTCTCAGTGATTGTTTGGGAGAATGGGGAGGAGAGAGAAGAAGGGGAGGGGGGAGAGGAAGGGAATGGGGAAAAAAGGGGAGAGATAGGAGGGGGAGAGGAGGAAGGGGAGGGGGGCGAGGGGGGGCAGGGTGAGGGGAGGGGAGGGAAGGGGGGAAGGGGGAGGAGGGGGGGGATGTGGGGACGGGGGAAGGAGAAAGTTAATTATGATTTTTTATTTAATTGTTAAGTTTTTTAACAGTGAGCTAAATCTTTTCAATGTGAGCAGGGATTGGTTGTAGGTTGAAGAGTGTGTCATAGTGCTTTACGTCAATCTATCAACAGTTTAAACAGCACAGCATCTACAGGTACAACAACACAACCCAGAGTTATTAATATAAAGGATTGCGAAAAAGATACATCATAGCATGAAGTCTAATTTTATTATTAATTAGCTACTATGGGATGTATTTTACTTTATATGGCTGCCTTGAGAAGTCATTTTGTTATACTTGAGTAACTGAATGAAAAGAGCTGTAGGTTAGGTATACAAAGTGCTTGAACTGACGGAGGGGATTGAAAAGGCAAGGTGCTGAATTTTAGCGTATTTTCGGCACCTAACCAGGGGGTAAAACTTTGGCCTCACCTTCACTGAATGCTTGTACTCTCGCACTGCGTCGAATGATCCACAAGGGTCCAGCAAATACCAGTGTCGCCAGTGTTAACCTAGGTGATCAGCATCTATTAAACATTATTTATTCATTATGAACTATTACAAAAACCCAAGACGTCAAGTCGTCCCACAGCGGCTAGATGCGCCACTCGATCAAGCCACCAGCAGCACCATTGTCGCCAAGACCCTCTTCCACCTATATGGATAGCACTTGGTATTTTCCACATCAACGTGCAATAAAGGTAGACTCAACAGGAGAATAGTGCGACAGTGAGAGGGTATGCCCTCGCCCTAGAAAGCAGTGACTAAACAATAATAAACAGAAATTTTAGACCTGTCATCGCTGTCGGTGCTGCCGTTGGTGATTACAGGAGTCGAGCCATGGAGCTATCTCGAACTTCAATCGCCAAGATGAACTCAGCCGCAAGAGCCTCAGACACGCCAGCCAGTCATCTTCCGTTCCGCTCTTTGACTAGTTTTCCTTGCAAGTCGGCGGTGATTGCATACAGCGACTCCAGGGGTATCGCTAAGCCAATGCATGACTGGAGAATACAAAAGATAGTCTCATTCCGTGAATCAACAACTGCAAACTCTAAAACTCCAACCCAGCTGGTGCTGAGCTACCTAGTCCTAGTATCAAGCTATGTTGCACTACCCACCAAGTACATCACTTTGTACGTCCTCGTCAAGTCATAAATTCAACATTGATCGCGTATATACATTTTAGACGCAGCTATATACAAGAATATACCCAAAATGCAGTATCCTATATACAAACATGTGTCTGCTCAGATGGTTCCGTTTATATACAACTTGCCAACCTATCATGAGACAGCTCTTTCGCATCGCATCCCTTGTCCATCACACTAGTCTCGCCATGGCCACTCCCAGAGTTTAGCCAAGGTTAGGGTTGGCAGGGCAAGCGGTACCAACGCAGCAGGTAAAGTCGTTGGAACCACAGACCTGGTTGAGGTTGTTGGCAGCGCTGTCCATGGGGAAGGTGTAAGCGCCTCCGGGGCCGAAGCAGGGGCGGAAGAAGTCGGTGGGTTGGGTAGCACTGAGGTCGGGGCGGAGAGGGTTTCGGCAAGAGTGCTGGCCGTTGTCATCCTGATATTTTCAAGTTAGCTGATGTCGTTGCCTATGATGGTATCCAACACTTACGGGGCATGAGTTGAGGTCAAACAGGTTCTTGTTGCAGCCAGCGAAGAGGTTCTGCTGGGGAGAGCACCAGCAGACAACGGGTACAGAGAAGCCGTTACTGAGGCATGTTAGCACGAGTAAAGGTAGGTTGTGGCTTCAAAGGCTCGTGGCCGTGACTTACACCATGCTGATGTTGATGTCGCTCTGGAAGAACCCGTTACCCTGGTCCTTGAAGCTACCCTCGATCAAGGTCTCGTCTCCCTGGATATTACTGAGCGTCTGGTTAGCCTTCAACATCTCCCATGTGATGTAAGCTAATCACTCACAATCCCGCCTCATTGAAGGCGACATTTCCCTCCCAGTTAGTAGGCACGACGAATGAATCTTGTGCGCCAACTCCCATCTGTCCTGGCTGAGTGTTGCCAGAGACCGGCTGAGCAGTTGGGATGGGATCTGTGTGTCCGGTCACGATGGGGGCGGTGTGGGAGTTGATGACAGTGATGGTCATCAACCCATCATCGGCGGCGATGCGGAAATCAGCCTTGGCAGTCGGCGTGGGCTCAGGGAGATCGAGAGCACCGCCGACGGCAGTGTACCAGTGGATCTTGTTGAGATCAGACTGCTTGGGGATCGGGGCCGAGGGGCTGCCGGATGCATTCTTGCGGCCAGCGGCGACGGGGGTGGCAACGGCAGCGGTGGCAATGGCCAAAAGGGAGAGAATGGTCTTGTGAGAAGGCATCTTGTTCAAGATTTATAAAGGAGTGTGTGTGAAAATGAATGTATATACAAAAGACCGCGTCTTGCTAGTCGACGAGAACTGTTGATGTCGCTGTGGATGCTGCCGAACAAACGATTGACCTTCGGGGAACAAGACAGCTCTTTATACTTTAGTTGATCATGTCCTGTTCCTGATTCTGCAGAACGAATCCAGCTCGATCTGCAATCATCTCCAACGTGGTAGACGGGGATCCATGGATCCGCCGGACCACTGCTGGGCCCGTGGTTCTCCAAGAGTGGCGAGCTGATCGTGCTGTCCATGTGTTTGCTTGATCCTTCTCAACCGAGAGAATCGACTGGTCTCGGGGACTGACAGATGTTGGTGAGATCGCCCTAAAGCGCCAGAGTTGGAAAGCAAAGGATGGAGAGCTAAAAGCCGAATGCGTCGTTACATCGCGGGTGAGCCCCGGATGTAAGCAGAGGCGTGTCTCCATCTCGAGAGTGCCAAGATGCGTAACACCGCAATGAACCTATGGGAGCCAGGCGATGGCCTCCAGCTGCGACTGACTCCACGACCTCAGACCTGGCCCATGTTGGATTTTGAGGCACAGCATCAGAGCGTTGCAGGGCGTTGGATTCAGACGCCTGTCTTGGGCAAGGGAGAGACACAAAGTCGCCGGTTCAATGGCCTCCTCTCGCCACATTCGTCGGTGAGGAACGAGAGCACCCCACTCCCCCGATCCTGCACGATCCACTAGGATTCTCGTGAGCCTTAAGAGTAGAACGGGATGGTTTGGGCTTGGATGTAAGATAAGCGAGCTAATGAGCCGCGGGTGATCCATCATCTTGGCGGGTGGCGGTAGGTCATCTCTATCGATCAAGGCGCAAGATCGCCAGGAACCGAAGATGTTTCAAGTGCATGACATGATGCGGATGTCATTGGCCAACTGTTTGACTCTGGTGCTGGGATTGCCTTCACCAGACAGCCTTCTGGTAAACTGTGGCCAGTAGCTGGGATGCATGGAGGACCCATCATGCTGGCTTCTTCGCAAAGGAATAAGGCTGCGGCTCAATCGCAAAAATGCGCTGACAAGATCTTGGAAGCAGGATGTGCAAGGAGGCACCCCGGGTACTCAAGGTAGTTTGCTCGGTGTTATTACAGCCACCAATTTCAGTGTTCCTGGATTCGAGTCGGTGGGTCAGCACGGCGTCGCCCACCCCGAAGAACCAGTGCCTGTAGGGCGCGCATAGCATTACCTCCATTCCAGAGCAGGCAGTCCGTTAGACACAACCCCCCCCGAGCGACCTTGATTCTTCTGGAAAGGATTCCTCATCTGGAGCATTTGACAGGGCTGAGACACCACACTCCAGGTGACAGCTGCCACCGCGCGTGGTGCCGGACCGGCACTGCAGGCACTCACTCATCTTGCACCACCAGACTCGCCGTCGGCTTGATGATGCAAGGCACGACTTGCATCTTAATCCTCGGTCTCCTATCGCCCTCTAGCGATGCAAGGCGGGGTTAGATATACCGAAGTAGGTTGAACGCAAGATACTAGGCGAGTTAGCGAAGGGGAAATGGAATATGCGAGCTTCCTTTATGGAAGGAGCAGAGCTCCTGCTCTTGCTAGGACATGAACCTTGCTGGCAGTCGCGGCAAGTGTGTGGGATGCTGCGTTTGACCAAAAATACTACCTGACAGAACACGCTCTGGAGCACTCTTCTACAGACGAGTTCTCGGGCTCACATAGAAGCAATGTCTCGCCTAGACCTGCCTCTAGGATTCAAGGCCGACGAGGAGGATCATCGGAACAAGAGATCGAGTTCAGGAATCGGGCATGAACATGTGAATCAGCCACCAACGGTGCTTTTAACGGCCAGACCGCGAAGCGCGGCCAGGGGGGAAGGATCAAACCGTAAACGGTCCAGTCAAGCATCTAAGAACCGCGTTACCGGTGGTATGAAGAGGCTCATGAAACGTAATGCACAGCAACAACCTCGGAAATGTCCGCTTCAAGTATTCATGGCCAGCAGCTTCAAAGAGATGTCGTCATCAAGGCACATGTGAATATATCTTCAAGACCCTGAAGAGTATTGATGGCTCAGCAAATTAGAAACAAACAGTGTATGCGTAGCATATCTGAACCCTCTCACCTCAGTTCGCAGCTCTAGGGTTCTGCAAGTTGGCAGCTGCCATATTTGGACTTGAAATTTGGTACTGGATCCATCATCACGCTTCTTCCTAGCTGGGACCACTAGTGTGACTTGGCTGTAGAATGCGTCCCCGATATTGCTCGACTAGCAGACGCTGAAACTGTATCCTACAAATGTTTTGGTAATGCAAAAGCAAAACGGTCTAATCGAGCCTCCCAAAAGCCTCACCTAACCCTTCCGCTTTGCTCTGAGGTAGGAATAAATATTTAGCTGTAATTACTCCGCAGGCCATTTCCCTGAACACATGCTCAGCGGGCCACCCCTCTGTGGCGTTGACTTAATAGGAATTAAAGTGGTCGCACAAGCGTACTATCGCGACTATTGAACGGGATTCGCCCCTCGACTCGTTGCAGCAGGAATAGTGCCTCATCTACCCCATACTTTATGACCCAGCATCTGGGGTACGTCGTGGAGAAAACCACGTTAAAATCGTCTTACTCGAGGCGAACAGCAGCCACCACCCTCCAGCGGCATGTCCGTGGCTTGAAAACCCCCTTGTTTTACCAGGTCTCACTCAGGCAGCTGGCCATATCTAATGCAATGGTATGACAGGTGACCGCTGTAATCTTAAGAATGAGCTTTTTTTAATCCTTATTTTTACGTGTGGCAGTCCGCTCCAGGCGGCTCTAGTCCGGTACAGCCCTCTCTTTAGCACGCTCTAAACGCCGATCTGGCCCACCATACTCCCCTTGGATAGTCGCTGGAAACACTCTTGGCCAGTAGCAATCAGTATACCCAAGTATTGATGGGGCAGTTCCTCGACCTTATACGAACTTCGGATATTTGTGCAGCTAATTCCCTATTCAGAATGTCGCAGTTTCGTTACCATCTGTGCCACTTCTCATCTTGCTTGCACCAAAGCAGAGGTAGTAAAGCCAATGTGATAGATGCGCTCCCTGCCTTCGTCTCTTGTGCGACCTCGTCGCGACAATGGCATTGTTCCCGCTGCCGGCTTCCGCACCGCGAGCGCAGGTGATCTTTAGCAGACACATCATCGTTCGAGTCATCATCGGTACCATCGTCGCCGCTATCGCCGTCTACACGCTCATGTCCACGTGGCGCGACGTGGTCCCCGACCCGATACGCATTGCGGACTGGGTATACCCTAATTCTACCAACAGCAGCTTCTCCCCCGTGTCAGTTGATCCGAAGGGGAAAAGCACCAAGGACCTTTGCGATACGTTTCCGAAACATATGCTCGACCTCGTCCAACCCGTCCTCAAGATCGGATATAGCGAAGACCCCAAGAGGAAGCAGACCCATTTGGACAGCGTGAGCGCGTGCTTCGGAAAAGACGACCTCATTATCGTGTCCGACCTCGACGAGACGATTGGCGAGCATAAAGTCATCGACATCCTCGCCGAACTGCCCGCCGTGTACCACGACGTTGGTAGCAACCCCGACATCAAACAGTATGTGCTGCAAAAGGAGCTGTGGGACAAGGGGACATTGGGTAAGGATGAGGAGGCCACAAGGCAGATTGACGGCTGGAAGCTTGATAGGTTCAAGTTCCTGCCCATGATTGAGCGAGCATGGACAATGAGACCAAATAAATCCTTTTACTTTTTCTACGAGAGCGACACGTGGGTTACCACAACCCTTGGAGACCTCGTCATGCCCAAGACTGACCTTTAGCGCTTGCAGATACGTTTTTTGGGACAACGCATATCGATTCCTACAAAACTACGACCCCGAAGAACCCCTTTATATGGGATCACCTTCTCCTGGCCGGACTGTAAAGACAGCGGAGGGAGATGTCCGCAGGTGGTTTGCCAACGGAGGCCCTGGTTTCGTACTCAGTCGAGGCGCTATAAAAGCGCTTTTCCACCGCGAGACCGACGACAGCGGCCAGCCAATTGGCCAGCATATCCACGACAAGTGGTTCGAAAAGATCAAATACGATTGCTGTGGCGATGCCATGGTGGGATGGGTGCTGGATACCATGGGCATCTTAGTGCAGGGTTATTGGCCCTTGTTCAACCCGCACCCTCTCCATAGCATCCCGTTTAGCGACTCGCATTGGTGCCAGCCGCCCATTACACTGCACAAGACATTGCAGAAGGATATGGTTGATCTTTGGAGGTGGGAGTTTGGTCGGAGAGAGTTGGAGGCAAGTCACATCATCTCCGGCGACGATGCACGCTGCTTGCAACTGAGCCGTCACTGACTTTTAAGTAGAGGCCCCTCCTATACTCGGATGTCTGGAAATTCCAGCGTCCCGGCGGCGAACCCGAACCGCGAAATAACTGGGATAACGGTGATTTTAATAGCTGGAGGCCCGAAGGCGAAACCAACTCGTATGAGGATTGCGAGAAGCTCTGCAAAGAAGAAGGCAGCTGTGTCCAGTGGAGTTGGAGGGGGAAAGACGTAAAGGAGTGCGTACTAATGCGAACGATTCGATACGGAGTCGCGAGGAAGCCCGAGAAGGTTGAAGACAAGGACGGCAAAAAAGCAGCAGAGAAGTGGGTTGACTTCAAGGCTGGCTGGAGGACAGACCGTGTTGAGAAATGGATTGGCGAGCATCAATGCCCAGTGGCCGAGTGGGTGCCGCCGAGTATCAGTCGAATATTCTGAACACGCCAACTTGGAGAATGCTCCAAAGTAGAACCTTTGCGACGGCTGAACACATCCCACCGAGGTCAATGCCTTTTTGACGTGCCCTCTGGCACAAGCGAGGGGTTATAACCTACTTCGTGTTAAGCTGTTCTCGACTGCTGCTCTCCACGACTGCCTGGGAACTGGCAATGGGCGAGTCTAATCCCAGCACAGAAGAGCATTGCAGGCCACTAGCCAATTGCAGCGCGACAGTGGCAAGGTCCTATCACAGATGGGAGCGGAGCAGCTCTTACGATACAGGCTCCTTTGGTGGTGTGTGGGCCAGTGAGAAGACATCCCCTGGTTGAGATACAGCAGAAGGTCGCCCTTCAGCTATGTGTACCGTGTGGGCAGCCCAGGCATCATTGCACTGATCCCCGGGGTGTATCGGGGAAAACCTTGAGCCTAGTGAGTAGAATACGGCACGTAGAGGAGTCAAACCGAGCACTCGTGATCTTTATACCACAACATCGTCGCGGGGAAGCCTAGACAGGGTCTTTGTTTCAAAGGCGGTAACCTTTGTATATTATACACATGCCTACAGATACTGGTGCCTTCTACTTTGGTATGATTCGTTTCTCGTCATGAATCTAGTATACGTAGCGGAAGTACGGGTTTTCCTTATCTGTCAGGTCAAGGAAGGCCATCTTCGCCCTCTCGGCCTCGTCCTCGGGAAGCTGGCTCTTTTTCTTGTTGGCTGCGTAAAGCACAGCGTAGAGAGCCACGGCCGCCGCAATGCAAATGACATAACTATCAGCAGAATTAGCTGAGCAGCTCCAACGCCACGCTCTCCGCAAGAAAGCCTACCAGATTATCAGACCGAGCCAGAGCGCAGGGTAGTGCCGGTCTTTTGTTTCGGACCAGATCAGCTGCGGGCCGACGATGTTTCCGACACAATACGCCACGAAGATTGTGGCGGCCATGAAGCTCTTCTTGGTGTGGCCGGCGACGTTGGACATGCCGACCGTGATGATGAGACTGACGGTTCCGCCGAAGAAGCCCGTGATGGAGTATCCCACCACTGGCGCGGCGGCATGGTAGGTCCAGCTGCTCTTCCAGATGATGGCGCATCCGGCGATGACGGGGAGGCAGGTCAGAACGAGCATGATGAGGCGAATATTGGCGAAGGTCGAGCCAAGATAGCCGGTCAGGAGGATGACGATGAAGCAGATGCCGCCGAGCGGGAACTGGAACAAGATGGACTGCAGGGTGTTCCACCCGAACGTCGATACTATCAGGGGCCCAAAGCCGCTGACTGCGCCGTTTATGGTGTACGCCGAGGCCATCATGACGGCGACTAGCCAGATCTTGATGTCAAGAACGGCCTCCCTCAACTGGGAGGCCTTGAACTCCGTACAGCGCACGCCTGTCTGGCCGTCCCTCAGCCTCTCCACGGCTGCGAATCTCTCCTCCTCGGTAAGGAACCAAGCAGACACGGGCGAGTTGGGCAACGCGAAACACAAAATGCCAAACAGGAGCGTCAAGGACCCGGCCAAGAGGTAGATGTACTGCCACCTGTGCAGACCGCCGCCCTCGACTTGGGCGAAGCCGTAGTTGAGCGCGCCACCGACAATGGTGAACAGGCCTGTGCTGCTAAACCACCAGCTTTGCCGTAGCGACTGCTCCGCCTGCGTGTAGTAGCTGGACACGATGCACATGAAGCCCGTGGGGATGATGCTCTCGACGAAGCCAAGCGCAAAGCGCTGGGCGTAAAGGCCCCGCCACGACGTCACGGCCGCGGTCAGCATGCAGATGGCAGCCCACAGAATGACGATGGCGCCGAGGATGCGGCCCATGTTGAAGCGCTGAAGCGCAAAGGTCATCGGGTACAGGCCGGCGAGCATGCCGAAGTAGAAGAGCGACGTGGCCCAGCTGAGGCGGCGGGTGTCGACCTTTGGCGGCGACGTGGAATCATCGACTATGAAGAGGTCGAGGTCCTTGGTCATGCCGAAGAGGGCGGCAGAGCCGAGGATGGCTTTGTCGTAGTACACCAGGCCGTCTGTTTTTCCCGCACGTTAGTCACGTAGGCGTTTCTGTCGGATGCTGACAGTGACCACGCCAACTCACAGCCAAAAACCATTGCTGGTATGAGAAACCGGTCAATCTTCCTCACAGACCTTGCAACTATGATAGGGTCGAGGGTATGTCGCTCCTCGCCCACCATGGTGATGGCATCATCCTTGCCTGGCGTTCTATTGCTCATGGCCAATGCCTCGCCGAGATGACCAGCGCTGGCAAGGTCGTCTTTGGCCATTGCGTAAGACGCGCGACAGTTACTTCCTCCACAGCCGCTGGGGATGTGAGGAGGTCATGCCTTTGCCAAGCAGGACTGGCGGTCCCAAGGAGGCTTCTGGCTTAATTAAACCATGTGATTTGACTGGCGGGATGGATATCGCGCAAGTGGAAACTCCAGAGCTGCTGGCGTTGAGCGCCACCCTTGGCGGGTATAGCCGGCCATAGATGGCCTAAGTGATGTGGTTTTCCATCCAGCCACATTAAATAGCTCAAGTGTGAAAGAAGACCTGAAAATGGGGGATGTCGGTTGAGGGTTTTTTTTTTTTTTTTGGGTGAGTTTCAAGTGTCGATGCCTTTGTCTTGGTGAATGACTTTTCGTACCCGCCTCGTGGCCTCAGCCAAGAAGCAGAAGCAAGACCAAATCAATCGCACTCGGCAGCCCGAAGACAACTTGAGCTCCGAAAAGCGATTGTGCTCGTTCGTATTAGCTTCTTCTGCGTTGCTGCAGCGATATTGGGATGGACGGTTCGTGTGCTCCATGACGAATCGTGCTGTGATGAAAGAAATTCGAGTTCGTGTGTCTGTCAACTCAACAGAGGCTATTCGTTTCTTGCGAAAACATGTCGCCTCACTGGGAATCACTGTGCTGGTAGCTGCAGTCTTCTTCCGTCTTTGTGTACTCACAGCAATGGGCTCGTTCACTCCTGCATCGATATCTTGTAAGAGTGAGGAATACAAGTTTGGCTCAGCCGTAGACAAATTACGTCTGAGCCCTTGCGAATGGTTCGCAAATCGGCCTATGGGACATCCGATCCTGCAGAGAGGCGAATGTGACAGAGATACCGCAATGGGAGGAATGATTGAATATCTTGGCGAGGGTTGGAACAGCCGAGGCTGCCTCAGAACGGATAGACTGTTCAGACAACACATCTATCCCAGCCGCGAGAGTGTAGAGTATGAAATGTGAATCATGTGAAGACGCGACATCGAAACGGCCAATTCTAGACATCTGGCTAGTGAAGCGCCAGGTGACGGGATTGCGTCCACAGTCGAGCTACTCGGCCCAGGAATGGACCCTCCAATGTGCGCAGAGCTGCCTCTGAATTGTAGCCGATGCCACTCTTCGTTGACGAGTTTAGTACGCTGCCAGACGTCTAGGAGAAGAATGCATCGCTTCTCGTTCGGTAGCCGTTTGATGAGGCACTTGAGTTGAGTTAACTCGACGGCAGTGAGAGCACATCAGGCGTGTGTTGTTTGATTCCTGGGCCCTATCGAATGACGTAGGTGCTGCGTTCATCTGGCAGAAGAACAAAGACTGGTGTTATTGCTGCCTCGGCGTCCTCTTGGCAACCGCCATTATCAAACGATCTCGTTAAAATGCGCTGTCGATCGTAACTTGGGTATCCAGGTACGACTGAAGACGACAGCTCGGCGGGGCCAATCCATCCGCTGCGTGAAAAGTAGCCGGCTACGTGTGAGAAACCGCCGACCGCCTTATACAAAGATTAACCGGCTACTTGATCTCCATACCGTTTGAGCAGTGACAGGGATTGCTGGTAGACCGCCATGGCAGGATCGGGAGCTAGAGACCCGAATCCTTGGGGCGGCTCCTCTGGGCTTACCTACGCGAAATGAGGACGCTCAGCGCTGGGCTCGCATCGAATATGGCCGTATCGGCGGAATCCTTCCATCGCACCGGTTTGCTGCAACGCGGAAACGGGGGGAATGGATTGATGATGGATCAGTGTGGGTTCTGGGTTCACACCACCACATGGGATGGAGTGGTTCAACGGGCGTATATAGAGCGCATGCGCCAACGCAGGCACGACATGTAACGGCGCGATCCGCGCGTTCAAGTACAGCGATTTGCATTGCAGGCTCCGTCCAACATGTTGACGAGGCTCGTCGTCGCCCTCGCAGCGCTAGCCGGGGCAGCAAGCGCTCGCTCCCCAAGACGGTCTGACGGTGGACGTCGCGCCGCCCAAACGGTTCCTCGAGATTTGGAATACGACCAGGCTTCGCAGGTCTGGTGCGGACCGCAGGTGGTCTCTCCTGGCGTGACGTCCGTCGAGGCGTCTTGGACGATCCCGAATGCTTCCATCCCGTCCGGGGGAGACCCCAGCGCCCATTACTGGTTTTCGCATTGGGTTGGTATTGACGGGCAGTCGCCGTGTCCGGTTCTCCTGCAGGGGGGCACTGAACACGAGGTTAGTGCATCTTTCTCTTCTCCGTGATGCGGATGGGTGGCTGGCTGCTGTGTTGGCGTCAGATTCAAGGCGTCAGACGACACGGGGCCATTCGTCGGAAGAGCGTCCACGAGCAACAGCTAAGAATGGTTGTGCTCTAGATAAAAGATGGGGAGGTGACCACCTTCGCGTGGTACGAATTCTGGCCGTCCGATCTTGTTAGAGTCGATGTGAAGGGTAAGTCGGCTGCATCCCCCCATGGACGAAACACGACGCACACGGTCGTGGCAGCTCTGGGTAAGCATATCCTCGGTACACGGCCGAGGCCCGTTGCATCAAGCACTGATATCTGAACTGCAGTCCGCGAGGGTGACGAAGTGTACGTGAAAGTCGAGGCCACGTCCGACACCACAGGAGACATGTAAGCCATCTTCCCCAGAAGCCGTGGCTTGCCCGCGTCGACGTGAGCACGATGCCAACCCCCACAGCTACATGGAAAACAGAACCACCGGCCAATCAAACACGTACCACGCCGAGTCCCAGCACGGCGCCCTCTGCTACGACACGGCCGAGTGGATCGCCGAAGCCCCGGGCGGCGTCCCGCCCGAGCCCTTCCCGGCCTTTACGACCTTTGGCTTTGACGGCTGCAAGGCGTCGGACACGAGCGGGAGGGAGCTCACGCTTGCTGACGCGGGCACCTGGGCGCTGGTCAAGGACGGGGATAGGATGTGCCATGCGGAGATGAGGAGCGATTCGGAGTTTACGGTCTATAACTCGTAGGGACGGGGTGCGGATGGATTCCGCGTCAGGGAGGATTGTCAGTAACGGCTTCACCGGCTGTATATGTGTATATGTGTATATATGTTTATGTGTGTATATGTGCATGTGTGTATATGTGTGTAAGTGTGTATATATGAGTCGTATTACATAGCTGATGTTGAGAAGCCGTGTATATATGGAACATTCGCGATGCAAAACCCAAATGTCATGAATGCGCCGTGGACCTGTCTGATGCCCCCTCGGGGCCGTTTCCCAAGATCCGAGAATCCCTCTGCCTCCTCTTTACTTGCTATCCCCCCCCCCCGCTCAGAGCCTCGATGCGGTCTCGTCCGGGTTCTTCACCTCAACCAGCAGCTTGCCCGTGTTGACCCCCTTGTAAAGATCGACGAGGCCCTGCTCGGCGACCTTGAGCCCCCCCTTGAGGACATGGACCGACTTCTTGAGCTTGCCCTCGACAATCCACTGGGCGAGCTCCTCGCGCGCCCGTCGGTAGTCCTTTTCGTGGTCGAAGACGACGAAGCCCTCCATGCGGATGCGCATGGTGACGACCTTGCTGATGTTGGTGGGGCCCTTGGGCGTGGAGGTGTTGTACTGGCTGATGACGCCGCACTCGACGAAGCGGGCGTGCTCCCTGGCGCGGGCGAGGGCCGTGTCGAGGATTTCGCCGCCGACGTTGTCAAAGTACACGTCGATGTAGTTGGGGGTGGCCTCCTTGAACCTCTGCCTGAAGTCGGGGGCCTTGTAGTTGACGGCCACGTCGAAGCCCAGCTCCTCGGTCAGGTACCGGCACTTGTCGTCGGACCCGGCGAGGCCCACGACGCGGGCGCCCTTGATCTTGGCGATCTGGCCGGCGACGCTGCCCGTGGCGCCGGCGGCACCGGACACGACGACGGTCTCGCCCGGCTTGGGGTCGCCGATGGTGGTCATGCCGACCCAGGCGGTGAGGCCGGTGAGGCCCAGCGTGGAGAGCATGTCCATGGGGGACTGGAGCTGGGGGAAGGTGTCGGCCGGCTCGAAGAGGCCCTCCTTGAGGATGGCGTACTGGGTCCAGCCGGCATGGCCGGTCACGAAGTCGCCCTGCCTGGCCTGGCTGCTCTTGGACGCGAGGACGCGGCAGATGGCGGTGCCGCGCATGACGGCGCCGATCTTGACGGGGGGCATGTAGGAGCGAGCGGCTGCGGTGGTCAGGGTCAGCTCCGGGGTGGGAGAAGCGCAACGTCGAGGCGCAAGCGCCGAGGGGGGGATTGGCACGCACCACTCAGCCAGCCGCGCATGGCGGGGTCGAGAGAGAGGTAGAGCACCTCGACGAGGATCTGGCCATCGGCGAGGTCGCTCGGCGAGGGGGCGGGCGTGACCCTCTGGTGGAACGTCTGGCCGGGGATGATGCCGTCGACGGGGCGCTCGGCGAGCACGATGGAGAGGTTGTCGCGGGCCATGATGCGACGCGGCTGGGCTGGACTGCGCGGGGTGTCTCGGGCGTGCGTTTGTGCGTCGTGCGGCGGCGAGGACTGCGGCTCGCGAAGTTGTGGTGCTGTCGAGAAAGCCAGAGATGGTGGATGAGTGAGAAGACGATGTGGGAAGTCGAATTGTGAATGGGGGTTTCCAGACGCTTATTATGTATTATGTAGCAACGTCATGGGCCCCACTACCGACAGAGCATGGGGAACTGGGCCGCATCGTCGGTCATCTGTCCGGATTGGGTGCCCCAGATGCGATCCCGCCACTCAGGAGCCACGGGGTCCCTGGACAGCTCTACGGAGCAGCAAATGGCCAGACTGGCTCATTGATCAGGAACTACCAAAAAAAAAAAAAAAAAAAAAAAAAGGTACGGTCCTATCCTCGGGTACGGGCTGCGTCAGGCAAGGCACGCTCTGGATGCCACGGGCGGGGCAGATTCGCATCTGGACATATCGCCGGGGGCATCGTCCCAGGCCACCCCGGCGCCTACAGCGACGCTCCAGGGCGCCATCCCACTGCCAGGTCCACTGTAGCCCCTACCGCCAGGCCCTGCCGCGGGGGACAGTGCTCGGCTGGTGGCCGGCGAGGTGGGGCCGCAGCGAGATGCCGAGGCTTGGGCCGAGCCACGGTTGTGTAGACGGGCAGGGCAGTCTGGCTATGTCGATGCGCCGAGAGATTTCCTGGAGGTTGCCTGGTTCGATTGGTAAGCCTGCGCTCGAATTTCGGGGCGACTGAAGAGGCCGCTGGTGCAGCCTCTGAGACGCGCAGCGTGGCAAGTCGATGGTCTCGCTCAGCGGAGATACAGCGGTCGTAGGGCGTCCCCGTATGGCGCCCAGCGGCGTTGCGGACAAGCCCCGAATCTCCGCAGCCGAGGCCTGACCAATCCGCCAGCACGCTTTCAACATGCCTAGACATCTGCTTCGCGCGTTCCTCAGAGTTTCTGGAGATTGGTCGAGGTTTGTAAGCCGCAGGATCGGTATGAGGTAGGGTGTAAAGCATCCGTGGGTAACTAAAATAAACCACAACTTTGGGTACCCATTTGAAGATTTACGTCAATAAAATAACCCACGGGTACCCAGGTTATTAATTGGTTACCCATTACAGAGTAGATATAATGGTTACCCGTGGATTATTTTATTGACCCAAATCTTCAAATGGGGACCCGTAAATATGATGGGTAGGAAAGTACTACTAGTCTTATTTTCTATATAAAAGTACATTTATATATTACCTAAAGCTACCCACACTAAATTATCGTGGGTTATGGGTAACCTATGGGTCATAAGCTCTTGTGTATATTAATCTATGGGTACCCAGAACCCATTTCATTTGGGTTGGAGTAACCACGGGTCACGTACGAAATATCTTGGATACCCAAGGGTACCCAGGGGTACCCAATTTTACATACTAGTATGAGGGCCTCCCAATCCTGTGGTCAGTGGGCGACGCTTCGGTCCATCGAGCCGCTGGACCGTTATTCATCGAGACGGCTTTGCCTTCATCAGGGAGAGGCAAGGGAAGGGGGCGAAAAGGAGGTTTTGATAGATTGGCAGATCATTAGTGCATCATTATAGAGTCGGTGAGAAAAGAAGGAGAGGGTGAGGGGGGAGTGGGGGGCGGCGGGGGGGGGGGGGGGGGTGGTGTGTGGGGGGGCGGTGCGGGGGGGCGGGGGGGGGGTGGGGGGGGGGGGTGGGGGGGGGGGGGGGGGGGTGGGGGGGGCCAATACACAGACACAACCCACAAAAAACACACAACACAACCACAAACCCAACACCACCCCCCCGGACCCACCACCCCCCTTGCTGTGGGAGGGGTTGGGTTTTGTGGGGGTGGGGTGGTGGCTTGGGGGGTGGTGTGGGGGGGGATGGGGGGGGTGTGGTGGTGGGGTGGGGGGGTTTTGTGTTGTGGGTGTTACAAACACCCAACAACAACCCCAACCTAGAACAACAAACCAACCCCACCCCCAACCACCCCCACACCAGTTGGGGGGGTGCTGTTATGTGGTGGTTGTGTGGGGGGGACCCAACAAAGCAAAAAACAACCGACCCCCCCACGGGGGGGTGGGGTGGTTGTGGTTTTGTGGGGGGGGGGTGGTGTGGTTGTTTTGATTTGTGGGGGGGGGGGGGGGAGGAAGGGGGTGGTTGTAGTTGGGGGGGGTGGGGTTTGGGGGGGGGGGGGGGGGGGGGGTGGGGGGGGGGGGGGGGGGGGGGGGGTGGGGGGGGGGGGGGGGTGGGGGTGGGTAGGGGGGGGGGGGTGGGTTAGGGTGTGTTGGATGGTGGGGGTGGGGGGGGGTGGGGGGGGGGGTGGGGGGGGGGGGGGGGGGGGGGGGGGGGGGGTGGGGGGGGGGGGGGGGGGGGGTGGGGGGGGGGTGGGGGGGGGGTGGGGGGGGGGGGGGGGGGGGGGGGGGGGGGGGGGGGGGGGGGGGGGGGTTGTATGGGCATCCCGGCACCTCGAGCGTGGCTAGGAAAGCCGCCCAACGCAGGGGCGGATAAAGTGCCTCGACTGATGCCTGCTTTTCGGAGCTTGGCGATGCATACTCGTCCTGTCCTGGTCTTGCGGGGTGCGTTGACGGAGAGCGGCTGCTATGTCGGGTCGGCAGAGTCAACATGGTCGCCATGGTCCGTGGATTGCAGTCGATGAGAGGATCATGAGACCGCTCCTGTATGAGGAGGCATAGCGCAGTTCGAGAGGCGCCCAGGATGTCCTAAGGAGGCCATCACACGCCGAACTGCATGGTTGTACGTTATCAGCCTCTGTGTGTATCGGACGGGGCTGTTTGTAGCATGTGATGAACACCAATTGCTGCGCCGAGTAGTTGGTATTGGTCTGCGACTGTTCTCTCGGCTCCGGTATGTGGGAGATACGGGCTCGCTGACAGGACTCATCTCGATCGTGGGGTTCAGATTACTCGGGATTGAGCTTTCGGAGAAGTGCATCATAGGGTGGCTTTTGGGGTAAACATCATTGTGCGGTTTGCCACGAAACGCCCGCACGCCCAATGGCGGTGTGGAATGCGCGCTATCTTCAATCACGGCCGCTAATTGAAGCACCATTCTCGGTTTCGTTCTCGTCACATTCATGTCTGCGTGGACCCCATTGTATGGCGAGACGATTCATCTCCACAGTCAGAGCTGGTGATTCGAGGCAACCGGCTAAGATTGCTGGGTTGCCATCAAAACATGCAGCGCTGCTTCGTACATTGAAATATCGCGAGGTGCCCTCTTCCTGGGCCCTTCATCCATCCAAGCCTCTTCCAAATTCCCATCGTTTTCTTGCCACATCTAGCGTTGCCCAACCTCTCTTACAACAGTCTAAACGTTGCGCTATTCACTGCCTCGCATCCTTCACCATGAGACCCTCCCAGCGCCCTGATGGTCATCTGCGTCGCTGCCGTCAGCAATGGACTCCCCACGACTCCACAGCTACAGTCTCGAGGAGAGGCTGGGATTGTTAATGGAGTAGCAGCTGAAGGCTGTCAGCTCCTCTCACAAGCGAAAAATATCGCTGAGAGCGTCCTTGGCACTGTTCCAGTTGCTGGTGTAAGTCATTCCCATTGTCCCCCCATGCGTTTCCGACATGCCATTCCACTTGATGTACGTATAGGAGCTGACAATAGATAGACATTTGGTACGCTTGCTGTCGAGCTTGCAAGTCAGCTTGGCTGTACAGCTTTGACTACAGTTGGTAGCGCAGTTCCGGTTTGACAAACCCGGTATTTCAGACAAGGTTCTTCGGATTGCCTCGCGGGATGCTCCATGCTTCTCAATCGCATATTTTAGCCTGCGCTTCATTCTTGCCGAGTGTGTTTGACGGTTGAAGCTGCACGCTTCTGACATGCTTGTGGTGGTTGCGGGATTCATGTTGGACAGTTGACGATAGTCTATAATACAGCCATAATACAACCATAATACAACCTACAACCATTGAAATGAACCAGACCCAGACTGAACAGATGGCCAAGGCACTCCGGCAATTGGAGAACAGCGTGTCGTACTATCACCGGGGGCCGATTCCTACAGCAACCTCTGTGTGATGCTTCTGCAGTCGGATTCTCCCCTCGCTCAACGGCGTCTTGTTGGTCCGCCAGCGATACAGATGCGATGCGCAGTCGCCGCTGACCCGCAGCAAAGGTCACTCCTAGCATGTCTCTTCTGTCTTGGTGCCAAATACGGCTTTCGCATTGTGGCGAGTCTCCGGTGGAGATGTATGTTGGGCTGCATGCACCGGACGATCCTCATACACATGGCCTGCACCGGAATGCGACGAGAGCTGTAAACAATTTTAACCGCCAATGGGGGCGGCAAACGCCCAGGCAACTCTAGCGACTGCAAGTTAGGGTCTGGTGGTAATGCCCACGTTGGAATTGTTTCGCTTTAGTCAGTCTGAGACAAGCACTGGCTGCGCAGGCTCAGTCTTGGAACAACAGTAGCAGTCACATGCAACTATGCTGAGAGCACCTCATGTCCTTGAATGCGTATGAATCTTGGTCAGAAAGAAAACAAACAAGCCAGTTTGTCGGCTTGCTCCAGCCCATTCCTTGGGGTGGGCATCGATATTACACAGGTGAAACCTATCATCGCTCACACAAAGGCTGGATTGCCATGTAAGACGTAAACAATCTGCGGCATTGCTGCGAGATGCTGTTTATACGATGAGAAGGACGATGTATAAGAAGGTCCTTGGCGGGCCTTGTTCTACGACTTCCAACCTTGATGCTAGTTTCTATTCAAGCCCCCCATTCAGTCCCTCCATTCAACAACATACAACCTTACAATCCACCATACCGCTCCCTCTACATCATGAGACCCTCCACCGCTCTAACTATCCTCTGCGTCGCGGCGGTCAGCAATGGACTTCCAACGGGCCCTGGGCTAACAGCCGGCGCTGATGTCGCCGTCGGAGCCAACTTGCTTCAACGGCCCCGATACCGCCATCGCTCGGCAGTTGATTGTTACCGCGTTGTCAATGGTGTTGCGCCCCCGTCTGAAGGTGTTGTGCACAAATCGTGTCTACAACCAGTTCTCCAGCCTCGGGATGCTACTGGATGGCTAAGGATGGCAATATCGCGGCATTAACGCGGCGAGTTGCCTGGTCATGTCAGATGGGGTGCGGGCGATTCCTGTTTGAGCTGTGGACAGAGCATCAAAAGCTTTATTGACAAATTGGTGTTGGTAAGAATCCCAGCGAGTGGTGTAAGTCATCCAAACCTGCTAGACTAAAGCAGTACTAGCAATCTAATGGTAGAAAGCCAAGTGCCATCTTTTCTCGACTATGGCGGAACACAGGCCGGTTTGCGACCCAAGTGCTCTACGATTTGAGGCTGGTTGTGGCCATGATTCCAATTTGAACTGGTGGCAGTTTCGGCCATAATGTAGTATACCTGCTAGAGTGTATCATCGTGGTGTTGTGTGGTGGGGTGTGGGTTTGTTTGTGTTGGTGGGGTGTGTTGCGGTTGCGTAATCGATTTACTAAACTGGGAATGGCCAATTACGCATACCGTAGGCGAAGCTTGGTAAGAGCATGGCGCGGCCTAGATAGGTGCTTACGTCTGGCGGCATTTTGTGATAGACTGTTTCAAAGAACCCGGTGTGAGATTTAGTAATAAACAGTACATGAATGCTTGTCTCTGGATCGTGCTGAGACGCCGGCAGGTCAGTGGACGTGGATGCCCTTGCTCGGCTTGGCCAAATCGCGTTGCCTTCACTTTGGGACACACGTCAAGCCACTGCCAGCGTTAGCTAGCGATACAGAGGCCTCATACGCCCTTGAGGCTGACGGTCGCTTCGTGCCTCTGGTGAGCAACGAGACGGCGAACAGCATGGCCCTCGCTGTGTGAGCAGCTTGTGTCATCATCCAGTAAGCATAAAACACGCCTTTGGTTCTTATACATGAGTGAGGCCATGGTCCGAACGCAATGGCTCACTCGTCGCCATCTCAGGCTGTTCGTTTTACGTCTGGGACCACGACTCCTATACCCTGCTAGCCGCCTCTAGACCTAAAAGATGTCAGAGCGCCGGCTGTCGCTGTCGCATCGGGCGTTCGGAACTAGCGCAGATGTCTGCCGTGGATAGCTGAAAGAGTGGCCTCGTGCGTGGTAAGTTGGTGACGAATGATGTCCGTTTCTGTATGTTGGCCGCTCCGTGGTACCCGCTTTCCGGGGGAGTAAATGCGAAATGCGAGAGTGGCCAACGTGCCCGGCCGTTTGATCAATCGGGTGCGTCGATTCCGAGGTCATCAGGTCGCATGACAGCGCATACCCCATGCTTGCTTTGTTTCTGGCTGCCTGTGTCTGTCTGTAGTGTCTGTAGGATCGCAAGGCCAACGCACACCCCGTTGCCCCTCTCGCCGCTGTGGCCTCGCATTGCATCTCGCGACAAGCCTGCCTAGACAATCCCTCACCCTGGGTCTGTCAACAGAATATATGCCTCCGTCTTGGCTTTCAGAACCATGACGCGTAGAGTCCGCCCGGGGCAGCCCGGGAAGAGTGGCTAGTCTTTCTAATCTACGACGTGGCGCGAGTATATATGCGCCGCTGCGCGGCCTCATATCATATTCGGGGCTGCAACCTGCACCGGCCAAGGCACAAATAATCCCAGCATATAAACGCCCACGCAGCCATCGAGTCGTACACGCTCTCTCTCTCCTCTCTGCCGCCTGCCCTTCCACGATATCCCACTCTCGCCATGGCCTCGCCGCTGCCGTCTGAGCTCCCCGGCAATGTCATCGTCTTCGGCCCCGACGGCAACTGCACGCTGGATCTCTGCCCGATAGAATGGAGCGTCTACAAGTACCGCCCGTCGCTGCCGGCCAACATCCTGTTCCTCGTCCTCTTCGTCGTCGCCATGGCGGCGCACGTCTACCTCGGGATCCGCTGGCGCAGCTGGTGGTTCATGACCTTCATGATCCTGGGCTGCCTGGTCGAGGTCATTGGCTACGGCGGGCGCATCATCCTGTACCAGAACCCCTTCTCCTTTGCCGGCTTCATGTTGCAGATCGTCTTCGTCACGTCGGGGCCGGTGTTTTACACGGCGGCCATCTACGTGACTCTGTCCAAGACGTGAGTGTCGCGCCCGTGTCAACCTTTGAACCGGCTACCCCTGCACGACAGAGCAGGACCCCGTATGCTGACCTCTGGCAGGATTCACTACCTCTCCGTCGACATCTCGCGCATCAAGCCCAAGCTCTTCTACTGGATCTTCATCCCCGCCGACCTCGTGTGCCTCGCCCTGCAGGCCGCCGGCGGCGCCCTCTCGACCGTCAGTCAGGGCGTGAGCCAGACCGGCGTCAACATCGCGCTGGTCGGCCTGTCCCTGCAGGTGTTTTCGCTCTTCTGCTTCTGCGTGCTGTTCGCCGACTACCTGGTGCGATACTCCCGCTCACCGTCCACGCCGGCCCTGGACGGGCGGATGAGGGCTTACCTGGGCTTCCTGGGCCTGGCGACGGTGCTCATCCTCGGTCGCTGCGCGTACAGGTGCTACGAGCTGAGCGAGGGATACTCGGACTCGTCGGTGATTTCAGACCAGGGGCTCTTCATTGGCCTGGAGGGAGTGTACGTTTGGTCCACTCTCGCCGATCTGCCGTTGGGCGTCGCTGACCTCGCCTTCTAGATTGATCATCATCGCTGCGTTTGCCCTCTGCATCGGCCACCCGGGCTTTGGCATCGACGAACGACGCAAGCTGGCATCTCCGCCTCACACGTCCGAGACGAGGCGAAGCGGCCTTGAGGACGGCAGTTGCCGGACGGCAACCGAGTTGGCATGGCTGGACTTGATGAGCCATCTGCGTCGGGGGCTAAACGGACATGACGGGCATACAACGCAAGGAATCTACGTCGGTCGAAGCACGAAGGACGCCATGGTGAAGGTGCCGTGACGGCAACTCTTTGTAGATGACGATGATATTAATAGTAAAAAGAAAGAAAAAAAAATATACATCTATTACGCTTCGCTGTCCTTGAACACCGGAAGCTTAAACAGCTTCTTCGCATTGTCCCGCCCAATCTTCCTCTTGTCCACGGCATTCAGGTGCACGTCGTCGTACCACACACACGCGTCGTCAAACGACTCGAACGGGTAGTCGATGGAGAACAAGATCCTGTCGGCGCCGACCTCGGACAGGCAATACTGCAGCGTCGGCGTGGAGAAGTGCCCGCTCGTCGTGATCCAGATGTTGTCCGCAAAGTACTCCCTGATGGTGCGCTTGCAGTCCAGGCCCAGAGGCTTCTTGACGTCCTCGAACCAGTGGTTTATGCGCCACAGGTCGAACGGGAGGTGCTCCGCCAGGTGGCCCAGCACGACCTGCAGCTTCGGGTGGCGGTCGAACACGCCGTTGGTCACCATGCCCAGGACGTGGAGGCTCACGCCCTGCGCGAAGCTGAGCGGCGGGCCGATGAGCCACTTGCGCTCGGCCCAGAGCTTGTCGTGGATGGTGCCCGTGGGATTGCGCGGGTGGAGGTAGAAGGGCACGTCGAGCTCCGTCACGGCCGACCAGAAGACGTCCCAGTCCGGGCCGTCGTAGAAGATCATGTCGTCGCCGTCCGGGCCGGCGCGCTGCGTGTCGTTGACGAGGGCGCCCAGGAAGCCGTGCTGCGTCACGCAGCGCTTGAGCTCTGCCGCGGCCTCGTCAGGGCTGTGCATGGAGAGAGTCCTGTGGCCCGTCAGCAACATGCTTCTCTTCGTCGTCGCCCACGAGGAAGACGTCAGGGGACGGCATGCTTACGCAAAGGCGCCAAAGACCGATCGGGGTGGCCCTTGATGGCGCCGGCGACGTAGTCGTTGATCTCCGTGGCCAGGGCCGCGGCCTCCTTGGGATCCCAGATGTCCTGCACGCCGGGCGCCGTGTAGGAGAGGATGGTGTAGCCCACGCCGTGCTTGGTCCATGTGCTTGATTCGCAGGTCGGTGATGTCCTGCATCTCGGCCGCGTGCTTCTGGGGGTTGACGGCGAAGAGGCCAGCCCACCATTCCGTCTTTTCGTGGAGGCGGGGGAGGGCGAATGCCTCCTCTAGAGCTACCTTGCCGAGCATTGTGATTTGTTTTTGAGGAGGGCGAGGATGAGTTTTTGCGGATTGGGCTGTGAGTGAGGCGGTTTGTGGGATGTGAGGCGGGAGTGGTGTTTGTTTATATGTAGGGGCATGGGCGGGTACGTGTAAGAGTCTGAGTGAGCGAGGCACGCGGCATCAGCTCTTCATACTCGGCCGGTCCAACAAGAGGAGTGTGCAGCAGCTGTCGGCCAAGATCGGCCGAGCTGGGCGAAGCTCGACTCCATGCAGAATCATGACGGATCGAGCAAATCGATGCGTGATGCTGGAGGGTGGTGGTGCTGCATCCGCCCGCACGTCGGCAGTGAGCCGGTGCGCTACCCGTGAGGGGAAATATGGAGAACGGTCGGGCGGTTTCCGGACCCCGGTGCTTACGCCGTTGGAGATGTGATGCTCGTCGTAGGCTGTGGAAATAACGATCCTTGCGTGCCGAGGGGTGCCGAGTTGGATGGTGTTCTGATGGTGTTATGGTGGTGTTCTGATGGTGTTGTAGGTGGTGTTCCAGATGGTTCCAAACTCAGATATGGAGATGCGCTCCACCCCATCTGGCGTCCATCCGCATCGCAGCCGTTCCATTCTGGGCTTCAACTACGGTAATACTGCTTTCATACCCTTCGGTTCTTCGGTCGTCCAGCCACAGCTGTTCTCAGCACGCATCATGGCGCACTCGTATCAATCTGAATATCCGGGCGGCATCCCCGTCGACGGTGAAATCGCCGCCTTCTTTGAGCAGTTCTACGCAACCTCGGATATGCCTGGCGAGCACGAAAAATACGTAGACATGTTCGCCGAGGACGCTACCTTCATCGTAGCCTCAAAACATGCCAAGGGTCACGCAGGTAAGCCTTCCCTCTGTTGAGCCTGGGACGGAGCATCTAAGCGAGGCGAGTAGAGATTCTGTCTGCAAGGCACGGCATGTGGACGGCGGTGGCATCGCGCAAGCACACGATACCCAAGATATTCCCGTTTGGGGCTGCCTCTTTGGAGTTTATGCTTCACGGGACGGTCGCGCTGGGGCTGCGGAACGGCGCGCAGGTTGATGTTGACTGGGCTGGCCGGGCAGAGGTGGCCAAGTCGGCCGCGGATGGAAAGTACAGGATGCAGTTCTATCAGGTCTACCTGGTGAGTTGCCATACGGAGCGAGTGGCTCTGGGAGGGTGGCTAACTTTGGCATTGTCAGGATACCGGTGCGATTGCAGCCCACAGCAAGTCGTAGGGCGTGGTGTCTTTGTGATGGGTTCAAATACGTCAACAGAAGTAGACTTTCATACCGGTATATCGAGCATGCATTCGCCGTCTATAGCTAAACTCCCTGTTTCGTTTTGTTTTCAGATTTCCACCTGCGCTAACTCGTGAACGAATGTGCTTATGGACGCCGACACCTGATCCGCAGCCTCGATGCAATGCCAATGCCCAACGCCATCCAAAACCTGGAGCGTCTTGCTCCCCCCCAGCCAGCTGTTGCCTGGTTAGAACGCGCAATCAGGTGCAAGAAGATGGCGTGGCTCACCCGTCGTATATCTGCCTGGACGCCTCGAGCGGCGCCGTCTTGTCGTCTGACCCTGCGATGAGGAGCAGTGGGCTTGTGTTGGTGCCGTACGAGGAGCCGTCGGCTCCTGCTATAGTGCGGCAGAGAGACACATATCCCCTCGGGCGTCTGTGACAGAATCAGACTGCGGATGAAGGCGCGCTGCGTAGACGTTGACTTTGAGCCCGTGGCGGCCGAGGGGATCGTGTTGGCTAATGGTTCTACGCCGTCTGTGTTCGGTCAGGCCCCCGATATGCAAGCAAGTAGGCGAAGATGGCTAAATAGGGCATGAATATACTGACCGTTCTGCACGGTCTGGATTCTCTTCGAAAATACCTCTGCTACAGCACTGGAAGGTTGGACCGGACCGATCAAGACGGTCCCCAGGAGCCGTGTTTGGAGGGATAGCTCGCTTGCGACCAGGGCGCCCATGGAATGCCCGACTACTGCGCAGCGTTCCGGCTCAATCTTCAGAGCAGACAAGAGGTCTTTGACGATGCTCGCTAGGGCTGGGACATCTCTATTCTTGCCCGCGTATTTAGACAGGGCGCTGCCTGTCTCTCTGGTCAGATCCGTACGTACCGGGCCGGGGAGGATGGAGGCTGGCGGGCTGGGTCTGACCTGGAGTATCCAAGGACAAACAAGATATCCCACCGTCAACGAGGGACTGCACTATCGGGGCGTAGAAGGCGTGTGAGGACCCCAGGCCGTGAATGAGGACCGCCGTGGGCGCAGTCTCGGCCACTGCCGGGTTCCAAGCGTAGAAGAGGTCCTGATCTTGCACGCGTACAGACGGCATGGTTCCACAGGCGCTGAGCTGAGTCTATAGCAGTCAAAGAGTCTCAGAGTACAGTCGCAGTGCTACAATGTAGATGGAGGCAAGATGGTGTGGTCGACGACAACTCTGTGTAGGGTAGCTGACTTCACCACAAAGGGCCGTTGAAGCTCCACGTACAATCTATTCGCAGTTTGAATGGACAATCAGCGTAGATTCGAGGAGCTCGGACAAGGATGAAAGAACACTCTGAGCATTCGTCTTTCGACATCCGATTCGATGGCAAGCAACACCAAAGAGCGGCTTGCTACTCCCCATTCTGGGTCTTCGCGCACGCGCTGCCGCTCGCGTACCCATCCACGAGCAGCAAACGAAACTAATGCCAATGAGGTAGGTAGAGCTCATTACTCCCCATTGTCTTCTGGGATACGTGATATCCATCGCTCAGAACCAATGAATCTGGTGAGCCGCTGCAGAATGCGCCGACTAGAACACTCAACGTCCCACTCCCGACCCGATCCCGCCTTCGGCACCCGGGCAGGAGACGGATCGCGGCGGGCCCACCAGCCGACGTCATGCACGCCACGTCGGATAGCGCACACCCTCTCGGCTGTGCTCTCGAGAGAGGGACACCCTCATTTGCGATTGAAGAGGGGAAACGATCCGGGGCAAGCTCTAGTTCCCAATAGGCTATGCATTGTCCATGGCGCGGTCGAAGAGCTGGGGGTGGAGGGTCAGATGGAGAGGCGTTATTAATGCTTGCAAATCTACTGGTGAGCCTGTGTGGGGAAGCTCTTGTATAATCATACTTATTAGGAGGAGCATCTCATCTCATTCGCGCTGGTGTTGGCCACGTCCATCTGTACTTGACTTCTCATCCATCCGGAGTCATCATCTTCGCTCACTGCATCCCCAGAGCGTGGCATGTTCCCGTCTTGAGCTCCATCACAGTCTTACACCCGAGTCCAACACCGACCATGGCGTCATCTACAGACACTGGCCTGGGCGATGAATTCACCAGAAATGTCATCGCCTCCATAGGCCCCAACACCCCCCCCTCGTCTGCGCGAGGTCATGGGCTCCCCTCATCAAGCACATCCACGACTTCGCCAGGGAGGTGCAGCTCACCACGGACGAGTGGATGCAGGGCGTCGAGCTGATCAACTGGGCCGGCCAGATGAGCGACGACAAGCGCAACGAGGGACAGCTGCTCTGCGATGTGCTTGGCCTTGAATCGTCGGTCCCTCCACTCATTCCTCCCCACAGGTGCGGTATCTGGCTGGCGGGCAAGTGCTAAACGTGGCGTGGATGCAGACTCGTCGACGACATCACCTTCAGCGCCGCCACCAAGAGCACCGAGGGACTCACCTCGTCCGCCATTCTCGGCCCGTTCTGGAGAAACGATCACCCCATCCGCGAGAATGGGACCACGGTCAGCTTCGACACCCCGGATGACGCCCAGGTAGTGTTTATGCACGGCCGGGTGACGGATGTCAAGACCGGAAAGCCGCTGCCGAACGCTTCTGTCGACATCTGGCAAGCCTCCACGAACGGTATGTGAAGGAGGCACCGCAGGCCATGGCCCGTGTTGCGCGTGCTGATTGGGCCATGCTCAGGCCTCTATGAGCAGCAGGACGACAAGCAGCAGGACCTCAACCTGCGCGGCAAGTTCATCACAGATGCGGATGGCCGCTACTCATACTACTGCCTCAAGCCCACGCCCTACCCGGTGAGCACCCTCAGAGACAGCGGCATTATGCACAGGATTGACACTTGGACAGGTGCCCGTAGACGGCCCGGCGGGAAAGCTTCTGAAGCTCATGGATCGCAATATTTACCGCCCGGCTCACATCCACCTCGTAGTAAGTCATGCCCCCCCCTCCCAATGAGACGGGCTGAGGCGCCAACGCATCTAGGTCCGCCTGGAAGGATACAGTTCCTTGACAACGCAGATCTTCGACGAGGACTGCAAGTACCTCAAGAACGACAGCGTCTTCGCGGTCAAGGATGAGCTCAAGGTGGCGTTCAAGCCTAGGACCGGGGATGAGCAGGCGAACCTGGAGTTGGAGTACAATATCAGCCTGTCGAGTGCCGCGTAATGGGGCTGGGACCGAGTTTCTTCTGTGTATTTGGTAGTTTGGCTGTGTGATTTGAGCTGGCAATGTTTAGTCCTTTTTGCCGTGTCTGGTGTTCAACTGATGTTGCAGGTGAGATTATTGCTGTGTTTAGTCGTCCTGAATAAACACCTGTGTATGAAGTATCCTCAGCACAATTTAATAAGAAGCGGCGTCAGATGAGACACGACGACTACATGACACCACTGCGACATCGACTTATACCACTCGTTCATTACAAGTCCGCCCAGCGTAACATGGAATAGTTATTACAAATCGCTAACAGGTCGATCCTATTACAACACCACTGGGCAGCTCCAGCCCAATCGGCAGCCCTCGGATATACTTGTCCTGATATGACACTCCTCGCCTCGCCGCAAGCATCTCCTCGACATCTTTATACATGTCGTACCTAATCACGCCTTAGCATATTGCGACTCAGTAGTTTGGGGCAGGCAGCCAACTCACGCGTTCATCTCCTCGATGGTCAAGATCTTCTTGGAGTCTTCGACCTTGTACGTCGGGGTGTTTTTGTTGTACGAGAATCCTAGCGAGACCTGTTAGCAACGAGGAACACATGGACGAATGGTGGGCGAGGCGTACCGATTCGCTCATTGATGTTATACGCCGCCTTCGCAGCCGCGGCCTGCACTCGCGTAACTCGAGGCAGCCGTATCTCGTCGTACACGGCCAAGGCCTCGGCTACGTTGCCCCCAAAGTACTTCTTGCTGAAGAGGATGCCCAGGGCCGCAGCATCTTCAAGTGCCATGCAGGCGCCCTGGCTCTGGTGAGGCATCATCGGGTGGCCGGCATCGCCCAGGAGACACACCGACGCCTTGTGCAGATACGGATACGGGTCATGCACCCACAGCCTCCAGGGCCGGATCTCCTTGCCAATGGCAAGGTGCTTAAACACCTGGCGATCCAGTTCCGGGTAAGGCTCGAGCAGCTCCTCGGTGGGCAGATCGGCCCCGCCCCAAGTCTGGTTCGCGTAGTCGCCCTTTTCTCGCGGGAAGAAGCAGTAGTAGGACAGGAGCTTCCCGTCGTTGCAAGGCGAGAGCACAATCTTGTCCCATTTGCCCTCCTGGCCGCCCCAGTACTCCAGGGCGCTGTTCTGCGAGTAATCTACCAGGCCCGCCTTGACGGCCTCTTCCGTCGTGACGTTGGCGTGCAGACAGCTCTGCTCCGAGGGCCGCTTCTCGGGCGTGATGCCGATTATCGTGCGGACGACGGAGCCAATGCCGTCGGCGCCGACGATGAGGTCGTGGGAGCCGACCTGGCCGTCCTCAAACGTCACTCGGCCTGATGCCAAGTCTACATCTCGACACTGGAAATCTCGTCAGCGCAAAGGCCCAGACGGTAGCAACGCCGCGGATGGGAGCCTCACCTTGTGATTCACCACCAGCTTCACCGGCGTCCCCTCGCCCTCATCTTGCATCGCGCAGTCCTTGAGCATGCTGTGCATGTACTGTCGATGGAACATGTTGTACACGTATCCCCACCGCTCCTCGTAGTCGTCGAGGTCGTACACGCTGACGGGCTCGCCGGTCTTCCAGTCGCGGTTGATGAGCTTCTTCAGCACCACGGGATCGCCCTTGGCAACGTCGACCCCCCACTCATGCAGCCAGCGTGTGCCGTTTGCCGCGCATGAGACTGAGGCGCCGACTTCTCCTGCGAAGTCAGACTTCTCGTAGATGGTGACGCTGTGGCCGGCGCGGCGGAGGGCGATGCCAACGGACATGCCGCCTATGCCGCCGCCGATGACGCCCACGTTTAGGGGCCTCCAGCCTGGGGTGCTGTTGGATCCCATTGTGCTTGCTTGTGCCGTCTGTATAAGTGTGCAAGTGGGGAGGTGTTGCAAGTGTGGTCTGGATTGGATGTTGGTGACGGAGGCCACGGGAGAAGTTGGCTCGTAGTTATAACAGCGCGGCGCAAGTTTTCGCGCTGACCCCTCTCGCCCCATCTACACGGCTCATTCTTTATCATCGATCGGGATGCGACAAAAGTCACCGCGAGTGTCTAGAATTGGAAGCCTGGAGTTTGCTCCGTCTCAAAGCGCCCCTCGGGATGCCCTCACACCCAAGGTGCGTTACCCGCCGGCGGCGGCGGCGGCGGCGGCTAGAGCACCACCCACCACAACGCCAGATGGGGAGCCAGGATGACTGCATGATGACGAGTCCCGTCTCTGAGAGCCGAGAGTATGCGTCTCGTAGATGCTAATGGTATTTGTGCAGAGTAGGTAAAATGACTGTTTGGTATCATGGCAGAAGGAGGTGTAGTGTAGCTGTAGAGTATCCGTGGGTAACCAAAATAAACCACACCTTTAGGTACCTATTTGAAGATGTAGGTTAATAAAACAAGGTAGTAACTAGAATACACCACCATCATACGATACATGTCAACTCGTGCTATTGCACATAAGGAAAGCTGTCCCACTGAGATATATCAAGACTGTCCCAGCCTAGAAACACCTCTTGGTCTGGTCCTAACGCAGTCTGCCCCCCGTTAAACCAGCTCGCATCGGCGACATTGAGCGATGCGTCGGAGAGTTGCGTGGGCGCCGGGACACAACTGGACTCATTGCCATCACGCGGAGTGCCATTTTGTTGGCCCAATGTAAAAAGCCTTGAGACGTATCGACTCCTTCCCCTGGATGCTATCTTCTCACGCTGCTCAACTATTGCGGTGGATAGCAGCGTCAAAATCTCAAAGTAGTGAGCCGCCTGCGGGCTCTGGTTCGAAAAGAAGTACAAGATGTCCTTGGCGCCGTGAAATGCAGATTCGATGTCGAAATCGATGGAGCTTTTGGCGAATATCTCGAATCCGAGTACAAGACCTGCGGCAAAGACGAGAGCCCTGTGACATGTTGTGGTTAACAGTTGCTGCTGCTGGACCGAGACGCATGCTTACTTCATAATACACATATTTCCATACAGAAGATTAGCCTTGCGTGCATCGACACAAGTCTGTACAAGGTACACCGCTGCGTCTAAACACGCAGAGGCGACCTGCGACTGTGCCAGCCCCCCGCTAACTGACTGTGCCGTCAACGCCGAAATTAATATTGGTCGACTAACCAATGTGACGGCAAAGTAATACAGACACGAGACATGTATACTACCGATGACGCCGTTGTGCTCTTGCAATTCTCGCCGTTCCGCATCGTGGGAAGTAGTACGAAGGCTTTCGGGGAGGGCCTTTGACCAGCTCTCAATCTCTTTCAGGAGCTGCTCGACGCCAGCTATGGAAATTCCTTTCCTTTCATAAAACATATCGACAATGCCGTTGATGATGCATACTATTTGGTGCGAGGCGATTAGACGCACCATGTCTTCATCCTTGCCAGAGTCGGAAAGGTCGTCTAGAAGGCCATCAATATCTGAATGGAGTCCTGCTGTAGCCGCGGGTCGTCCGAGGATGGAGTTGGCCAACATATCCACGATGCGGAGGCTAACCCACACGCGCAGTCTAGAACCCATTCGTAAGAATAAATCATAGTTGGGTATACTGCACGGGCAAGGTCACTCACCTGAGACGCTCATTGGGGTTAGTCATGTCGGTATACGACTCACGACTGTGCAAGCCCAATGCCACTGCCGCCCGGGTTGCTATGCCGAGATACATAAAGGCGGAGTTTCGGCGGCATTCGCCCAGCAAATAGAATGCCATGAGAAGAAAGTACCGAACCATGTCGATGTCTGGATCCTCAAGCATTCCGCTGAAGGCATGGCCTTGCGCCTGGCGGAAATAGCTCTGACCAACATCACGGGCGGTATCGGCAGATTTAGCTTGAGCTCCTATCGCAATGACCAAGTCTACGGCTCCCCCCTTCCGGCCATTTGTGTTGAAGGAGTTGGTAGTATTCGTGTTCAGCAGGAGCTTCTCAATCTCTGCAGGTGCGAAAACATCAAGGAAGCCCTCTGTCTGATTTTCTCCAAGTTAGCGTTGAACGTGGTAAGCAACATCATGACAAGGCAGCAAGGAGCCATACAACTGCATGATAGACGCGAGAAAACTCGAGCTTCGTGTCTGCGTCCAACTCGACAACCCCAACCGTTCGCAGCATTTCTGCTCGAACTAGGAGACTCCTTTTCTAGCATAGTATCACTTTTTTCATTGTGCGAGAACTGCGAGGGGCCGATCTGTTCAGCAACGATTCCCCGGATTAGTTGTAGGAAAGAAAGAGAGGCAGCGCCTCCTATGTAGACTGTTCATCAATGTCAGCCAAGGCCCACACGCTAGACTCCTGGCCATCTTGGCTCCTGCCGCGCATGACCACCGATGAGGAGAAGCATACCTCTCTCGCCTCGTAGATTAAGAAGCATTCGGGAATGGGGGTTTGGTGATATAGATGTCGCGTCGGAGGGCCGGTGACGACTTCTGCTCGAGTTTCCTGCAGCAGCTCCATCTTGCCCGGGCTCAGCCATCCGATTTCCACCAAACCTATCGCTAGGAGTGAAATCCTGCGGTCCAACCTCGGGCAATGTCTGTGTGTCCTGTCTTGGTGTGGCGACAGCTGAGCTTCTCCCACGCCTTCTGCCAAACGAGGCCATTGGCCCACCCGGGCTCCCCGCCGGAACAGAAAGCGAGGCTGAACTCGCAGCAGGAGCACCGCCGGGAGTCAAACCGCCGCGCCAAGGACGGCGATGACCGGAACTAATGGAGCATTGAGCTCCGATGCCACGGCGAAGGCAGTGGGTGCACGGGGCCGTGCCGGAGCATCGCTTCTTCGCCTCACGGCAGAAGCTGCAAGCCTCAGCCGCCCGGCGGCGCTGGCTGGGTGGGACTCGAGGGCGCGGCATCAGCGGGAGGCAGACGATGGCAGTGTACTGCCATGCCGAGCATGATGCTTGACGAGCAGGATGCGTTGGTCGAGAGGCGGAAGAGACACCAAAGAACGGTGGTGAGGGAGGAGGCGGGACTGTTCGAGAGTCTTTATCCTGCCGCCTGCGGGGCTTGTGGGGTGGTCGGAAGAGTTACAGGCGGGTAGGCCTACAAGTTACAGCTGTTTAGGTACAGGCTCAGAGGGTCCGCAAGCCCCGCCACCACCCCGCACTCGCTTGGAAAGCGCTGCGTTGGGGAACACAAGCGACTGCGACTGCACCCGAGACTTCCCACCTGGCAGGTATGGGCTATTTTATGCCTCTAGTGTAGATATTTAACGCGAGTTTCTTCTTCTAGTGACAAAAAGAATTTCAGGTTCGTCCAAGCCCTCGGTTATCATTTCTTAGGTGATTTATATCGGAGCTAGGAGACGAAGGGGAGAAGCAGGGAGGGCTAACGACGCGAGGCAGATGCCGTCTACCTACAAGTCCACACAGTGTACGAGCTGTTACAGGGCATCTTCTTCCATCCCACAGTGCCTTGCGGTACAGCCACAGGACAGTAAATACAGTGTTCAATGTGGCACCGGGAACTGTCTCTCTTCGCCTTCGCTGTCATCTTCCGGGATTGGCTTCGTATGCTGAGGCACAGGAGCTAATGAAAGTAGAGCCTTGATAGACGATCAGCCAGACTGATGTAGCTAGCAGATAGCCACTGAAATTTACTAGACCTATCAATGGTGTACGTCGTCTCGCTGATGCAATCAATTCAAACTATACAATGAATGGCCAGCAGAGCCCCAGGACAGTGTAACCCTCGCATGTATGAGTGTGCCGCTTAGAGAGCGTGACAATAGGCATATTTGTCCACGCCATTGACTTGGCGGCGCTGGTTGAGAATGACCGTTGTGGTCTATGTAGCGACCCGAGATGTCACGGCTCTTTCATTCGGAGAGCACAAATAGACCCATGAAGTCGGCATGGCTGTAGGGCCATCTGGGATTTCCTCCGCAAAATATCTCCTTCCCAGCAAACTTGGAGGTCAGGTGGCCGCCAGATGGACGAAGTGGAGAAAGAGCGAGGCACGCAGGGACGTTGGTTGCTCTGATTAATTCCCAGACAGGATTTTGCTCGCGACCTCACCGATCCACCTTCAAACATCAGCATTCAAGCATTCAATCACTCCATCATCTCAATCACTCAATCACTTCAATCCACTCAATCACTCAATCACTCAAATCACTCAATCACTCAATCACTCAATCACTCAATCAACTCAATCACTCAATCACTCAATCCTACTCCCAATCCACTCGAATCACTCAATCACTCAATCACTCCAATTCACTCAATCACTCAATCCTCAATCACTCAATCACCAAGTCACTCAACTCACTCAATCACTCAAGCGATACAATCAATCACTCAATCACTCAATCACTCAATCAGCCGTATCAATCAACTCAATCACTCAATCACTCAAATCCACATCCAATCATACTCAATCACCTCAAATCACTCAAATCACTCAATCACTCAATCACTCCATCACTCAATCATCATCACCTCAATCACTCAATCACTCAATCACTCAATCCACTCTCTACAAGTGTGACAGCCACTCATTCCAATCAGTCCTTTTGCATCTCTACATCTTCAAATTGAGGGCACAGCGAACGGAGAAGCAAGAAACACATCCACTCTCTTAAGCGGACCCTCCTCGTCCTCCATATTCGGACAGCAACGGGAGACCGATAGTCAAGTCCACTCATCAACCCATGGCTGCTTGTGGCCTATCCTTGCTTCAGTGCCGTGACCCGCTGCGGGGCATGGTCACCGTCCCCCTGACCTGGACGACGGGTCGGCCCGGGTCTTCGGCAAATACCTAGTCAGCATCTACAAATGGAACGCTGGCCCTGAGAGGAGGAAGCCTCAGAGCAACGCAGCCGCAAGAACCCCATCTGCAGGGACTGATCAATCAGCTTTGCATGAGCATCAGTGCTACGCACGGGTGCCTCGTTTGATTTTGGTTGCGCTTTCGGCCTAGATGGTCGGAAAGCATACGGGCCGTTGTCTTAAGTCAATAACGATATTCAATATTGCGTGGGTACGTTCGACCAAGCGAGTCCATTTGGTGCTGGACCTTGTTCCAACCGTCTCAGGTCAGGAGACTAACCCGTAGTTATTTAGGCATCTGCCAACGTCCTCAGTCTCTTTGTCATGCCATTTCCAACATCACCGACGGATCCCCGGCCCTGCAAATATTACAGGTTCGGTCTCCCCGTTTGCACCATTGCTTAGGCAGCTGCCTGGTCCCTCATGGTCATCGCGAAGGTGAGATTTGGGAAAGATGGGGTTGTTGGAGCTACCCAGACGGCTATAGTTGCCCTCGATTTTCTCAACCTGTATGTGGAACCCATTCACGATGCTGTTGTCTCTACTCGTTCATGCAATCTGGCTGACATTGTCCGCTCAGGCTCTGCTGTGCCTTTCAATGCGTCGTGGTATATAAACTTTCCACTGGTAGCTTTACTGCGCAACAAATAGAAGACGGATACGACTCGCTGTGGCCAGATGACCACCCAAACAAACAGAGACGCACGCTGCGACGAGATGAACTAGCAGATGTTCTGGCGAATTACGCACCTCCCAACGGTCCACCATGGAATGAAGTGTAGCGGCAAATGCACGGGGTTGCGGGGATGCTGAGAGCGATTTTGTTTCTTTTCCACTTCTATTTATTTGAGTAGCCTCTCTCTAGCGAAGTGCAAATAAGCTTATTTTCTGCCTCCTAATCCTACATCATGGCCAAGTTTATAAACCAAGTCCCCAGCCCTGTGAAATGGCCTCGTATTGGCCTGGCATTGAATAGGAGGTAGCAATTACTCCGTCACATGTCGTCCTGGAACTACACCTACTTGCAACTCCACGCCCCGGACTATGAAAAAAGCCATAGGGATCTAGATGGCATGCTGGGGAACATTGTTGGAGGCTCTACGCTGAAGTGACGGGTTTGCTTCAAGATTTGCTACCCAGGTGAGAGCATATATCCCCCGCTAGTCAAGCCCAGAAAATCCAATGCCAGAACAACTACTGAACACCTTGTTTCAGTCACCGGGGGCAGCCCAAAGGATTCATGGAGCTATGGTACGTCGGCCCCTGAAGCACGTCGCCTTTCCTGGAGGGATACACCGTGTCATTCTTGAGATACTTCAAGAACCCGTATCTCTAGGGGTAGAACTTACGCTCGCTCTGACACTATTCTTCTCAGCTTAGCATGATATTCACAAGGGCACGATGATAATAGGAGCTGTTTCATATCTTTCTCATCTCTATTGTGTCTAGCTTCTCTCTAGAGGTCCACCATGCTCCAATTCCTTCTTACTTGCAAATCAAACACCTGTAAAGAAATAACTTCCTCTATTTGCCTAGCCAGAGAGGGCGTGGTAGACAGACAAGGCGAGCTCAGGGTCGTTCGCGATCATGGCACTGAGCTCCGCGTATGTATAGCTTCCAATATTTTTGCAGACGTCCTGAGAGCACCCCTGGGTGCACTCTCTGCATGTCTGGTCGTAGCGCGTCGACTCATGGTCAAAGCTGATGATTTTTTCCTTGCAGTCCAGCTTGCAGTTCGTGCCACTGTACAAATACGTGGCTCTCAGCGGCCGCCCTGGGTCTTCATTTTGGAACTGCTCAAAGCACAGTTTTTTAGGCGCGTAAGGATCCTGCATAAACACCTGGATGAACAAGATATGACCTGCCCACGGGAGTCTGGTTTCATCCACATCTTCGTTTTCTTGGCGTAATTTGCATTTGGGGTCTTTGCAGCCGCAAAGAATGGCACGAATGAGGAAGTAAACACATTGTGTTATCTTGGCGAGTCCTCAAGTCTCGGTTGGTGGTTCTTTATAACCGAGGGCACGTTTTCCTCGTGGTAGTCCTCAGTGGTAAGAGGCCGAGGAGTTTTGGTGGAAGCTATGTGTTTGGCAGCGCAAAAGAGCCATGGTGCGATACGAGGGAGACGGGGATTTAATAGTCAAGACAGCAGAGCATGGGATGAGAAATGAGCGGCATGAATGAATCCAGGCGAACGTGAGTCGGTGCTGGTCGTCTCGTTCAGGGCCATGAGACGGCGTTGGCAGCACCGGTTCGCAGTAGCAGGTTCAAGAACAACAGTATAGCAGAGGGTTATTCACCGTGCAAGCAATCCGCGAGCCATCACAGGAATGGCCATGGAAACATTTTGTAGCCAAGTACCAGTCCAAAGCACCCTCGTGCGACATGCATTTTTTGTTCGGTTACACGATCATTCTGAGGGGTCGCACGCCACAGAGTCCGTGGACGTGCGTGAAGCACTGAGGGGAGGACAGTATACTGTATCGTTCATCAATCAGCCTCGCAGAAAAAAGCGGGCAGGAATATAGACTGGCATCAAACATGTTCGGCATTCATCTGAGTGAGGTCTTGGTAGTTCTGGCAACCTCGCAGACTGCGTTGAAGGATATACGGTGAAGCGTATGATGTGGCGTAAATCGGCATTGTCTTCATAACCTACTCCCCTGCATCTGCCATGGCCCTTCATACTATATCTAAAAGATGTGAGTCTCGTCCGAGATCCTCATAGAGACGCTCTTCGCATCTGACATCAGACCAAATAGGCATCGACAGCACGACAACTACCCCCAACCGCATCACCACTCCGATAATGCTTCTGAATCCCTCTTGACGCTCACCTTCCAGCAAAGACGGACCTCACGAGGACGTATATGCCGCTTCGGCTACGAAGATAATCCCGGAACGCTGAGCTTGCTCACCGCGGAGAATGCCGTTCTGGCCGCCGGAGATTGTGGATGGGACGAGTGTGCACAATGACTGGCAGCTTGACAGCACGAAGCCACTGTTGCTGAGGCGTATGGCGGTGTGGCATGGGATAACTGCTGGGGACGTATACGGCAGACGATGATATTCCTAGTATCAACACGTGGGCTGGATCGCAGTTGGATGGGTTGAAGCATCCGGTATCACAAGGAGAGAGTGTTTATGGTGGGAGGGCGAGAAGGGGTTTGTCGGTTGACATGTTATTTGAAAACGAGTGACGACTCAACTCTCCCTCCTCGTTGAGTCATAGCTTGCATGAAGCAACCTGGAAGCTAAACCACACCTATGGCTGGGGTTCAAAAGGGCATCGTTGGCAGAGGGGCCTCCTCGAATATGGCTTTCATCAGTAGTGTGCCTTTTAGAGTTTTTGTCTGTATCCTTGGAGGTTTTCAGGCCGTAGAGCCAGGTTGACGTTGGGTGCGTTCCTAATACTGCTGCTAGTCTGCCAAGGATGGTGGGTAGCTATATTCTAAAGAGAGAGAGGATCGGAGGGTTAGATAACATGTTGATATGTTTAAATTAATTCCACTGCAATATCCGGGGCCTTCCATTTTCGTGTGGTTGTGCAAATTGCTTTGGGCGAAGGCTCATGCAGTTCCACTTCGAACGGCATCTGCTCTGACACTCTCATCTAGACAGCCTCTCGGACACTCTCACACAGACAACAGCCCCTCCTCCCGCTCAATCTCCTCCTTGCTCAAGGACCACTTGTCCTGCAGCTCCCTGTCGACAGCGAGCGGATATATCTCCTTGCCCCACCAATCCCCCCAGCTCGTCAAGAACATGGTATCCGGATCAGCGGGGAAGTCGTCCCTCGTAAACGCCGCAAGCAGGCTCGCCGCGCCCACTGCCACGCTCTTCGCGTCCGGGTGACTGAGGTCCGGCGTCATGAGGGTGTGGCGGCCGAGTCCAGTGCCGGGAATCAGGCCCGGGGAGACGGCGACGACGGTGCATTGGCCGGCGAGCTGGCGGCGCCACCAGCGTGCGCCGAGGAACTGGACGAACTTGGAGCCGCAGTAGATCTCTTGAGGGTTGCGTCCGAGCCGGCGGCGAGCTGCGTGTCTAGGAGGCCTGTCCGGGTTAGCACCTCATGAGACGCAATAGCTGGGAGCGGTGGGTTTACATACTGGTGTCTTTGACCATGCGGATGCCGCCCGACGACACGGAGACGATGCGGGCCTTGGACTCGACGAGCTTCTCACGCAGCAGATGCGTCAAGTAATGATGCGCTACCATCGGAGGGAACACGTCAGCGGCCGTCGCTCAGTCCGCCCAGGCTCATCACACAACTCACAGGTATGGTTGACGATGAGCGCCTCACACCACTTGGAACCGTTCGGGCTCGGCTCCGACGCATCCTTTGCCAACCCGGCATTCAAAAACAGGTAGTCAACCGGGTCCGGGCCAAGCTTCCGCAGGACCTGTTGCGAAAACGCCTTGACCGTCTTCAGGTTGGCGAGGTCGAGCGGGTAGATGGTGACGGTGTTGGCGGCCTTGTCGAAGGACATGTCGTCGACGGCGGCGGCCGTGGCCTGGGTGTTTCGGGCGCCGAGGATGACGGAGTAGGGCTGGGGTTGGAGGAGGAGCTGCTTGAGTGCCTCGAGGCCCTGCGAGAGTCAGATGTGCCCGTGCGCGTGTAGATGGGGATCGAGATGGAACGGACGAGGCCGGAGGACACGCCGGTTGCGACGACGGTCTTCGCCAGAGAAGCCATTTTTGACGATTTATGCGATTGACTTGTAGCTTTGAGGAGTGCAACGGCTGGCGTTTCCCCGGCTGTCTTGAGATGTCGGGCGCTGCGCAGATATATCACCACAGCAGATGAGGGCTATTCCCTCTTTTACAAATTACAAATCGTCACGGCGGAGGTGCCAGCGCCACTGGACTGCGTGGTAGAAGGCCATGGAGATAATGGACATAGCGTCGGACAAAGGAGAAAGACGGAGGGTGGGTGATTTGTAACGCTGGGCTGGACTATCAAACGCAGCGACTGGGGCATGGGTCTTCCCCATGCAGCTAGAATAAGGTCGAGAACCCTTGCCCGAGGCGCAATGGGGCATTCCGAAAATAAATGCATTGCAGTCGTGGGAATGGATCGCCAGTAGCGACATCGCCGTTGCATCTGCGTGGCGATCTAGTGCCACACCATGTAATGACATGTCATTCCCGCGCAATATAAACGGGCTGAAACAATACACGTACGGCCCAAAGGCTGTTTCAAGCTGCTTAATGAATAAATGCTTTGTAAATCGCAAGTCTGCAGGCCGCTTCGGTCGCATACGAACAGGTTCTGGCCGCATCAAGAATTGCTTTGTCCGTGGCTAGCCATGCCGTCACATGGTGAATCATGATGATCTGCTCATCGCTCCATCGCTCGCACTGCCAAGTGTGGCTCAAGTTCAAGGCCTCTCCCCTCGGCACACCCCCGATTCTGCCTCACCCGAACAACCAACAACCTTCAACAGCTCGAGAAACTCGACTGGATCCCCCTCCATGGTGTATCAACGCACTCAGGCTCAGACTAGGGAGCCCCATCCACCTTGCTGTACAATATAGGGCAAATCTCCTGGCCCCAGACCCCCAGTCTGGCATCGTGGGATCACGCCTACCGCATTCTTCGCTGCTCTTTGCACCAGACCTGGATCTTTCGTGAGAGAGGCAAGTCGTCATCTTGTTCGACTGGACGCGGAGGACCTGCCATTGATAATCCAGGCGAGAGTTCCCCGCCCTCCACGACACTGCACGGTGACGGGGTTAGATAGCGGGAGTGATCTGCGGGAGCTCAGCAGTCGCGTCGGGAACGTCGGTTTGTGCATATGATCTTGTCGACTAGACGTGGACCTGGTCGTCGCTATGAACGTAGGACATGGGAGTAAGTTTGGCCAAAGGCCGCTCTAGAACCTGCTGCGTGCCTCATTGTAAGTAGAAACGCCATCGGAGAACAGAGGTGAGAGCTACAGAACTATCAAGGCACATGGCTGCCACTACCAACTGTATGGAAGATGGAGGTCTACATCAACTCATGGCTGCACTAGATTGAGTCATGCTTTGATATTTCCAACATATCATGGTGGTACAATGCAGTCGCAATCCCTTGTATCGACCGTCCTATGTCGCCATGTCAGCCTCCACGCGCCCAAGCCAGGGCATCCGACAGCCCCATCTGAGCCGCATGAATCTTCTCATCCTCCGACAGAGCCTCGACACCTCCCGCCAAGGCCCTCTTCTCATCCTCGGGGTTGACAAAGTACGGCCCGTCCACCTCGCACCTCGCATCCTCCTCGTCCGGCAGCGTCCCCTCGCTGAGAAAGTCCCGGACGTGCTTTGCCATACACGTGGACTTGACCGCGAGAGAGCAGTGGCCATAGCCCTTGACCTCAATCAGGCGCGAGTCAACAAAGGCATCCCGTGCCGTCCTCGCCGACACGAGTGGGCAGATGGGATCGTACGTCGTCGAAAGGATCAGCAGTGGGTGCCGTGTTTTCACGCCCTGGCGCGGCATGTACTCGTGCGTGCGCGGCACGCGCCACAGCGACCGGACAAAGTAGTCGCTCAAGGTCGGGGCGGCAAAGCTCGATGCTTCGAGGTAGTCGTGCAGCAGGTCCGCAATCTCCTGTCTAGACTGCGGCCAGTGCTCCGGCCCCGAAGTCGCGTCGTTGATATGGATGGTCCGCTCCTGCTCAGACCCCGCCGGTGTGGCATGTCCTGCGGCGTACTGAAGCAGCGCCGCTGTGCCGTTTCCTCGCATCAGCTGCGCGATGCTCTCCGCAAGCGCGTACCACCCCTTGGGCTTGTACATGCTGCTGAAGACGCCATCCCACCACATTGTTCGGTAGTTGAGCACCCCGTATGTCGTGCTGTTCAAGTAGACGCTGACCGGGGCGTCTTCCAGGCTGGTCAAGAAGCGCGTGACGTTTTGCTCGAGAACGTCCTTGGAGTTGGCAAGCGAGCTCAGGGCACAGTCGTCGCCAGCCTTGATGCACTCGTCGAAGAAGCCATGCACACAGTTTTCCGTGTCAGTGAAGTCGTCCTTCAGCACCTGCTCATTGTACCACACAAACTGGTCCACGACGCCGTCGATGATGACCCGCTCGGATTTCTCAGGGTACATGGTCGCATATGTCTGGCCCAGCAAGGTGCCGTAGCTAAATCCCCAGTAAACCATGCTTTCCTGGCCCACCGCCTCGAGGATGTCGTTCATGTCGGCGGCCGTCTGGGGGGTGTTGATATATCTGCCATGCTCGCCCAACGTGTCGGCGCATGTGTGCACAAAGGTTTCGGTCCAGGCCCAGAGATCAGCGCTATCCTTGACCGAGGTAAATGCCGGAGCCGCATTTTTCTGTCGCAGCGCGTCGTCCGCGTAGCACTCAGCAGACGGTCGCGATTCCCCCACGCCGCGGGGGTCGAAGGAGAGCAAGTGGAAGTCCTCGCCAACAATGGTCCTCAGGTCAGCGCCAGCTCGCCTCAAGAAACCCACGCCGCTGCCTCCGGGGCCGCCCGGGTTGAGGACGAGGTTTCTCGACGCGTCCCTGCCGCGTAGCCGGGCGAGGGGGATGCTGAACGTCTTGTTGCCCGAGTTGGCCTCGTCGAATTGATCCATGGGCACGTCGATGGAGCTACACTCGAGATCTCTTCCGCCCACGGACCCGCACACCGTCCATTTGACTCGTTCTCCAGGATAATGATGAGGCTTGGGGGGGCCCGAATTGGCGTAGTTGTACGCTCTCACGCCCCAAAGAGCCACGGTCACGACAAACATGAGCTTCGTAAACCAGTGCATCTTCTCTTGGCGAGGTGCCAGTGCCGGTGCCGTCGTGCGGCCGACAGGCATCAGAAGCGTCTTTTCTTCCATGCTAGGCGTTGACATGCGCGTGTGTCGAGCAGCAGCGCCGGCGGGTTCCAGGAAATCAAAGGCGAAGAAGGATGTGGTATGGAACTATGGATGAGACGAAGTGATGGTGACGCTGGATTACTGTGCGCCGCAACTTGTCGCGCTACCCGGTACATGATATAACCTCTTTCGGGTACCTGAACCAGCGCCTCCGTGGCGCGTGTAAGCCTCATTCACTGATTGCCAAGAAGGGAATCCCCTGATTCTCCATTGGGATACCAAGAGTATTTTTCATTTATTTTATGATTTCAATTTTCCCCAAAAAAAAAAAAAAAAAAAAAAAAAAAAAGAGGCACTGATGTTTCAGGTAGTGAGTGCATCACGAATTGATGATGTGACACAGATCCGGAACCGTGCAATTGGGCTGGCAAAGCGCTCTGGAGGGGATACGCAGGGTGGCGTAAAATAGCCAGCCAACACCCGTGGGCGGGCCGGCATCCAAGTGAGCTACTAATAGTGTCGCCTCGCAGCCCTGTAAACACAACCGAAGTACCCCAGAGTAGTGTGAGCACGTCCTTCAGCTGCCACGCTAGAAGCACAACCCACCACGCTAATTACCACCTGCTCAAAGGAAGCATTTTGAATTACCTGGCAGGACGGTCTATTATTAGTATGGGTGGGGTACTAAAGCACAGGCAGTAGCTGCAACGAACTGTAGGGGTCCGAATATAGTGAGCGACGTGCGCTGCAATGCCCGGAACGCGCTCTGCAACACGCCGTGAGGTCGCCCAGAATGAAACATGGCCGATGCGTGAACCTGCAAAGGGCTGAGCATCTAGCTTCATTCGCCATGGCCATGCCTCTCGAGTACAACGAGGCAAATATTCGGATGCGTACGGGACCAGAGAAATATTCCGGGATTGGACAAGGCGTCACATGATTGGAGGCAAGGTACATGGCCTTGCTCGGAAAGCCCACGTCTTCTTTCCGCCAGCCGACCCTGCAGCGGCAAGAAATTAAATGCAGATATGCAAGGCCGCACGGAGGAATTTCTCTTCAAAGAGCAAGCCGTCTTGGGCTCCATGATGACATCGAATGATCAACTCGCAACACCAGCTACCGAAAAACACTGTGCTGCAGGGATATCAGAGACAACGTTACTCATCCGCCCGGCATTTGCTCACCAGTGCGAGGCAAAAATCCCTCGATCACCGCGGCTTGTGTCGCATCTAGGCATCAAGGCATTCCCAATCGGTAGCCCTCCTCTTCTCCTCCGAGTCCCGCCACAAACTCCAACTTACCAATGCGAATCCCGCTCCACGATCAATCTTCCGGGCTTCCGCCCTCAGCAGCTCGTTCCTCCCAGCCAACTTGCCAGCGACGTCGACACTAGAGACAGCCAGGGCCCACCAACAGGGCCCAGCCCAGTGGGCCGCGCGACCTACCCAAGTCGTCTCGGGTTTGTACGGCGTGGAGCGGTCGTGCTTCCGCGTCCACGTCCTCGGAGTGGCCCTGTCGTGTGGCACGAACCAGTTAGCTTCGTGGCCGGTGGAGAGGCAGCCCAAGACTCGGATCGACCCTCGCGCTAGGGCTGAATACCGCTCAGTTGTCAACGTCTACAGAGGCCCCGTCCACAAGGTACGCCCGGTAGAGTTCAGAGACACGGGCACGCCGTCGACGTCTTGATTCCTAGCGCAACCCACGGCAAGACTCGGGCAAACAGGAGCCACCAGAACCAAGGCTAGAGAGCAACCGGCAAGGGAACAGTAATGGAAAGCGCCACAAATATCACTCTTCGCCGCACCATGTCGTCTAGCTCATCTCCCTCCCCTTGAGCAGGCAAGAGCCTGCGTGGGCGTGGGCGTGGGCGGCGGGGAACGAAAATGGGCCCGATGAACCACCCCCTTCCAATAGTCGAGACACCAACGGTCAGCCATCCCTCTTTCGTCCAGCAACACGGCTCACTGGTCAGCTGGCGCAAGCACCAGCCTCTTGCAGAAATCGGGGTCGGCTTGGCCTGAGCCAGACGCCTCGACTGTCGCTACAGCCAGCGATTCGCTAGGGGCCGGCAATGCTTGTGCTCTGTCTAAGACATATCTCAACGCTCTGGACGGCTAGATCAGACAACATTATCCCGCCAAACGGGAGTGGAGGAATCCCGGGTCATGGATCAAGCCCTGCATCATGCCATGGTTGACAGTCATACCGTCAGAGACAGGCCGAGGTCAATCAGTACGGAGTCGTAGTCCACTTAAATTGTCCCAAGCGAATGGCCTTTTATACCGTCTCGCAGGTGCTACCCACCCACTCAATCACTTCTCTCAACTACCGTCTTGGTTCCCCTGCCCTGCACTCAGTAGTCCGTCTCCTCCTGTCACTGGAGCCAGTCGTCGTGGGGGTCCCGCCTCCCCAGATCTAAGCTTTTGCTCCATTCCCTCCCCCCTGCCGCCATCCTCTATTTCGCCTGCCGCCGCCTGACAGCCGTTGTGCCGGCGTATCGGGTCGGTCGGCGCTCTGTTAAAACATGTGCATCCCTCGATGCTACTCTCTCATCTCCACTCCTCTCGCTTTTGTCTCTCTCAGATCTTTACAGGACTGTTCCTGCCGATGGCAGGGCTGAACTAGAGTCTGCTGGAGAGGCTTCTCGTAAACCTCCATAGACACGGCCACCATGGCTCAAATATGGCGCCATGTGCCAGGAAAGGCGCTTCTGTTCCTGTTGAACACGGTTGCCGCAACGGCCCTCGTCTTTGAAGGTGAGCAGATGGTCCCACCACCACTGGGTGCCCTCTCCGCTGTGGGAAGTGCTTATCGTGTCGTGCTCTAGGCTACAACCAGGGCGTACTGGGCATCGTCAGCGAAACCCCGGGCTTCATTGCCATGTCTGGTATCGGCCACGATGGCGTCGTCACAAACTCGACAAAGCAAGGTGGAATGACGGCAGCATATTACTTCGGTGCCATGTTTGGCTGCTTCTTCGGTGGTAGGTTCTCGGTCAGTCGAGGTTTGCCGTTGGAACAAGTGTCGTCTAACACGCGTTCTCTCAAGGATGGGTCGGCGACAAGATTGGCCGCAAGGGGGGCGTCCTGGTTGGGACCGCCTTCGGACTCCTTGGTGCGGCAATAATGACCGCCAGCCAGTCTTCGGACATGTTTATCTGCGCCAGGGTGATTGCTGGTATCGGGATCGGCTTCATAAATGTTATTGTTCTGCCTTGGGTCAGCGAGCTGTCCCATTCCCACGACCGAGGGTCTAGCTTCTCGCTCGTATTCATGGCCAACTACCTCGGCATCGTATTCGCGTACTGGATCAACTTTGGCGTCCGCAAAACCAGCATCGACTTTCGGTGGAGGTTTCCATTGGCATGGATGTGTATCCCGCTGTTGATTGTCGTTGCCGCCATTCCCTGGCTACCAGAGTCGCCGCGGTATGTACCAGAGTGCTCTTTGCTGTGAGAACAGCCATGGTGGATATGCTAACTGTGCGTCAGATGGCTCATGGCCAACGATCGGCGCAACGAAGCCATCGACATTCTCTGCAAGATCCGTGGCGATCTATCCCCATGTGACCCGAAGATTCTCGCCGAAGTCGAACAACTAGACGCTATCATCGAGGCATCCAGCAGAGAGCGAAATAACCTGGGCAACATTGTCTGTGGCGGTCGATATTCCGGCAGACTGCACCTTGGCCGCCGTGCCATGCTGGGATTCGTACTGCAGTGGATTCAACAATGGTCAGGTATCCTGGCCATTGTTAGCTGGGCGCCGCTGTTGTTCAAGTTGGCTGGCTTCGACTCGAATAAAGCGTTATGGCTGGCGGGGATCGCCAATGCTATTGGTGTGCCGGGGACAGCCGCAGCAGCACTGGTGATTGATCGAATGGGCCGAGTCAAATCCCTCGTCACCTCCTTCATAATCCAGGCCGTCTGTCTATTCCTCGTCGCCGCCTTGATCAAGACCTCCCAAGCCAACAGGGAATCCAACCCCGAGTATTCAGTGAGACTCGGGACTGCGGCCACGTCCATGGTTTTTGTGTATACTTGGTAAGCCCTACTTTGTTATGTTGCGTTGACACGGTTACTAATTGAGTTTTTAGGTTCTTCACCATGTTCAACATAGTCCCCACATGGATATATGGCACCGAAATCTGGCCCCAGGAAATCCGAGCCAAGGGTTACAGCTTCTCCATCTTTGGTTGGGCAGCCGGCTCAGGAACGACGCAGCTTGTCATACCAATTATTTTGGATCGCATTGGATATCAAACTTATATTTTATTCGCCGCAGTCAATGTTATTGCGGCACCACTTATCTGGCTCCTTTATCCAGAGGTGGCCAACCGGTCCTTGGAAGAAATCTCCCTCCTCTTCACCAGCAACAGTATCCTCGCGAGTGAGAATACTAGGGAATACCATGCGCGAATAAGCAGCGCAGACGGGAAGGTTGCCAATGCGGCAAGACAGCTTATGGATGAGGTCAATGGACTAGGGGCCCGGAACGTTGCAAACAAAGTTAAAGAGCCCGTAGATCAAGTCTAGGCCGTGTTTTTTTTAATACAATAGAGCTGTCTCAAAGAGCTCAGTAAACAATATGGTATGCTGCTCCACGATATCAGTCGAAATTTCTTTCGCTTTCAAATCCAAGTGGGACCAAGATCAAAGTTCCACACCATATCGCCGAGCATGGCTTGTGGTACTTGAAAATACCAATCGGAAGACATGTCGGCCCCAATGTGACTGTATTGATCGGGCGGAGCCGTACTCTGCTCCGGCCCAATGATGTGAATGGGCACGCGCGTCGTGCTGGGCGCCGCGCTCTGTGCTGGCGCTGCTTGCCTCTGGCTGACCATGTACTCGTCGATGCGCGCAACCTGCGACCTAAGCTTCTCGCTCGCACTGAACCTCTGATGGATGACCTCGAGGCTCTCCAGGAGGTGCGCCATAGAAAGCATGACGGTGCGGACGTGGTTATACTCGGTCTCGCTTAAGCGCTCCTCGAACACGGAGCCCAGAACAGCGGCGATGCCGCCAAGATGGTGGAGGAGGGGCGCGCTGATGGCCACGAGGTACTCGACGGGGATGGCGGCGAATGCCTCGATGACCTCTTGGGCGACTTGGCAGCGTTGTTGGATGCTGGCGCCCACGGCCGCGAAGAGGACCATCCGGACGAGCTGGACGCTGGCGGTGATGTTGGCGGCCTGGTAGCCGAAGAGATCCTTCTTCACGTTGTGGGTTATTTGAGGAGTTTGCTTGAAGCAATCCGGGAGATTAATGTACATCTGCAGGACGCTGTTGCAGACGGACGTTTCCGTGACGGTAGACTCGTCTTGGAAGATCTCGCTGAGGAAGGTGCCGCGGCGGACGCGGCTCCTATGCCCGCGGAAACGTGCGAGGGCGTGCTCCAGCACGCGGTACAGATCGGTGATGAAGTTCCAGCCGGAGATCCAGCAGTCGGTCTGGACGGTTAGGGCGCGGCGAGTGGACGAGGTGCCGACGCCGTTGGGCCCGAGGCTAGGCTGGAGAGAGCTGTCTTCGTCAATGTCCTCGTCGTCCATCTCAGCCGGGTATGCCACGTTGGACTGTTGCTCGCGGGAGCGGAGAATGCCGCCCCATACGACGGAGGTGTATATGTCCAGGGTGTATATAGACCAGAACTAGAGCGGCCGATGAGCAACACGTTCAACACATCAAGGTAGGGTCAAAGGCCCAAGGGGTATACGGACCAGTCTCCGGCGCTCTTCCCGCTCAATGACACCGATGTCGTGGGGCCAATTTGACTCGTCGTGCAGCGAGTCCATCGCCACGAGTGTGTGATACGTCCCCAGGTGCTGGTGCATGTCGCGTATCTTGCCGTGCTGGATCGCAGTGATGGCTAGGACGGCGTGGGCGCGCGCCGTGTTGAAGTCGGAGTCCACGGTGATGTCGACCAGCTGCCTGCGCGCCTCGTTGTAGAACAGGTCCGGCGACGTGAGCCTGAGATGGTCTGTGTCCCACCGCGGATTCGTCACGGACCCGTCTCGCACACGCCCACTCACCAAGGCGCACACAGCCATTGTCGTGGTGAACAGGGGCTTGCTGCGCATGTAGTCGGCGCGCGAGATGGTCCTCATGAACGAGGGCTGGTGGAAGAAGGGGAAGATGGGGTACACAATCTCAAAGTACAGCTCGACGAGGTCCATGACGATGGCCTGGCTGACGACGTTCGGGGCCACCCAGCCACTGTAGCCCTGCGGCTGCGAGAAGGAAGCTCCATCGCCGCTGTAGGAGTGATGCGGCACTTGGTAGACGCTGGTGACCTGGTCCTGCTCGAGAGATTTTGCAGCCGCCGCCGCCGCCGCCGCCTTGCCCGAGCGAGGCGGCGCGCCCCGACGACGCGGCTTGCGGTGATATGTGCATTCCTGCGCGAAGCTCTTGCAATTCAGGCACCTGGCCCCGTCGCCAGACGGGCGACATCGAATGCTGCGCTGGTGACAGTAGTCGCAGGCGCGGGTGATGCGACGCTGCTTGGGCTTCTCGTCAGCGTTGGCAGCGGGGACGTGATCGGCCATGGTGCGAGGGGGAGGGCTATCTCCTATCTCCGGATGGGGTGGGATGAGGAGATGGCGTGTGCTGTGAGCGACATTGAATCTGGCTCGTCGCCGGTGTGTGCGTGTGCTCCAAGGCGAGATTTCGACTGTTGAGATGGACTCGAGGTGTCAATGAGCCGGGGGGCACGAGCCAAATTGCAGCCAGTGTGGGCGAGGACGCGGCCGGCACTGTACGCCACGAAGCTTACAGGGGAGCTGCACAGTGTGCCGCTCGCAGGGGTGTATGAGGGAATGGGTCTGGGCACTGTGTCCTGATTTGGGACTGAGGCGGCACGCCAGGCCAGTCAGTTTGAAACATGTAAGTGAGAACTTGGCACTCTAGAGCCGCGCCGGCGAGGGTGAAAAGCAACGGTTAAATAGACGGTGAAATGAAGCATGCTTCTTCTCATGACGCAGCCCCCTCTCAGCGGCTGCCAGCGCGCAGGACTCCGGGCCATTGCGCAGGGCACGCGAAGGCTTGCAGCGCCGCCTCGCTGTCTCAGTTTTATGCACTCATACGTGACGGCTGAGCCTATGAGAAGGCTACGGCTGGACTTTGACTGGGATCATTGGATGGCGCGGGCTTGTGGAGGGGGCCAAGAGCGCGGTGTTTGCGAGATGCCCAGCTCAAGCGCCTTCGGATCGATATGTATGACATTTTGTCGGAACCGCTCTGGCCACGCACGCTCCACTGCAAGTGACAGCAGCCTCTATGAGGATGAGGCTCCGGACGAGCGCCTCAAGCCGTGAGACTAGATGTGGGGGGCCAGCCTTTACTGGGGATGCTTCAGCCTTTGTCAGTCCAGGGGTGTCTCGAGCTCTGGCGACTCCGCAAAAGCTTGGACGGCTGCCGGACTGACTGTGTCCAATTACCACTTGCCGCATTGGTCTACGCATGGTTGTGCGATGTTCTCGTAGCTATGGAGAACTAGCACGATTACAGCAACACCTCGGGCGCATCACATACCGGCCAGTCAGCAAACGGTGATAACGCGGCCTGGCGGCGCCTGGCATAATGCCGACAAAGAAGACACCTACCGCATTGGGCGGCTGAGCGCCGGGCCTGTGCGACGCTGTGGTCCATCGGCCCATCTCGCGGGATCGCCCAGACATGGGGATGCGATGCTCGATCGAGAAGGTCGGTCTGCGGGACCTCTGCGTTCTGGCGCGCAGCGTCATGCTCGCCCGTGTCGCCCGGGTCACCAATGCCGGGCGTGCAGATCCGCTGCCCTCGTCCACGTACGAGGTATATAACTCGGGTCGCACTGCTCGGCGAGGGGGAGTTGCGGTATCCCAGCGTCGACCTCGGGGCATACACATCTACGCAACGGCGCCATGGCTCTCAAAACCCTCTTGACTCTCCTGGCGGCGGTCCAGGTCCAGGTCGCGCGCTGCGATACCTCGCATCCGGTGCACTACAAGACGGTCGATGAGCAGTTCGCCAGGGGGCTTGCCGCGGCGAAGGGTCGGACATTGGCTGGGAAAGGAGAGCTCTTCGCTGACCAGGTAGGGCCAACCGGCTCCCCATGCATGCTGTTCAATCACTCACGGTGTCGCGTAGGGCTTCTGGTTCTCGCACTTTACCGTTGGGGGAAGCCCCGACCTGGAGATCTTGATTGATACCGGCTCCTCAGACACCATCATGAACCCCGGCGTCTACAGACCAAGCCCCAGCTCTGTGAATACGGGGAGGGGCTTCCGAATCTCCTACTCCACGACGAACCCGGACGGCTCTGGAAGTCTCACCGTAAGTGGTCGTCGCCGATGGCCGGGTTAGAGTGAATCACGGTGCTGACCTCCCGAAAAGGCCGCAGGCGACGTCTACGAGGACGTCGTCACCCAGCTAGGTGCCAACCTGACGGTCCCGGACCAGGCGATTGGAGACATCAAGTCGCCAACGTCGCCGCCCACGTTCCCTCACGACGGATTGATCGGGTACGCAGGCGCCGACCAGACAGCGCTCAAGGCGTCTCCGTTCTTCCACAGCCTCTGCGACCAGGGCACGCTGTCGGCTTGCCGCTTCGGTCTGGCGCTGCGCGCTGACCAGACTGGAACGCTATACTACGGCTCGCTGGCCAGCGACCAGTTCAAGGGCTCATTGAGCACGGAGCAGATCCAGGGCGAGTGGGCCATCGAAGGCGAAGTCACTGTCCGAGGCAAGAAGGTGACGTCTCGCGTGCAGGTAGTCACAGACTCTGGCACGACCGTCATCTTCGGCCCGGTTGCCCAGGTCCAAAAGGTGTTCAAGGCGGCAGGCATTCAGGCCGTGCGGGACGAGAACGGCGTCACAGGGTACTACGCGTGCGACGCGCCTCCTCAGATTGGCTTCACGTTCGGTGGCACCAACTTCAATATCCTGGAGTCGGCCCTGGCGTTCAAGAAGAACGGCAACAACTGCACCGCTAGCATTCACGGCTCGTCCGACTTTGGCAACATCTGGTTGGTTGGCCAGGCCTTCTTCCAGGGACGATACATCGATCACAACGTCGACGATGGAACCATGGGCTTTGCCAACCTGAAGTAGACGGGGTGGCATACAAATACTCTGGGGTAATGAAGGATGGTGACCTCGGGGGAAAAAAAAACCATCTGGAGATCGAATTAGAATTCTATATAGGCGGGTATATATATAAAGCCATGTCGTAATATCGTCGGCGCCAAACTGCGTAAACATGAGCCATGACCAGGGTACACGCTGAAGTGCGTAGAAGAGTTGTCTATGCGAACATGGCGCATGACAAGACAACCAAGCCGATGCCCAGTATTGACTTGGACGAAGCGGCCAGGCTCGAGGCGATAGACTTGTCATCGTCCGACTTTTTGGCGTCGGCGTTGTCCGTATCCGAGTCCTTGTCGCTCGACCCGCCATCCGTCCCGTTGGCCGCCTTCTTGGTTTCGCAGGCGACGAAGCTGTTGCCCTTGGCGCCCTGGTGCGTGATGAGGCCGGCTTCGGAGCAGTCGTTTGTGATGATGACACGGTCTGCGCCGGGACGTCCTACACATCACGCCAGTCAGCTGGTCGATCCCAAATTGATCACCCCGGAACGGACACGGGCTCACCGCCGTCGTAGACCTTGGTCGGCAGAATGGGGAATTCATAAAAGGGTCCCGTGAGGCCCTTGAACTTGAAGCCCTCGAAGTTCTTGTATCGATGCGGGTAGGTTGAAGACCCGGCGGTTGAGCGCGTGCTCACATAGTTGCAGGCGGCGCTGGCGGCGTCGCTGATGGCGTCTGGGCCGTACACGGTGGTGCCGCAAGTTGCGGTTTCGTTGGAGGCGGCGGCGACGAGGCTGGCGAGCAGCAGCACGAGGGCAACGGGGGCGTGCATGTCTGCGGTGGGATACAGCTCGCTGAGATGCGTGCGGAGGTGGACTGGAGGGCTGCTGAGGAGGATCGTTGATGGAATGTGAGAGGCTCAGGATGCTGGACGGAGATCAATTTATCATGGCCTACGGAGCACTAATTTTAGGTGGCTGGCATGCGGATGCAATTGGGTTCTGCGCTAAGTCAGGCCTCGATAAGTTTAATCTCACTAGCCGGATCCTCCGTCGTTCACTGTTCACTGTAACCAGCACACTGCCAAGAACTACGTTTCGATACTTGCGCCATGATCAATAGCAATGACCTGGAACATGCAGTGGCAGTGCCAGCCGGGTGACACATTGGCAATCTGCCTCTCGTACCTTGTATATGGCGTCTGCGTGATTCAGATTTGCCATCTTGGCTGCCAGCGTGGGTGACGGGGGATGCTCTCAAAGATGCGTTGGCTGGCTGCGAGCTGCCTGCGAGCTGCCTGCTACAGTGGTGTAGCATGGTGGCATGGGCGCCCAACCCTCAAATAGAGGCTGTCAGCGGCGGCTGTGGCTGAACGTCGATCCCTAGGGTCCATCGCGCTAATCTCCACAGAGGCGCCCAGGTTGTGGCCCTGCCTGGCATCTGCCGACAAGTATCTTGAATGGCAGTGATGGGAGAGTTACTTGGGCATTCAAGGACAAGATTGATTTTTTTTTCTTGTTTATTTTGTTTATTCTTTTCACGGCTCCATAATTTCAGCCCTGGTAGGTGAGGCAGTAAGTCGAGTGCTTGCTACGCTTTGAGAGGTGAGGCGCTGTACAGTTGAGCAGCATATTTTCACTGGCACGCTGCAGCACACGGCTGTCACAGTGCCTCGACATTTACATTTACAAGGTACAGAGTACTCGCCGTACTGGTTAGTGCCTCAGGCATCATCTAAATGCAACTTGTTTAGAGTTAACGCGATTTTACATATCATCAAGAAAATCATAGATAAAAGATAGAAAGATCAGGGATATTCATTAATCCTGGTAAGGAATTACCCTGATATGGTGTTTCTACCATTTCTTATACATTGCCCAGAAGTATTGGATAGACCCGCAAATTTCCCGCTGGTCAGTACAAAGAGCGTTCTAAAACACTTTTGCACCCCCACTGTAGAGTGGCAAGGCACATCAAGCGATCCTCTGACATTCATCGACAGCCAACTCTCATCTTTCTTCATAATTGTGTTCCTCTAGGCCGCAACAGTCCGGCCATTACACCTGACAAGGTTCGGCATCTTGGCCACAAAATCCGGTACGGCATCGGGGAACATGTGTGTCCAATCCAAAATCTCCACCTCCACCAACGACGGGAAGAGGCTCTGAGAAGAGTTAGCAGGGGCGATGGCGAAGGAAGAAGGGGAAAGGGGGCATTCGCCAGAGCACAACCTACGGCAATTCGATCCAAAATCCTCTCCCACTCATTCGCGGTCAGCCCACAGGTTTCGGGGTAGACTGCGTGGTCCCTCGGATCGACTTGGAGGCGCGTCAGGTTCGGCGCGTTGATGGCCGGGATGTGTATATCCCACGAGTCTACGTAGAGGCGTATCTCTGTCAAGCTTGAAAACACGACGGTGTTGTACACCTCGTCGTCCTCGCCGGTCGTGCGCTTGGTGGGCAGACACGCCGTTGAAATCAGGTCGGCAGAATACTGACGGCGCGACAGCCCAACGCGGCCCAGCATCGCAGAGAGGGTGTAGGCATTCCACAATCTGGGGTGGAAGCGCTTCCACAGCAGCGGGACGGCCTCGTGCGACCACAGTCTACACACGAGAGCGCATTGCAGGAGGGAGCCGGTGTTGCCGTTCCCACAACGCGTCCTCGGCCGTTTGCGAGACTCGTGATCTCGTACGGCAGCGATTAGCCCGCGGTGCGTCTTTTCGAATTCTCCACTGTACTTTGGTGGTGCCTTGGGAATTTCGCTATTCAATACGTGCAGAAAAATGCTTGAGAGCAGTTCTGGCAGTCGGAGCGCGAACTGGGTGGCAGACATGCTGGCCAAACTGGATAGGCTGGTTATTGATGCCCGCTTTGTGCTTTCAATTACAAGAGGTCCTCCATCGCATTTGAACCGCGACGGCCATCTAAGGAACCGCCAATTTATACGAGGATATCTTCTACAGAGCTTCGGTGGTTGCAGTCGGTGCTGTATAAACTTTCGGCGTAGGCCAGTTACATTCCTAATTCGTATTGTCGGATGGAGTAATGCAATACAACTTCTTTTATAGCTATATTGACTGTTTTAAGGTATCCTGCCCCATGACATGTCAAACGGGGAAAATGACACCACGACGAGCAGTTGCACGCCGCCATGGTCTCACCGTTCTGTAGACATGCCATTGGTCCGGAAGCATGTTTCGTTGGTCGCCATTATTGCCTGCGTTGCTTCTCCCAATAACGGCAGTGGACTGCGCGAAAATCTTTTTTAAAGCTGCCTACCCTACACCCCGTCATGAAGCATCACACCGTGGCTGTGACGCTCGCAAGGCCTGGGAAGCAGGTCAAGTACAGAGCCCAGCCTGGAAATTTAGTCATTGTGTCCTTTGCTGATCAATTGGCAGGCCGTAAATGTGGCCCATCTGTGCCGTGGAATATTGTGATGCTCTGTACGGCTGATTGATTATCATAGTCTGCGCACTTGTTTCGAGCCGTGAATGCTCGTCGTAAAGCTACGAGCTATCTTCTGGCTGGCATCAGCTTTACCACGGGCCCATCAGCAGAGTAGCAAGCAACTTGAAACAGGTCCTTTTGTCCTAGAACAACTTTCCGCAGGAGACATGAGAGAAGGGACCCCCCTGAATCTGACATGCTTACCTTCAAGGATTATCCACCCCGGTGAATTGATTTTAGACGACGATCCAGTAAGAGTCAAGAAGAGCACAGAGTAGTCGGGTGATAATAAGCGTGCTCTAAGCTGGTTGAAGATTTATCACCATGTTCAGCTACGATGAAGGTGTTTCGCGAGTTCATGAAGCTGAGACACTCTGCTGATACCCTGTTTGAAGCTCGAAATGCTCTCGGGAAACTGTAATGCCATCTGGAAGCTGGATTCATCAGAGCAGCGAATGCTAAGTCTAGCCTTGCATGTTGCCCAGCACTTTACTAAGAGATGAATACTTTGATGGACCAGTCTGGATTCTGGATCTGTTCAGGCCACCAGTTATTCAACGTGGCATGCTGACCCGTCAATCACTCAAAGTCTAATGTGAACTCCAGAGTTGAGCCCGCAGCCAACAAGGTGTTGCTGAAGCCACAGTGTAGCACCCTGTGATAAGTCATATGAATCTATCTGAACGTCTTGCACTCAATAAGGCAATTAACTTGCTCGCTGCTCTGGACTGCCACTTTCATATAAAGGGGCCAGAAGGAAGAACAACGCACACTCTCCCCATGACCCACGCAAAAGGAACGAAGCGAGAAAGGGAGAAATAGAGTAACACCATCTGATTTTCTCCCCGCAAGTCAAAGTATGTCTACTCGTCAGAATGCGGAGCTATATTCAAAAGGAGGCCCAAATACGGAGACCCAGATACAGAGCTCCGGTCACCGATGGAGCGTCGTGATGCCAGCGGCGCAGCGTCGAGACAGCCATACGAGCTAAGCGACTCCAGCTCCAAGCACCACAGCGGATTGAAATTGAAATTGCCTCGAACCTGGGGGATCAAACGAGGATGCGCGGGTGGCGCGTGGCAGCACCGAGCCTCCATCGGCGTCAGCGCGGACTCGCCGGATCCGGATGGGGCGCTGCGCTATGGGTGCGGTGGGGCTGTCACCGTCGCAAAGAGCTCTGCGCTAGCGGGCTCGATGAGCTGTCACTCGCTGCACAACGTGGAGAAGTGCCATAACGTGGGATTGAACTGCCACTCTGGCGTGGAAAGGGCAATAAGGGAATAAGGGAATGAAGGCAGCGACTGGAGTCTCGGGTTCGAGCGTATCATCGTGCTTGCTCTGTCCCGCCGCGAGGAGGATGAGCATGGTGAGCGACACGGTGCTGGACTGGCGCAGGCGTCCAGCCGAGCGACGGCACAGACTGTCACAGGATGTGATAGCGAGGTTATTGCCCAACTCGGCAGTGTACGAGTATTTCCATATTGGACAGTCGCGTGATCTGTGGCTCGTCTTTGATCCAACGCAGTGAGCAGGGGAGCGGAGGCGGACATTGCTGCAGATGCGGCCAGCACCACACGCCATCAACAACAACACAGCAACAACAACAACACAACTACACCACAGCCAACGAACCGGTCGCTCGAACCGTTCTCCACGAAATTGACACAAATCCACCATTCTCTCATTATTAATGTGCCTCGCCTGGTTAGCCGACTCCAGCTCCCACCGCGCCGGTAGCGGGAGCGGACCTTTCCTGCACGCCGCCGGCGTATAAGTGGATACGAAGCTATCCGCGCCGTCGCTTCTGCCAGGAGGCTCAAACGCCTGCAATGGCACACAAACGCAATCTCACTACTTTAATGGCACTTGGGGTCGTAGCTCGCTCCGTCGCTCCACATGCGGCGGCACACACACCATCTGGACGGCGGTCGTCGTATTGTACGACGAGATGCTCAACGGCGTTGGGCGAGGCTGTGGCCTCCAAGAAGGCCACGAGCGCATTTACTTGTGATGTGACTTCAAGCACCGCGATATAGAGGCGAGCTTGGTGTTGCTGATATCCCGTATGGGCCATGGCAGACGGCGTGTCTGGACTTGCTGAAATGCGCCGTGCGACTCTATTGCCTGCCACGCGCATGGCTCGCGCATGGCCCTGCACCGCGCACACCACGACGCTTGGTCACCACAACACACGCACACGCTGCTCGCATTGATCGTATCAAAGCCCAACAGCACGAACCGACAACCCTGCTCCAAGTGCAGTCGTCCCATCTACCCTCACGCCTCATGGCCCATCCCGCCTCGTCGGTCGAGCCAATGACGTCCCGCCTTCGATGCCACCACTGCTGCGTCACAGTCGGGCCCGTGGCTATCCCCGAGGCTCACCTTGGATGGATGGCCATCCTCGGTGCGGAGTGATGCTCCGCTGCTGCAGAGTTCAGAGTCCAGAACGTGTGGTGCAATCGCATCATGACACGGGTCATGTATGCGACGGGTTGGCGGGGGGTTCTGCCCAAATTGGGCAATTTCGTGCAGATGAAATTGCACATCTATAACTCTTCAAAGGCATTTCATTATTCCTTTCGGGTGTCCAGCAGCCGCTGTCATGGAGATGCCCTGCGTCGCGTTCCGAGCCGCCTGACTTGGACTGCGACCCTCCTCGGGAGAGTAGACCGAAACCCACCGCTTGAAACACCTTGAAAGAGGCATAATTTCGAGGTGTGTCATTGCAATTCTCATGGCTCACCCGTCACTCACTCTCCTTTGCCTCGCAGAAGCCCACCGCTGTGGCGGCGCCGACCGAAAAGCCGCCCTCCGTCGCCGTCGCATCCGCACCAGACCCCAGAAATTCCTGTGACATGTCCGCCCCCGTCTAGGCTAAAACCGTCGGCTGCATCCGCAAGTGGTTACCCAAACCATCCACGCCGATGGATCTGATGCAATATGGATCGCTTGGGCGTGTCCTCCACGTGCATCGATACGGGCCATATAACAAGCGGCCTTCGTCTGTGGCATGCGACGACGACCCCTGGTACACGCTGCCCCCTGGTACACGCTCGTGCCATGGCCATGTTTTGTCTGTCGCCGGCGCACCGCTGACGGCGGCTGCGCGACGTTGATACCTGTTATATACGCATCCGTACGTAGCATCACTTACACGACAGCCTGGCACCTATGTTGGTCTCTAACCCGGAGACTTTATTGTGTGTTTTTGCTGCGGGTTTCATCATCGCCTGGCTCATGCGCAAAGCGCACGCACCGCAAGGGACCCGACGGCCGCCAACGCATTGATACCAAGATTTTACCTACCCAGGCATAATGAAGACCGTGGACTGAGGGACTAATCATCAACATTGACTATGCTAAGACTTGTTGGCCTTGATAAGTCAGATCCGGGGGCCGCCTCCAACAGAACATAGACACACAAAAAGAGTCCTCCCGCCACCTCCTGTCTGATTCTAGGCGCCTTTCCGCAAGCTCCTGGTCGGAGGAAGAAGCACCGTCCATAACTAAAGATACCCAGAGAACTTAATGCACAGCACCGCCCATTCCATCGGCATCATAGGCTCCGGCCTCGCCGGCCTCTCCGCCGCCATCGCCCTCCGTCGGGCTGGCCACGACGTCACAATCTACGAGTCAAACGATGTTCCCCACGGACTCGGCAGCTCAGTCTCCATAGCCTCCAACGGCTCTCGGTTCTTCCAGGAATGGGGAGTCAACGTCGCCGCGGCTCGCCCTGTTGTGCTTCGCAACCTCATCCGTCACGAATGGTCGTCCGGCGAGGTCGAGGACGTCTACCCCCTTGGCGACTATCGAGAGCGCTTCGGCAGCGACTACAGCAACTTCGACAGCATCGAACTGCGCAGTCTTCTCAAATACGTGGCTCTGGTGGATGCCGGTGCCGGTCGTCCCGCAATACTCAAGCCCAAGCACAGAGCTGTCCGCCTGGATACGGACGGTGGTGCCGTCCTGTTCGAAAACGGCGTCGAGGCTGTTCATGATCTCATCCTCTGCGCCGATGGCAGCCAGAGCACCATGCGTCAGCAGCTCGGAATCAAGTCACACTACTCGCCCTCCACATCCTCCTGCTATCAGTGCATCATCAGCACAGACCGCCTGGCGGACCTGGGCCTCCCCGAGTTTGCCGACAGCACTGCCATCGAGTTCTGGAGCGGGCAGGGTATTGAGAGGGTCGTCATGAATGCCTCTGCTGACTACACCGTCGTCAGCTGCTACGGCTTCTGTCCCATCAATGCCGACAACTTGCAGACACGCCGCTTGGACGTTTGCACTGCTGGCAAGAAACTTGTCGCGTCGTGCCCCCTTCTGGATAAAAGACTTCGCAAACTGTTCGTCAACGCCGACGAGATTAGAGTCTCTCAGCTGCAGAACCACGACCCTTACCCCTACTGGGTCAAAGGTCGCTGCTGCCTAATAGGCGATGCCGCCCACCCCATGATGCCTGACCAGACACAGGGCGCATGTATGGCCATCGAGGACGCCGGCGCGCTTGGCATCATCTTCTCGTCCAAGTACCCGTCTCTATCCATCAGGCAAAGACTTCGACTCTACGAGCTGGAGCGGAAGCCCCGCGCCACCAAGCTGCAGGAGAGCAGCAGGCGGTCCAAAAAAGAGTCGAGCGAGAGGATGAAGTGGACTACAGGCGCCGGTCGGTGCAGCAAGGTAACCATCGAGGAGGTGTGCGGATATGACATGCACTCGCACATCGAGGATCTTGCTGTAGACTTGGGCACTGGAGATCAATACTGGTGATTCGAAGCCGTGGTGGAGGGGTTGGGAGCCTTTAAAAGACGACTAGCCCATTCATCTCTTCGTATCGGATGCGCGCCCAGTTTACAATGGTCCCTGTTCCCGCTGTCTGGTCTCGTCTTTCCCACACGCGCTCAACCAAGTCCCGCGCGTTGTGGATGTATCCAAAGCCGCAGGTTCTCTCCATGACCATCAACCTGTCTTGGACCACAACTCGCTGCTCCAGAAGCCAGCAGGAGCCGCCGGCCATGACTAATGGGAACAAGAGACACGCCTCGACGGGACTGCCATAGCGAATTCTTTGCACCGAGTCCACGATGCCTTCGACGGACCGGATGACCTTTGGGTCGTTGAGATCGTACCCTTCAACGATCTGATGAAGGCGCAGGCGGACTGCGTGCTCAAAAGCAACGGTGGCGTATAAGACGTCGTCGTTGTGTGGCGTCAGTGTCCACACCGCCTGGGACAGCCCACCGTACTCCCATGACCAGTTGTCGATGCGCTGCTCGACAACGGACGCTGCATCACGGAACCTAATTTCGGACTCGTGGTCGACCCGCGTCTTTCGGAGGGCGGCGATGCCGTTCACCTGATCAACCAGGTGGAACAGCTCCTTCGGGATGCCATATACTGCTGAGTCTTCTTGATCGGGCTTGGCGGCTAAGCCCTCCAGAGTCTTATATTCCTGCTCGTCCTCTCCCATGAGAGGCGGACGGCATGTCGAGATGGTGGCAGCCGAGTCGAGAAATCGAGCCAGGCGCAGGAGGAACTTGTAGTGGCCGGTCATTACCTTGCCGTGTTGGTTGCGGAAAGACGTCAACAGGCGTCTAGCGCCTTTCAGATGAAGCTTCCAGCCTTCGCTGGTCCCATCAAACAGCTCCGTCATGCAGAGAAGGAGGCTGCTCACGAGAGCGACATCGCCGCTCGTTCGATCCACATGAGGGAGCAGGGCGGCAAGTGCCTGCGTGGCCTTGCCCTTGTGAATGAGGCCACGCCGGCCCATGTATGGGATCATCTCTCGCCAGTGGTTTGCCGACAACGCTAGAATGCAATGAAGAACCAGACTATTGCCCTGAGCCATGGGGAGAAGATAGGCGTTGTAGGGGCTAGCGTGGGAGACGCGTCGGGAGAGCACAGTGGCAACAACGTTGGCATAGTGGTTAAGCAGCGCCTTGTCCTGCGGGTCGGGAAGCTGTGGCATCAGTTGCATCACATAAATGGTAAGAGACTCGTGGTTGGAAATGGCGCCTTGCGGAACGCCACTGGGGCCTGCGCTCGACGATGCCTGTGCCGCGTCCCACCCGGCTTCGTCTTGACCGTGGTTCTCCCAGTCGGTGGTTCCCAGCGTGCCGAGTACGGCAGCAGTCACGGCAGCGTTCGCAAAAGCGTCTGCTGGCTGCAAGGCCAAGGAAGGATCATAAGCATAGGGATTGGAGTCATACGGGTTTATGCTAGGCTGCATATGCGACGAGAAGGACGACGGCGTGGGTGGATAGCCGTGGCTGATGCTCTCTCGGTGGGCGACTGGTGTGCTTGAAGCGATGCTGCCGTTGGAGTTGTTTCTGTTGGAGTGTGAGCTGGATGATGGGACAGGGCTGCTGCGAATGGGCATATGCATCGTGGTTCCGTCGGTATAGAGGACACCAGTGTTGCCAAAAGTTGCCAATCCGGGGCCTGTCGCGATGGTGTCCGGCAGTGGCGGCTGCATCATGGTGACGGTGCTTCCATTTCCGTTTCCATTGGCATTCTCAAATGTGTGAAAGCCGCCGTAAGAGGGCACGGTACCTCCTGCGTCGGCGTTGGTGTCTCTCTCGAGGCTGGTGTTCACATTCGCGTTGCCGCCGCCGCCTGTTTTGTCCGCGGCGGCGTCAACGGCGGCCTTCCTGACAGCGTGCGACCTCTTGTCCTTGACCCGCTCGGGGACCCAAATGCAATCCAGGCAAAGCCGTCTACAATCGCCACACCGAGGCCGCACCTCGTCGCACTTCTTCTTGCGCCGCTTGCACATGACACACCCTGTCTGGACCCTACGGATCCGCGCCTTGGGCAGATCCTCGGGCTCCCCATCGGCGGGGCCATTCGAGTCCCGGGGACGGCACGGGAGGCTCAGTCGCACGCACCGTGCGCACGGGAGGTTGCCATCGCAGGCCTGCTTGATCTGAGCACAGCGATGGCACACGGGTCGGGTCTCGGCGCCCATGTTGCGGTGCCGGGTGATGGGTGATGCGACGGCTGCTTGGTGTGGCGGTTGCAGTGAGGGAGCACTTCTCCGCTCTTGTGGATCGAGTTGGGGGAAGTCAGCGCCACGGTGCAGCGACGTTGACGTGGATGAAGTGGCTGTTCACGGCGAGAGGTGATGGGAGGACACAGCCGAGAAGGCAAAGATCTCGACGTCTGAGTGAGGACGGGGCCTGATTTGGGGGTGCTGCGGTTTCGTAAATTGTTCTTCGAGGAAGATTGTTCACATGTGTGGGCAGGTGGATGGTGACGAGGTCGGGGTCCCCAAAGTATTTGAGGAAGAAGTGGGGATTCAAATGAACGATGCTGGCGAGCACCTTGGGACCCTGCGCCTGAGGAGGCACTGGCGTGCCTGCACTGTGCATCGGTAAGGCGCTGTACTAAGCACTAGGGTACGAAATAGTCATGAACATCCCCATCGTCTGCCTTACAACGCCAAATGCTCCTGCTAGCAAACCTACCTCTGCTGGTCCGCGCTCCTCTGTATACCAGGAAAATATACATCTTGTACTCCGTACTGTCCTGAGTGTCCTGTTTCCCGCCGTACCTAGGCACCCAGCATTGCTAAAGTTCATTCGTCGTAGTGGCCTCGATCGATTTACTGGTACTTCCAGGTAGATTCTAGGGAATGGATAATATAGCACATATGATGTCCCGCAAGGGTACCTGTGGATATTTCCTAGCCTACCCGCCACCCAGCGAATAGGCTTGGGCGTCCAAAACAGATCTGACGCGGCCCACCGCCTGCACCCTTCCCATTGGATCGCCTCTACGGGATTTGGGGGCGGGAAGCCACTAAATGGAAGCCTAGGCTCTAGGGGAACCTGGTGCTGGCAAAGATGCCACCACAGGGCTTGAGGCGTGCAGATCAGCACCTCCTTTGCTTCAAATCATTGTTGAACCACGCCTCAAAAGCCCCGGCACTGGCCAGAAACCAGCCTGGCGTAATCGACGCCTGACTGCGAGTTCGCGGCGATTTCCGTGATCTGTCATCTCAGTCTACGAAGGACTGGCGGAGGCGCCTCGAATCATGTCCGCCTCTGCTGGCTGCATTAGTGGGTATTCCTTTTACGACAAGGCCAGAGCGACCGCAGTAAAGGACTGCTCTCAGGTCATTAAGCGAGCCTTGCTTGGCTGTGCCTGGCAGATCGGCCCTCCGAGAGGTCTGTCTCAGCAGCGTTTTCCATCTGAGAATGGATGCTGACCAAGCTGCGCACTGGCGCTTATAGTACCCGACAATATTGAGCATTATCCAGGAGTCGAGACGGTGTGGGAACGATGTTCAAGTGGACGGCATTAAGCACCCCGCGGAGTGTTATCTCCGCCCAGCTAGCGGCCTCAGTGGAGAGAACCGGCTGCGAATGTGGTTTTGCTGCTTGGGTTCCATTGCTCAGTCAGCGCATGGGATCAAATCGAACCATCCCGCCAGTGTCGACAAATGCATGTCGAGTTGGCACAGTGCTGAGCACCAGGACCGCGACTGGTGCTGACGTACGGAGTACGTCGTACAGGTGAATCAATCTCAGACACGCGGTCTGCAGTTGCTGTACATGACACGCCTTAGGAGACTGGGATACCGCCGACTTGGAAAGTCCCGCGCGCGCTGGGCGACGGCATGAATGATCCCTCACCCCAACGCATTAGTGCCCGTCATTAATTGGCGAACGGTTATCGAACCACTAATCACCACCATCTATGCAGCTGAAGGGACTTGACCTGTCAGCATGGGCCAGGCCTCTCGATTGGTACCAGAAATAGCCGAGATCTCATCCAAGGCCAACGAGACATCGATCATGACACCGAGAATGGATTTCAGGCAGTTTTTGTTCGTCTCTGGTTCAAGGCGCTAGCTCACGGTAGCTTCACTTCAATGCCTCAGCAGGCCCCCTGGCATCCTGTTGAAGAGGCAAGCCAAGCCCAAGCCAAGCTGGGACAAGTCGGCGTGCATCTCTGTTTGTGATGCCGCGAAATAGTGATCCGACAGGTCACAATTCCGATGACGGCGATACCCTCATCCAGGCAGCAGAAATGACTCTTTGTCTCGGCTGATTGAAATGCCGCCTTCTCAACAAGCGCAGGAGGTCTTGGATGCGTATACCTTAGGGGTGACCGCTATACCCCTCTCATGTCTCCAAGATCAGCCAATACGATCGGACCATCGCTGTGCAAAATCTCGAGACGTCACTCTTCATATGTCCGGGTCCCATCTTCAAGACAACGACGGCCCGCAACGCTCATCCGGATGCTAGTCTTACTTCAGCTCTATGCACGCGACAGTCTCTTCATGTCGATCTACTCCCAGTCCGGGGACCTTCTTGCATCATATATGTCTTTCAGTCCACAGCGGTGAGTCTCATGGGCAGCTTGCTGAGACAAATTTGCATTACTCGAGACTGTCATCGGCAAGGAGAAGGACTCGGGAGAACGACGACGATGCCTCACAACCATTCTCTTCTCTGGCTTGGTTCAATATAGCCATGGAGACACAATTTAAGGAAATAGACGGGATTAAGCAGCTGTGACTCAGTTCAATATAGGTAGCTGTCTTGCCTAGTAAAGGGAAGCAGCAAAATCGTATTCATTTCCCTGTGTTCTCCAAGGTGTGTTACTATTAGACGGGACACCCGAACTGAACCAACTTGGAGCTATCGGTGGAAACCCAACTTCCAAATCATTCCAGCTGCCGCCCCAAGCCCCGTACATTGGCAGAGAAGAAGAGGCGAAATCGATAGGGAAGGCATGAGGAATAAAATACGCAGCTTTATAACGGCTAGTCGGGGTTCATCAGAACAACCACCTCGATGCACTGCCTTCCCATCACATGCCGCCAGCATCAGCTCTGCTTGAAGAAGAGACAATCCTTCACTCACGCCTCCCAATGCGCCCGCCGAACTTCCCTCGCCGTAGACGCAATAAACTCCCTCGCCTGCTCCAAATCCGTGTCCATATGCATAAACGGGTGCGGCACGCCCAAGAACCGCCGCGCCACCACCTCATTCCCATGCTCAACCAACAGCTGCGCATACTTCTCCCCCTCATCCCGCAGAGGATCCGCACCGGCCGTGTAAATCACTGTGCGCGGCAACCCGTCGAATCGCGGCGCCTTGAATAAACTGGCGAACCAGCCAATCTGTGCCCGCGCAGCGGCGTGTGCCTCTGGCTCGGTCGGTAGTGAAGACCACTTGAGCTTGTCGAACCATGTGATGCGCATCCAGTTGAGCGTCGGGGCAAGCTCGTTCTCCCGCATGCTGGGGTATGGTGAGTCGGCTGCCTTGGCGTACTGGCTCGCGTCGTCGACCACGGGCGTGCCGGCGGCGACGAGACGCAGGGGAATCTTCGGCGATGCGTCCCGTGCGAGATGTGCGATTGCCAGGGCAATAAAGGCGCCTGCGGATACGCCCCCTACCGAGATGCTATCCGTGCGAATGTTGAAGCGCTCTGCCCCAGAGCTGTATATTTCCTTGACCGCCGCGAAGCTATCGGTGAGGCCAGTGGGAAACGCATGCTCAGGCACAAGGCGATACGCCACGTCAATGACGACCACATTGGCGTCTTTGCAAATATGCCTGCAAATGTGGCTCTCCGTCTCTAAATCTCCCAGCCCCCAGCCACCACCGTGGAAATCAAGATGCACAGGCCAGGGCCCCTCCGATCCCGCCGGCTCGTAGATGCGCACGGGGATTTTCGCTCCGTCAGAGGCTGTGATGGAGTCCTCGTAGATGCGGCCAACGTCTGGCCCAGCGGCTGTGCAGTAACTGTATAGGCCAGCGTAGTTGGCTCGCATGAGATCTAGGTTTGGTGGGCGGATGGGCACGTTGGCCATGTTCTTGAAGTAGAGTCGCTCAAAGGCGGGGTCTAGCTTGCCTGCCATGGAGGGGTGGAGGGGCTGGAGGACGCCTTGGTTGCCTTCTGCTGATGCCATGACTGCATGAGATATTTTACCGGTGCATATATGTTTGTGTGAGTGTGTTGAGTTGGAGAGCTGTAAGTGCAGGTGGCGATGTTGACGTGCATGTTTGGTCCATCTCACGCAACCGTTGGTTCATCTTGACGAATAGCGCCGCACAAGGTGCTGATGTAGCGTCAATTGATCCTCCACTAACCTGACAAACAGGATCCATATACCCCTGGAGCATATCCACCATATCCTCCTTCGCAATCCCCTCTTTGGCAAGGCGGCTTAGCATCCGCACCACCCACCCTTGGCAATGCTCCGTCACGGCAGCCGGGCTCCGCCCAGACGGCCCAGGCTCCGCCCGAATAATCGCATCCACCCTGCCGAACTGCTCCTCGCTGGGTTCCGTATTCAAGACTTGGTGCCAAGCCAGCGACCTTGAGGTCAACGCGTCCCCGTCCGGGTTGTACTCTGCGTGCGTAGGCTCTGCGTCTCTAGTGACCTGCTAGACCTGGCCGCTCTAGGTCCCACAGCGTTCGGTCGAAAACAACAGCTAGTGGTTTGGCTCGCCTTCAGCTCGGGATTCTGTAATGGCGGTGAGTTAAAGTTTTGCGGGTGTTGTGTCGTCTTTTGCGGGTTGGTCGACCTGCTTCCATTCACCAACTTGGTCGTTGGTTGAAGAATCGACTTTGCGAGTCCACTTAGAACCATGGGAATGAATAGTCGACGTACTCTTGTCCAGGGCATATCACTCTGTGAGTAACAGCAAGGTTTCTTGTAGTCATTTACCTCGCCATGTGCTGGCCCATGGTGAAGGAAAGAGATAGAATTTTTTTTTTTTTTTTTTTTGCACTCGGAGGTTCTAGAAGTGCAGGCTTTGACATGTTGCCTGAAGCAGAAGTAAGTCACCAAGAATGCAGCCTCAGGTTGCAGCATCCCCAGCTATCCAATCTATTCTTGTCCACGCTTAGGCGGGCATCTTTACTATGTATTTCGTTGGACGGCTGTCCCGCTGCAGAGGACTACCTCATAAGAGGAAAAGAAGGCAAAAGGAATGTCATCATGAATGTCCAGACTCCATGGCAATAGTTTGGTTCTTGTCTGGGCAGGTAAGCTTGGTAACGTGGGGCCGCATTCTTACACTGCACCACCTCCCACCCATTCTCACCAAAAAGCGTGAACTTTCGTTCACTACGTACGGCTCAATCCTACAATATAGACATTGCTCGTGAGCCTCACAGAAGCAACAATACAATACACGGCTCTTGGACTACTTGGCTGGCATTCAACCTCTCTCTTTCATGGCATCTGCCTGCTGGACGTGTCGCCTTCGGAGGAAGAAGTGCGACCGAGTCCGACCTGTATGCACGACATGCGCCAAGTTGGGAATTGGCTGTGAATACAGCCACATCCGTCCGAAGTGGATGGATGGAGCCGAGAGACAGTCGGAAAAGGCCAAAGCTATTGCATGTCAAATTAGAGAGGTTGCAGCGGCTACACAGACCAAGAGCTTTGCCGTTCAAGTCTTCCCAGTTCACGAGCACGCTTCTTCTCAAAGGGTGCGTGAGACACCCGTTCAGCCATCACAGAGCCAACTGTCAGGCTCTCAGATCGCAGCCAGCTCAGCGCCAAGAAAAGGACACTCGAACCTAGATGAGACGGATAATTTCCTCACAACCCTGTATCTCGATACACTCTTCGGCTGCCTGTTTCCGTGGTATCGCCCTCACATGCTCTCCGGCGGCCGAAGCTGGCTGTCTGCTGTTCTCCAGACTAATGAAGCCGTGCGTCACGCTGTCCTGAGCCTCAGCTCGCACTACTTTACTCTTGTTCTGGCTAGAGAAGCGCCTCACACTGTGCGTTCGCCTTGCGAACAGCACGTGTGGGATGTCATGGCCAAACATATGGACTTGTCCGTGCGGCTAACCAGACAAAGTCTTGAAGACATTGATATCAGGTGCATGCGAAAAGATGTTTTCCACCGAGTTCGCATTTTGGACAGTATTGCACATCTTCTCATCTTCGAAGCATCAATTTCGAAATCACAAAATGGGTATACACATTGCGAGGCTGGCTTGACCTTGCTTGAGCATACGTTGCAGTTGTATGGAATGAGCAATGGAAGGTATCATCTTGACTCTATCCTCCTCGCCATGCAAGAACCGTCGATTTTTGACAACACACGCCTCGGCTTCCGCGTTTGGAGCGCCAGTCAGAACTCCTTTCAGTTCACATTGGCCGTTCTACTATACGCTGACATCATCTTTAGCGTGTCCCTCAGGAGGGCTCCAAGATTGCAAAGCTGCCACAGCTTATTGATTAGCGGGGGGGATAATTCTACCCGCCCAGAGCGAACAACTGATCCATATGGAACAGTATTTTGGGTGCCACGGCTGGGTTCTTATTCTCATTGGAGAGATCGCGGCACTAGATGGCCGCAAACGCACTGCAGTATTGGATGGAAACAGCTCGACTCTGGAAGAACTCGCAATCCTGGGGCAGGAGTTGGAGGATAAGCTTTTACGAAGCTTGGAGAACTTGGGGCCCGTCACTGAGCTCCCTAAACTGGATGACAAGACCAACCAGGCAGAACAACAGAGCCTTGTCACCAAGGCGTGGCTACACGCTGCGTGGATATACTTGTCAACTGTCATGTATGGATGGCAACCGAACCGCCCTACCGTTTGTGTCAATGTACAAAGCGTGCTGAGCATTTCGGAGATCCTCACGTCACAACTCGGTCTTCGCTGCCCCATCTGGCCGTTGTGTGTTGCCGGTTGCATGGCAATGGAGGATGAGCAACAAGAATTCAGGCGTCTTACATCCAAGCTACCGCCGCTGCAATCATTTGGGGCAAATAAAGAAGTCTTAAATGTCATGGAGAGGGGCTGGAAGCATCGTGATCGGCTGAGCCAAGAATCATGGTCTCTGTCGGACTATCTAGGAGCCCAGGGGCTTTGCCTTCTTATCTGACCAGATATTTGATACGTACTAGTATACGTTAAATACGAGTTGAAATGCAAGCTGCTTATTCTTTGCCGTCCTCCCTTCCCTTGTTGCGGATGACTTCGCGCTACACTTCATGGCAATGGGACAGCCAATCGACTAACCAGTTTAGAGCAGCGCGCTTTGCAAACTGGTGAACGGTATCGAAACTGAGATGGCTGATAAATGCGTCTGCCAATTGCATCTGTCACAAAATATCGATATTTTCAATACCTATTGCAATTGACAGAGAATCAAAGCTGAACAGAAAATATAAATATCGAGTGTCTTCCAGTTGAGATAGTGAAGGCTCAGCCTCGACAATTCCACCTTCTGGTAAGACCCACTCCATCGATCACTCATCCGGACACAAATCATTTACATTCTTATCCACCAAATATCCATTTCGGAATCATGGTCGCCGTCGCCGTTGCCGGAGACTCAGGCAATGTTGGTCGCACAATTGTTGAGACTCTCGTCGAGATTGGGGACCACGAAGTCACTGTACTGGGTCGTAAGATATGACCGCGTTGGTGATATATTGGCAAAAGATCCAGCTGACAATCCGAAATCAAAGCTGAGAAAAATCGCAGAAGGCTCTCGTTTGGTGTCCGTCGACTATTCAAATGTGGCAGAGACTGCCTGGCTCTTGACTCAGCATCGGGTGCACACAGTCATATCCGCTATCCAGGTGACTGACTCCGATTTGCCTGCCGCCCAGATTAGTCTCATCGAGTCTGCTGGGCAGTGCGAATCAGTCCAACGATTCATAGCCACCGGCTGGGGTGCTCAGAAAAACGAGAAGTAAGTGTGGAACTCACGGGACTAGCTGCTCCTCTATTTTCTCGATGCGATACTGACGCGACCAGATCGCCCGCCTATCCATTCTCGCAAGCTGCTGAAGAAGAACTCAGGAAGACCAACGTCGAATGGACGAAATTCGTGGTTAGCTTCTTCCTCGACTACTACGGCATGCCGCACATCAAGTCTCACCTGCCCTCCGATCACATTCGCGGTGGACATGGAAAGCAAAAGAGCAGCCATACCGGGAACAGTCGAGGAGCCCATAGCCTTTACCTACTCCTTTGACGTGGCGAAGCATGTGTCCGAGTTCCTAAAAATGCCAAAGTGGGGTGAAACAACGTACTGCTATGGCGAGAAGACAACGTGGGACGCGTTCATCAAGGTTGCGGAGGAGGTTACAGGTATGCAGTCCGCTAGTCGCAGATTACTCGCCTTCACATACGTGATCATTAACGATACTGACAAGGCTCATCTTTCCACGTCACCTACGATTCGGCCGAAACTCTTGCAGCAGGAGAGGCAACTGAGCCACCTCCCCACGCAAAGGAGCTGGCTGCATCGCCATTTCCCGAAGCGCCTGCTCGAAGGCTGCTCTCAATTCTCGGCCTCTGGGTAGCGGAGGGGTATTTCGACGTGCCGGTCGCGCTATCACTCAGTGAAAAGCTCGTGGATATTATGCCAAAGAGCGTCTGTGACGTGCTGAGGATTCGAGAAGGTCTCTGAGATTGGGTACGGAGCAGTGTGCGTCAAAGTTGCTTGCAATCAAGCCAGCTATTACTTAGTGACGACTTCAAGTCGTCAGCTTTTCGATAATTTAACGTGATTTGCTGTGTATGTTTATTTAATTCCGCAAGTGTCATCGTGTTGCTCCATGTAGTCGGCGACAAAGCCGTTGCTGCTTCTCAAGTTGAAGGAGCTGCAACGTCGCCGATAGACATTTTGTATCTCACTAATTTGAGAAACTGCTCAATCACGTGTATTTTTACTCGATCTTTGTAACGTGATACCAATCCCAGAACCAATGAAGTCTCGGAAGCATGTGCACGAAGTCCTTCTTCAAGAATAACCCATATTACCTTTCGTCGAGGAGCTATCCCTCATGCTTCCTGAAAGCTACATACCAGGCGCCGCTTGAACTGTCGAGCCAAGGCGCCAGCTTATCCATCTCCTCCGCGAACACATCGGTGCGGCTGGCGTCCTCATGAAGCTGTATCAAAGGTCAGCATGATGCTAGTACACGGCACAGAAGTGGCGGGACACGGGTAGGCCAGACCTCGATGCTCTCCCAGCCCAAACAGTATACGGAGAGTCTCTGCTGCTCTCTAGGCAGTTCGTTTTCCACGCCATCAGTCATCAAGCGGCCACCGACATCGTTCGTGTTCGAAGCGTAGCCCCAGTCCCCTCCCACAAACCCTTGCATTCTATAGCAGTCCGTGTATGCCTTGTGCATGGACGCACTAAAGGCCAAATCGGTGACGGGGGCGTCTGGCACAAGTCTCATAACTACCTGTTTCCCAGGTTATTAGTGACATGAACCGCGTGGCTGAGGTTGGTGGATGATCGTACAATCTCACAGATCGGCGCACGAAATGCAGCCATTAACGTGTCGTGTCGGCCATCATCGAATGGAACCAGCAAGTCGACCGCGTCATCCTGTGAAAGCCCATGAAGCGCATCGAGAAGAGAAGCCCTTTCGGATAGATGAGGCTCGCCTGGCCATTCTACACAGCAATGTCAGCGATGGACTCGCCCACTCAGACGCAGCGGTGAGACGTACGGATCAGCCAGGAGATCTCGTGTCTTTGCTTGGGAATGGATGCCCCGCGCAGTGACGAGGAATAGCCAAAATACTGGCCAATGGCTCCGGCTGCTGCAACATCTTGACGGAGGCGCAGGAAGGACGCCGTGGAAACCGTCAAGGAAGAGGGGAGTGTGAATCTAACGACTTGGACAATCATGCTGTGCAGTGTGTAGAGTTACCGAAACGTCCACTAGATGCGAGTCTGTCAAAGGCTCCAGAATCGCTGTGCTGGTGAATGAAGCAAATGACAAGCCGGTTTGGATGACATTGTGCGTTAGCTCCCTGCCTTCTTATAGCGACGTGAATATCTCGGTGAAGCTGTGACCAAGCCCCAGAATGTATGCAGCTTGATTGGACTGACTGCAGGACGCTGAATGTGATGAGCACTGTGATCGAGCATAGAGGAACCTTGCCGTTTCAGGAAGGCGCGCGCGTGGGTCCATTTAGCACTGGTATATCAACCTAACCCGACCACCATCATTGCAAGAGAAAGCCCAGATAATAGAACAAGAGTCCATCAGTGCTCCATCTACGTAGTAGTTTGTGGTTATTGGAGGTTTCCTCTGGCGCCGAAGCTTCCACCCCCTGGGCAACCTTTGGTTCTCTGTTTTTCCTCTTCTCCTAGATAGGTAGCCTAGTTGGCCTAGCTATCGTGGTCCACGAGGGAGTCTTCGCCACGAGCCTTTTTCACAAAGATGTATAATTTGTCGAGCGTCTCTTCAATGCTGTTTATATCATGACGGCTGTGAGGAATCGGTCGCTTCAATTGGAGCATTTCTTCCCCATCTGTGAATGCAGCGCCTATGTATTTTTTCTGTGGGCACGTTAGCATCTGAAAACCGTAAAGATAAATGTTCGAAGTGAAAAGCCTACTATAATATGAAACATCTGCTTTGCCTCTGCAGCATTGATGGAGGTCAAGTTTTTATTGGCGCTTGTGAACGAATATCCATCGATCTCTGCTCTCAATTCAATCACTCTGCTCCTAGCTGAAATGAGCGATGCTCTCTTTATATTTTCATCCACATGCTCTTGGGACACTCTTGTTTCATTCGATGTATTGTGCTGTGGTGATACTCCTTGCGGTTGAAAGGTCTCTGTTGGACTTGGCCGCCATGGCATGTACCATTCATCTTTAAATATGTCCTCAAACCCACTGCTGATCGACATGTCCATTTGTAAACTGTCAAGAAACCAATGGTCAAACAGAGGAGACGATGGCTCACGAGATTCAGGTAGGGTTAGACTAGCGAACCATTCCCAGTTAAGATTCAAACCACTAGATACTTCAGTCGGTTTCGCCTCATTGACTGATGGAACTTCCCGGGTGAACTCTCCCTCTCCATTGGTTATACCTAAAGTAGGCGAGGAATCATTTTCGGGTAGCTCAGCAATGCCGCAACTAGCGAGATAGTCCCCCTTCGACGTTGTCAGTTACGTAACACTTTGTTGCCTTGCGAGTCAGATGTATCCTTACCAGTGATGGGGAATAGTGATAGGCGGAGAGCTCTCGTCTTGTGGCTTTTAAAATGTCCGCCAAGAGAAATTCCCCATAAGGACCAAGGACAGCAGACTGCATCTCAGTGCTAAGATTTATGAGTTCAATCTGCAGTAAACTTGCGTGATTTAGGATTACATACAGCGTCGTGGCCACCGCAATGCGATTGGCCGAGGAGACTTTTTCATGCCACGGCATTCTGAGAGTTTTTCCTAGAGCTTCGCAGTCGTAATACTCTTGCATATGTCTACCAATAACCCCGGGTGTGTCTGATCGTTTTATGTATGTATCTGAGATGGCTTCTGTTGATTGGAGCGGAATCGTAATGTCTAATGTAACAGAAGCTTTCTCCAATGACTCAACACCATTCTTTGTTTCCACAAGCTCTCTAGAATTATCTAGCGAAGCTGCGAATTGCCTATTCAAGTTTTCTGGTGAAAATTTGCGAATTGTTTTTCGGGCGACACTAGGCGAGTGTTGTCTCTTGATATGACTCCTTAGAGCTCGCGCTGTGACAAAGGGTGGGTATTGGCAGGAGACGAAAGTGCAAGGGAATTTCTTCACATGTGTCAGCTCATGCTCCTGTAGGAGGTTACTGGACTCGAAACCAAGGGTCGCTCGGGGACAAGAGCTAAGTCGGCAAGTAAACGCCGAAGTCTGGAAATTCTTCTTAAAGGCTTGAAGTTTATCTGTGGAAATGCCAGTATAGCTATCGGATGTGAGGAGCGTCTGGACAATCTCCTGGTATGATGAAAGCATGGCTGATATCGCATACCCGGGCGTCTGGTCGTGTTTACTTTTTCGAGGTCCCTTGCATACTATGTTGCGTTAGCTGGGCTCTATAAGTGAATCGTGTATAAAACTCCACATGCCATCTTCCTCGCATAGGCTGCTCTCTAGAGTTCCCAGGGATCTCGCTCTCAGAGCTTCAACAAGATGCTTGCGGAGGCTGGGATATTGATGAAGTGCGCTTAGTCTTCCATCTAAAGCCGCTATCTCTAGGGGAGTGCTCTCTTCGCTATGAGACCAACCTGAGTGGTCAAGCTGGTGAGTCAGCTGTAAAGAGAGATTGAATAGTTCAGATGATGCTTCAAGTCCATCAGAAGTTGCTGCGATTGATAGTACGTATTCAGTCCAGTACTCCGTGGCATATACATGGAGGCCATGGAGGCCCTTTACCACACGAAGATGCTTGGCATGATCATCATAGGTAGTGCTAAACACGTCGAGTCCTGAAAGAAGACAGGTGATGGTGGCTATTCCATGCTCAACAAGAGCCTCCTGCTCCTCGATCACAATATTGCTTTTAGAAGATTGAAGGTATCTATCGAATTGTAAGCACTATCCACCAACAAAATTGATGCTTGTATCTCACTCTTTCAGGGAAACATGGATAAACGTCAATGTCGTATCGTTTCGCTGCTCGACAATCGAACTGCAGTGGTCCAGAATATACGGAGGGGCGAGCTGGCTGATGCCGGGATCTCCAGCGCTGAAGGAAATGGCCGAAAGAAACTCAACCTTTCTCAATGGCCGCTTCGCAAAAGCAACCCAGCCAAAGATGCATTTCATGCGCTTCACTGATCGGGGGTCTAGCTGAACGAGTATCTGTGTCAAGATTTTTTGGTAGCTAACGTTTATCAGTTTGCATCTACTCCACGGATCTTGGACCACTTACAAATCACTAAGCTTCTCGGGGAGCTGGCTCACAGATGACTTGACTTCATCAATAGTAAGAAAAATGTTACTAGCAAGATAGTCGAGCACCAGCCGAGCATAGAGAAACATTCCTTAGCGTTGGTCAGTGTTGGCTGTGGCATCAAGACAGCTAGGGTTATATTCACCATCCGCTTTGAGGGCAATTGCCCGCTCAATCTCTTTGATCTCATTCGGCGTTGCCTCCAACTGATGAAACTTGTCTTGCAGAAGCACAAGTCTTTGAGAAGCGTAGGCTCTTATCGCATCCTCAAGGCACCGCTTCTCATTGGAAAGTGAAATCACTTGCTTCATTTGGGAGCGCTTGGAGAGAGTAGGAGACTTGCGACTGGAAACAAGAACTTTGCATATCGTAGCGCCGTTTTTGGACAGTTTGGAAACAATATTATCGAACAAGCTGATCAGCCTTTTCTGTTTATCTTCTGCGCACTCGTGCAAGCCGTCAACGACGATCCAGACGTATTCGCTCCGACTTGGCTCGTTTGATGCGTTAGATAAGAGCATTTGCAGTAGATCTTCCAAAGTTGATATGTTAGGAACCTTTCGCTCAAGTACCAATGTCTTGTGCACATGGGCGACGAGTTCGCCGTTGTGTCGAAGAAGCTGTAGTAAAAGAGATCTCAATATGTTCTCATAGGATAGCGATGACGAGTACAGGTACGTGCAGAAGTGGTAAGCGACGAAGAGCTTCCCCATCTTCATCAGGTTGATGAGCTGGGAGCAAATGACACTTTTTCCTGATCCAAGTGTCCCTTGGAGCCAGAGGAAGGGGGTATTAGTCTTCTTTTGAGACCAGGCACTGACATGGGAGTTCTTCAGTATCCATCCACAAGTCCCGGGGTATTTGGAGCCTTCTGCAGATATCGAGTCGAAGATGGCAATTTGGTCCGACTCGTCTATTTTGAGCCATGATGCGATGGAATTGTAATACTTGGCTGTCTGTTCGGTCTCTTCAAGGCTGACTTGCTGCAGGTCATCCTCTCTCCACGCTCGAATCTCTTCACGCATCTTCTTAGCCTCGGCTATATTACGAGCGTTGGCTTCCAAGTCGACTAGCCTTTCGTGATACTTCATATCTTCAAGGATGCTGTCGAATCGTCTCTGGAATCGACCCCATGATGTGAGGAATAGCAGCCGCCAGCCTAGGTCGTGTCAAAGATCAGTCAAGTCAAGCACAAAGGCCGCGGGACTAGGTTGTCTCTTTGAACAAGTGACATCTTACCACTCCGCCGCACAAAATTGTAGGCATGCTTATGAAATTGAAGAATATCAGAATAGAAGACGGTTATGGTTTGCTGAAAGTTGAGGTCCCGCTTAAAGGCAAGGCCGAGCGTCTCGAATCGACCCAATGTTGCGGCAATTCTAGAGTATCCTTTGATGAGTTGCTCAAATGCTTCAACATACTCTGAGGCAGTTCGGAGAATAACGCTCATGGGTGCCCACAACCAAGGCAAATAGGGTGTGCCGTTGCATAGCACCTCAATCACCTTGGAGTAATGTTCAAGGCCTTTGAATAGAGGCATAAGTCGGCGCATATTGCGCAACGACTGTCTCGCCGCCAGCTGGTTTTCGATATCGAGGCACTCTCTTTGTACATCCTGCAGGGTTGTATTTGCGAACGTGCTTGAATCAGCGGGGGCGATGGCTTTGTCAAGCTCTTCAAATGCTGTCTTCATGGTTTGCCGGGCCAAACCGGACACGGCCGGAGCCAGAGGCATCTTGGATATCTCGTATAACGTGCAGATAATCGGGTATTGAGTTTGCTACGATTCTACAGGAGCATCGCCCGGAGTCGAAGGAGGGATGTTTAGAGTAGAAACGAGTGTAGCTCATCAAGTTTTCCGAATGTGACTTGGGTCCCCCGTCAGGCGAATCAATAGGCGTTCTTAACCGCTTACACACAGCCACGCATGCACCATGATCTTAGTGCATGGTGCAAAAATTCTGCTCGGCGTATGAGAGTGCTGTGTGGGAATGAGGCTGAGGGCGTACTCCATGCAATGCGACGTCCAACACAGGTGGCTGTTGGCTGGTATCCATGCCCCAACAGTGTTGGTAAGGAGTATATATACCTGAAGCTGATACACAGACACCATCTATCTTTTGGGCACCAATTACTTCATCATTTTGAGAAGCGGTGGATACAATCGAGTCTATCGTCGGCGTTTAGTATACCACACAGCGGGATGCTCAGGGTCCTCCTATCCAGCAAGTCAAACAAGCCTGCCTCTCATCAGATAAATTTCTGAATACAGGGTCTCTCTGATGCCAATGCGCCGCCCAGACCATGTCTCGTAAGGTTTCTCGCCATGAAGATGGGACTAAGCGACGGCGCCTAAACGACGATGGATGTGGTCAACCTTCACCCACCGCCAATGAAGCTGGCTCGCAGCCATTTAGCCAGACGTTCAGTCATGTTGAAAATGAATTATTTCCTTCTCTAACATTAACGCAGCCACAATACTCTTCTTGGACTACTCCCCCTTCAGCAGGTATGGGAAGTTTATCTCATGGGGTAGACCCTGCCGTGTCCTCACAAAATCACCTCCTAGAGCAGACCACTATCATCCATCCGCATCAGAGACTTGACATTAACGATGTTCAACTACGCCAGGAAATAGATTACACTTGTGCAGTTACAAATACGCTTGATCAGTTTCCACAACGGGCCTTGTGGAGCAACACGGCCAACGCCGGAGTTGGTGGTATCACAGTGGCGACACATGCTCAGCATATGCAGACTGGGGATCCGGATGCATGTTTTTACGCACAAGCCTCGAATCCTCGTTCCACACCATCCGTGAACATTACGGATAATGTACAGAGTGTTTTTCTTCAGAAGGTCCTTGTGCCAAACCCAATTTGTGGTGATGTACAATCCATCGCACAGGATGAAGTTGACTCGATGAGAATATTGCATGTGGAAGATATGAGCCCAGGTAAAAGTGGAGAGCCTGATGATGTACTTGAAGATAGCATTCAGAGCGAAATAGTTTGCTTTGGAATGGTAAAGCATTTCACATCCATTAGACATTGTGTCTTGTCACTGACTCTGCAAGATACCCGGCGTTGCCGCCAAGTGTGACCAACATGCTGCTCCGAACGGCTCTTCCCGATTTGCGATCAAGCTTCAGTCTTCTGATAAGTTCAGTGTGCTCCATTGCCCAGAGGCTACGGGGCGCATTCAATCTGAATATGGCCAGATGATTCAAGGTCTTCTTGACGAATCATCTCTCGACTTGCAGGCTTATTGCGTCATGAGCATCGCACCCAATGCCTCAAATAGGTCACAAAGTGCCATACTAGTAAACTGTACTCTGGAGATCACAGTGTGTGGACCCTACGAACTATACGACGAGATCAGTTCTTGGTTTGAAGATTACGAGATATTCCTACAGGATCCCCGAGAGTGCCACATGGATGTTAAATACTGTAATCCTCAACGGCTCTCCTCCTATCATGTCGATAAATACCCTATGTTATCAGAGATCATCTCTCAGTCCTCCAAGTTCCCTTCACTCAAGGATATCACGTCACAACATGACTTGTTGGACATTCTCAACAGCCACGTAGGCTTGGAGGAGGCAGCTCAGCCGCAAGCCATCTCACAGGAGCTCCAGAGGTACTCTACTCTTCGATACCGGACCCAACTTGGCCGAGGCATTTTTAATTAACCATATTTATAGCCACCAAAAGCAAGCGCTCACGTTTATGCTCCAGCGAGAAAAGGGCTGGGCCTTCAAAGGACCTGATGTGTGGGAGACGGTAGATACAGACCGAGGGCGATTGTGAGTACGTCCCTCAAATTTGTATGCGCTTTCTCACGCTTCTATAGCTTCGTCAATCAGGTTTCTGGAACTTACCAACTCGAGGAGCCGCCACAGTTTCGCGGCGGTATCATCGCAGATCCAATGGGTCTGGGTAAAACGCTGACAATGATTGCCCTTACTGCGACAGACCTAGAAGATGACAGCAATGGAGACACTGGTTTCTATCCAGTTTGGAAGGGCGATGGAAAGCGCGAGGTCTCGACGACATTAATTATCATTCCGCCGCCCTGTAAGTCAACATCATGGAATTAGATATAATACGTACCAACAAATCTTGTAAGAGACGGTTGCTAATCAAGACTAAATCCCAGTACTGGGCACTTGGGAAGAACAGCTAGCTGAGTACGACCCCATCCCTCATGAGCACTCTTGGCATCAACTCACATGAACAGACACGTCGAAGGTGCTAGGCTACAATGCCGTCGGCACCATGACAAGATCAAACTTGCGAATATCCAGGACATTGAGGATGTTAACATCATCCTCACAACTTATAACACAGTCTCTATTGAATGGGGCAAAGCAAAAGAGAATGGGAGTTCAATTCTGTTCTCCGTTCACTGGAGGCGCATCATCCTCGACGAAGGTGAGCAATCTACTACCGCGGAAGGCGAAAAAGGTCTAACAATTTTTCCTAGCACATTACATTCGAAATGGGAACACTTTAATGTCGCAAGCGGTATGCTCGCTTGCTGCAACCTCTCGATGGGCCGTTACGGGCACTCCCATTCAAAACCGCCTGGGTGACCTCGCAAGCCTCTTCAAGTTCATCAGAGTTCACCCATATACGGACACAAAACAGTTCGAGGCGGACATAACTCACGTATGGAAGTCCGGTGATGCCGAGAAGGCTGTTAAGAGACTACAGCGCCTGTCAGCCTGCCTTGTACTCCGCAGACCCAAGGCGACGATCAACCTCCCCTCTCGACGTGATATGCAATATGCTGTTGACTTCAGCGATGAAGAAAGATCTGTTTACCAAAAGATCAGAGAGCAAGCTATTATCCACATTGACCAAGCCATGAAGAAAGACGTCGAAGTATCCAGGGCCGGCGTCTATGTCAATGTCCTGCAGCAGATTGAATCGCTACGCCTCGTGTGCAACCTGGGGCTACATTACCACTCAAGGCATGACAAGGCATTTCAACCTTCGGCAGAGGCTAAAAACTGGGAGGAGGTTGCGCAAAGAACTTTTGACTACCAGAGGGAGATGGGTTCAATGACATGTACGCAGTGCTCGTCGAGCCTAGAACTGACGGAGAGCTTCCTCGACGACGCTGCCAGCTCGCAGCGACAACCTCAATTCTTTCGCTGCCTGAGCTTTATCTGTCGAGAGTGCGTCAATTTGCTTTGTGCTGCCAGCAGACCTCTAGTCTGTGGACACGATCCTTCCTGTCCGGGCTGTTCAGTTTCGTTGAATAGCCGAAATATTGAAGATGCCTCGGGAGAGACATTGCATGGAACGCAGGGAGCTTGGCTTGGTCTACCATCCAAGGTTGAAGCATTGCTGGCCGACATCTGCACCTTGACAACAGACACCAAGTGGTTTGTATCACCCTGGGAGTATATGTTTTACGGTTTACTAACGGCACATAGCATTGTATTCTCCACTTGGCGTCTGAGTCTTGATATTGTTGAGGCTGGTCTGAAGCGAGCCTCCATCGGCTGCGCTCGCTTCGATGGCAAAGTCCCGCATAAACAGAGACAGGAAGTGGTTGAAAGGTTTAGGACTGATGCAAGTATACGGGTCATGCTATTGACGCTATCATGCGGAGCAGTTGGGTTGGTCTTGTGCATTTCGCCTGAGTGTTGCAGTGTCTGAAGCTAACATTTGCAGTCTCAATCTCACGGTGGCATCCCGTGCCTATCTAATGGAGCCTCACTGGTCAGTGAAATCTGCAACAGCTAATAGTGATATTTATTAACAAAGAACGCAATAGGAACCCGACGCTAGAGGAACAGGCCCTGGCGCGAGTTCATCGGCTTGGGCAGAAACGAGACGTGACGACGGTGCGCCTCTACATACGGGATTCGTTTGAACAGGTTAGTCAATTGCTATTGAATCTCAAAAATGGCCTCAGTTGTGCTGACATTATGGTCGATGTAGCAAGTAATGCAAGTGCAAGAATCCAAGAAGCAGCTCGCTGGCATCTTGCTTTCGCCTCACGATGGAGGACAGGCCGACGACAGTTTAGGGCGTCTCCAGGTATATTTAGGCATTTGTTTCGTCTTCCGGTGTGCTCTTCACTGACTTGATGGTAGAAATTGAGATCGCTCCTGTGATGATGGTATCATTATTATTTATCACTCAATGTCGACAAAGTAATGCCAAGACTACGAATAGACATCAGTTAAACAGTAGATCATTCGAGGTACTAGTCATGCCCCTTATACAGAATAACTGTAAAAATACCCAAGATACTGAGTTCCCTCTCTTGTCACTCCTGAACAAAGTAAACGCAAACGCAAATGCCTACACCAATGCCAGTATACATATCACAAGGAGCCATCAACCACGCAATGTACAAAGTAAAACGCCATATGCACACCCCCAATCCCATAGTTCCAGCTTCCTCCATCACCCTAGTCCAAATCCATCTCTTCAGCGCGTTCGTAGTCGCTATTCTGGATCCAGTCAACCTCCATATCTTCCACATGGTCGTACCGGTTGCGCAGCCGCCGCGCCTTCAGCCTCCTACGCAAAACCTTCCTCCTCTCCATATATCGCAATGGTACTGCGTCATATAGTAGTATTTTGCGGTCTCTATATTGGCCAAGGAAGCTACTGCTATCGCCCGTAGGGGTGGGATAAACGTCCAGGCCGTCCATCTCGACGTCGCTGTTCTTGGTGGGAGGGTAGAGTGGCGGAGAGGCGTGCTCTACATATAGAACTCGACATCTCTAATCGCAGGATTGCCAGTTAGCTACTTTCTTATTAGATCTGCCGGCTCATTTGGTTCAAAGGCGACAGGATAGAGGTTATTTACAGAACATATGTTTATCCCTGCAGGCAGGAGGATCCACATGACGAGTCAGTACTCTGCGAGTATTGAGAGGAAGGTTGGGAGATTTGGTATGGCGAAGCTCGTGATTTCGGCATGGTTTCGCTAGAGGTTCTACATGGAAGAGTAATTTCTCATGGTTGTCGCAGGAAGGAAAAGGTTGGCTGTGAAGCCGGCAGCAAACGACATCGGAATTCACCACGCCGCATTGGTCACCGTGGGAGGGTGCAGCAAGACGTGACGCCACAAAGGAAGAGTCAAACATGTCAATGCGTCTTGAAAGTTTAGAAATCAAAGTTGCAGCATGTCATTTCACTTTTATTTCTTGGGAATCAGCATCCATGGTGTGTCGTTTTTATGCAACCTTCCGTTACATCATCACAGTCAGACTCTACCAAAAGCGCTTGCTGCGCTTTACGAGTTTACATTAAATTTATCAAGAAACAGGTTTTGCCGTCTGTAAATGTTCTGCTACTATACCGAAATGTCCGCAGCGTTTCCGTGTTGCGCTTGATGAGAGTAGACGCTGCTCATGGGTGAGTTTGCAAGCCCGGAATAGTGCCACACCATCACAAACTATTCCGAAGCGATTCACTCTACGAAAGAGGAATACCTGATATCAAGGCCTCATATTTTAAAGTATCACATTTAAAGTCTCACACATTTGGTTAAATAATTGCAGCGAATTCATACAGCAATACTGGCCGCAAAACACAGTTACTCGGAGCGTTTTCCTCATTCATCACCCAATGTCGTCCAATGACTCTGTCCTAATGCGAAAGCGGGCTGCGTGATTTGCATAATGAGCTGCGCTGTCGATGCAAGGTTGTTGCCGATGTCCGAATGAAGCAGGTGAATAATATCGTATTTCCCCGTCTTACAACTCGCTATCCCACATTGACCTTCTCCTCCACAGCTGTGGTTCCTAGACCCCGGCCAAGACTCGCTTGCGATGCGCACTCATATTAAGCATACTTCTCCGCTCTACCAGCTGAAAATGATTCCCTGACCTTTCTTTTCTTGCGAATGTTCCTCGACCCTCACCTCCGCACTCCGCCATGAAGATATCAGTATGTGTCGCGTCGCTGCTCTCGGCGACAGCCATGGGGCTCGTCTTCACTCCGCCGGATGGACCATACCAGGTAACATGGAAATCATCCGAGCTTGTCGATGACAGCCGCGTAGACCCCTTCAACTCGTCTCATCCTAGACGCATCATGGTGTCGCGCTTCTCTCCAGTCCCGCCTCAAGCATGCGCGAAGACATGCCGCGTGCCCTACATGCCGGCCGACATCGCCAAATTTGAAGACGACATACTAGCCGACTATCTCCAGGGATCAGCGTGGCCCGCGGGCGTGCTCTCAACCTTGGAGATGGAGCTGTGCTGCGAAGTGGCCCACAGGTCAGCTAGCAAACGCACGATTCCGACCGTGTTGTTCGGCACTGGGCTCAATACTACGAGGTTGTCCTATTCGGCTACCGCGCATCAATTGGCCAGTCTAGGCTACGAGGTTATCGTCATGGACCATCCCTATGAAACAGACGTGGTGCAATTTCCTAATGGGGAAATTATCTTTGGAGGCCGCATCGGCCGTGATCGCAACGACACCGCGAATCTTCAATTCGGTCTTGATGTACGCACCCGCGATGCCTCATTCGTCTTGGACGCGTTGAAAATCTGCAAAACAACATTTATTGGCCAATCCTTTGGTGGCGCTGCCGCAGCCGACGCCCTGCTGCATGACCACCGCATCACCGGAGGCGTCAACCTCGACGGTATAATGTTTGGACCAGCCATCGAACTCGGCGTACCAAGGCCGTTTCTCGTCGTTGGCTCGGAAGGCCACAACTCTTCCGTCTCTTCAGAGCCCAGTTGGGACACCTTCTTCACCTCCATGGCTGAGAAGCGACATGGTGTCTGGACGAAGGAGCTCAGCATGAAGGACACGGTACACGGGAGCTACCTGGATTACTCACTCATCGGAGACATAACCGGTCTGAGGCAGCATGAGGACTTGCTTCCATTTTTTGGCAAGGCGTCGGGAGAGAGGGTCATGCAGGTTTTAAGAGCTTACTTGGGTGCGTTTGTTGAGTTTACGCTGAGGCATGGGCCAGAGGGGCTGTTGGCAGGGCCTAGTGAAGAGTACCCCGATGTCTTTTTCTTGAGGTGATGAAGCGAAAGGGATAGAATATAAAGGTTCTCGGCTTGCAACTTCAGCCCAATTGAGTTTCGAGTAGGCTGCTTATATCGACACTGCCTATGCTGGGCCCGAGGCATCAGGAAGTGACAATCCACAATGCCGAGGTATAAACACCACCACGGACAGCGGTATGCAAAGACTTGAGCTGAAAATTTCTTGAGATTACTTCTGAAAAGCATTAGAATTGCCAGTTCAACCAACCCTGGACTAAATATGATTGGCGAGTGGCTGTAGTTGATGGGTGCAAATCCACGTCCCCCAAGGTGGTACCAGATCAAGGCACATTCCCACATCCCAAGTGCAGCTACGTGTTTAAGATGCAGAAATGCCAATATAAATCACTCTCGAGAAATGCGTATCATGCAGCGCTGATCCTAGTGCTCAGCAGGCATGTTGCCTCACGGTCAAACCTCAAAATTTGGCAGCGCAAGTGACCATCAGAGAGTCTGTAGCATAACTACGGCGTGCTTGCTTTTATACATTCAAAACGCCATAAAGTGACGTGGTTAGAGTAGTGACACGCCTAGGCTGAATGTTACAGAAACGATTAATTTTGTGTCAAGAGCTTTCATGTTTATCATCGTGGTGACAACTTAGTCTTGCCACCAAACAAGTTCTAAGCGCAGCAAATACGGGAGCATGGCGGCTCATTTATCCACCTACCCAACGTATCCCTAAAGCAACTACCAGATTCTTCCAATACCCAAATAGCTCATCATGAGACGCTCGCCTCAAAAGATCGCTTGACGCAGCACATCATGCAGTGTAGGGTAGACACGTGCAATATCGTCAACACCAGCATCAGCTCATCACATGAATATTTCTTGGTTGACAACTGGAACGGGTGTGTGGAATTCCTGTCGTCTTTCAGCCTAGTTGCATATCAGTAGGATGCGTTCAGATGAGATGTTTTGCTGGACAGGTAAAGTGAGACATTCGGCCGCACTTGGTTAGTTCCTCGGATGGGCTGTCCGCGCATCACCATGGTAGCCAAGATCGCTTCAATTCCGTCCGCATCGGGTAGCCATCATGGCTAGTTTGAGACCGATGCCTAGCTACTGAGGAAATTAGTTCTGCTAGTCTTACGGATACGTACTTGAATGGTAGGCTAACAAGCAGGGAGATGCTAGTAACAGTTGTGATGTTTCCGATGGCACCAGCTCCGAAAGCGTCAATGGTGAAAATTGTAAATAAATAGACCGAGTCCCACAACGTGTATCCATTATCACGCTACGAATTACATCTCTCAAGTAAGGTGTTAGCCAACGAATACGCGCCAGGTCCATCATCATAATCGCATCAAGAAGTAAACATCTACCGACACCATGGCTCAGCAAAGCGACGTCACCACGAAGGCCAACGGCGCCGAATCTGCCGTTGAAGGAGCCAAACCCGTCTCCTTGCCATCCTTCAAAAATCTGGTTGAAGACCCTCTAAAGCTCACCGAGAATAAGGACGAGGATGCTGTAGGCGAGGCAAACGCAGACGCAAAGGACGAAGAGCACCAGCCCGGGCAGAAAAGAAAGGCTTCTGAAGACCTCTCTGGGGCCAAAAAGAAGCACGCCACCGAGAATGGTGACTCCACCAAATCTCCTGAGGCCGCTGAAGGGGATGGAAAGGAGTCCGGGGAGACGGAACTAGCCAACGGGCACGAAAAGAAGAACGGAAAGGACGAAGAGGAGGAGGAGGAGGATGCCCCAAAAGACGAGGCGGAAAGTGAAGAGGGAGACAACAAGCCAGAGGTCTTGAGCCTTGAAGAGGAAGAGACGTGAGTTTGGGCACCGGCTTTGCCATACCGTGCCACATAGACTAACCTGTGATAGTGAACCCGCCAAAGACAAGAGTGAGGCGCAGAACGGCAACGAGGAGAATCCGGCTGTGGTATCCAGCGCGGACAAATTAGACGGCGTTGCGGCACTGCCGAGTGAGATACAGGGTTAGCAAGGGTGGCATGGATTGTTTGTACGTGTAGCTGAGAGTTGTGAGAATACAGGGGGTATTTAATTTAGATCCCAGAGAGCTTTGCAAATGGACCTGATTGCGGTTTCTATCTTGAACATGGCAAAGCTGTTCCGTGTGCTTCCTTGTTCGCGATGGCTTCCTACATTTCCTCGACAGGCCTCCAGTCTTGTTCCTCCCTGTAAAAACCTACTGATTTAGCACGAGTTTTTATACAACGAGATGGGAGCCAGAAAGGAACCCGACTGCCATTTCCAACAGAGGCAGAATTTGCAGCGGAGTTGGCAGCATGTGCGCAGAGTTTAGGGATCCCAGTCATGCCGCCATAGACTCGTCAACGGCCACAAACCGCCTCACAGAATACGACTTACATAGTAGTCATATGTGATAGAGAACATCCAATTCTACATGTACCAACCGGGTTCCATCTGCGGCTTACTGCTTGATCGCAAAATGATCCAGTAATAGACGAGGCGTCCACGGCACACCGGCTTGCCGCGATGCTTTGCAGTATAGACTCGTTAGGCTAACTCGTTAAGCTAACTAGACGGTTGGAGTCTTATCCGATCTTGTGTTCATATCAGGAGACTGCGCCATCCGGCTGTTAGGCTCATATTCTATGTATGGGAAATAGTGGCATTTGCCTCAAGAAGGTCGGATGACAGCACCACATTTGGAGTGGCGTGAGAGCAAACTTAGCCCCTGTCCGCTTCGAGCCAATATTATACTACAGGGGTAGCTCTTCTTGTTTGCTCCGTCCGTGTAGTTAACGGGCTATAACTATAGGGCTGACTCAGATGGTTCATTAGAATCAGACTCGGCTGAGCACTACGGGCAATTGACTCCGAGAGGTAGGTGAGACGGCACCAAAGTCTTACTTGGCGCCGCCACCAGAGAAAGCGCTTAGGCAGTTTAAATGGGGATACCGCATATAGCTAGTCATGTTATATCATTTGCAGGTTGAAATGGTGCTTTAAGTGTTGGCGAACTGGAGCCATCGCGGAGGAGCTGCATCTGCTCATCTCCATGTGGAGCATCCTAAACGAGTCAGATCCAAAAGAATACATATATAAAAATAAACATGAAGAAGAAGAAGAAGAAGAAGAAACAGAAAGAACACCCACATATTAACAGCCATCCGTTTAGTTATACTCATCAAGAGGCTCTGACATGCCCGGGGCCTCAAAGACTCGAGCGCTCCGCAACACGAACATCGCCAAGATGAACAGATTCCCGTGCCAAGCGTATCAATCCGTAATCTGAGAAGTTCCAGACTTCATTTGGTAACTGCATCTACGCCACAGGGCCCCCCGGCCCCATACTATCCCGATAGCGTCTCAGGGACTTCTGAACAAGAGAGCACTGCCTGACAGACCAAGCCGCATTCTCAACTGCATCCTTGGGAAGGGTCCACAAGGCATGGGTTCATGATATGGAAATAGCAACACAGGTAAGCCTTTGTCGGCTTATCCCCATAGCACGGGTGACAGACTAGCTTCGAGCTAGACTGGTTGTCATCTCTTGGCCGAATCTGTAAGGCTGACCCTATGACGGGTGATGGACAGGCACAAAAGCTTCTGGCTCTCACAAGCCGATGTGCTTATAAGTCGCGGTTGTGTCCGCCCTCACCTGGGAAATGAATACATCATCATCAACTCAATACTATTTCAAGACGCTCAAGGCCAACTTCATCCTTCCCTTCAATCTCACAACCACCAGCGTGCTACCAAAGACACCATCCCTCGTACGCAACCTCAATCATGCATCTCACCAGCGTCACATCCACCCTTCTGCTTGTCAGCTCTGCCCTCGCGGCACCTCCAAGTCGCGTCACGCGTGGAGAAACCCAGGCCAAACATGTCGACGTCGATGCCGCTCTCCCCCCAGTTGTCCCCGTGAACACCCGCGCCAACAACCAAGAGCTCATCAGCAAGCTCCTCACGGCGCCCACTCAGGTCGAGCGCATGAAGCTTCTCAACCAGCCCGGCGACTTCGTCTTTGACTTCAACGCGGAAATCACGGGCTCCGAGGCCAAGGGCAAAGGCGGCCACTCCATCGCCGCCACCTCCGAGACGTTCCCGGCCCTGATCGGCAACGGCGCCGGCATGACGGTGGGCTTCCTTGGACCGTGTGGCATGAACACCGCCCACGTTCACAATCGTGCCACGGAGCTCAACATTGTGGTCAAGGGCCGTCTCGTGACCAACTTTGTGGAAGAAAACTCAGTCAAGCCCATCCAGAACACACTGTCCACGTTCCAAATGGCAGTGTTCCCTCAGGGCGCCATCCACCAGGAGTTCAATCCCGACTGCACAGACGCCGTCTTCGTCGCCGGGTTTAATAACGCAGACCCGGGCGTCCAGTCCATTGCGCAGAACTTCTTTAGCTTGCGCCCGGATGTCGTGAGCGCGACTCTGGGCGGCGTGCAGACGCTTGACGGGAAGGATATTGAGACGTTCCGCGAGTCGATCCCCACTAACATTGCACTGGGTATCGACTCTTGCTTGAAGAAGTGCGGGATTAAAAGGAATGCCAAGCGCAGCTTGAACGAGCTCCTAAGCGGCGTGTAATTGAGTCTTTATGTGCGTGAACAGGAACTGGATTGTTTTCTTCGGCGGCGCACGGCGCACTGGAGCGGTATTGAGGCGACATTTAGAAGCGACTAGCAATGTAATTGATATAATTAATTGATATGATTGATATTTATGCGCCGAGTCCTTTGCATCAAGGATTCGTCCAAGCACCATACTTCTGCGACGCGTATAAGTGGAGGCCATCGCCGTCCCGCTTGTAGTCTACTTGTTGATATTGGCAGGGTCGACAGTTCATCAGCTCAGTATCTATTCCTAAAAACCCCTCTATTGACTAAAGTGCCAAGTTCCACCCAATCACGGCCGTTTTCTAGACACGGTCAATACCCAAAACCGAAGTCCAATATAGATGACCATCTTTCCAAGTGATGGCAGTGTCCCAGCCCGTCTCGGGTGACAGTGCTGCACGACCTGTGCAGACTAATACGACATATATAAGACTTCTACTAGGGCAATATTCTCACCCAACTTTATTACAACATCATCTCATGTTCGGCTCGTCATTGAATGGCCTTTATTTTGAATCATCTTCCGCATTATCGTGCCATTTGTGCACTGTGTAGGCAGTCATGACCTCACATTATCAGCTACCCTGGACCCGAACCTGGACCCGAATTAGCGGGCCACATGGCGCTGTGCTGGGGAAAGCGCGGGGTTGCGTCACCACCCCGAGCCTCCAACTTGGAACCTGTATCTACACCAACGAGGAAGGCTTCATTAAACTACACTCTGTGCTCGCAAGGAAATGCTTGTAGCCATCTACCCTCGCCCGCCATGACAGGACGCCCATAATGTTTGTCTCTTCGCCGTCTTTCGAGCGATGATCGCTAACGACGGCTTTCTAGGATCGACCCTTCGATTCGCATGAGACGCGCCATCCACGCCGGCGACGCCCTCCTCTTCCAACGCATTCTAAACTCTCACCCGTCTCTCCTCCACAATCCCGATGCGTCGCCCCTAGGCCTCTCCAACTCAAACCTGCACTTGGCCGCGTCTCTGGGACACAAGGATATATGCGAGGTGCTCATTGCCGCCGGCCACGAAGACCCATGTCCCGCCCTTAACGAGAGCCACCAGACGGCTCTGATGTTGGCCGCTGGGGCTGGACACCCCGAAGTCGTCCACCTGCTTTGCGAATACGACCAGCAGTGCATTCTGCGGAGGGATGTCCGTGGACGCGATGCCCTTATGGAGGCTAGCATTGGTGGCCACGATACCGTCCTGCAACTGCTGCTGACGTTTATACCTGGCGGGGCGTACGAAGCGGTGCAGAGGGCGGATTTGGAAGGGAACACGGCACTGCACTTTGCCAGCGGGAATGGGAACCTCCTAGGCCTCCGGACGCTCCTGGCAGCTGGCGCTGACGTAGAGAAGCGCAACGTCTGGAACTGGACACCTGGCGCCTACAGCGCAACCGTACAAGCTGAGGTCTATCTGAAGGGGCTCGTCTCTGAGGTGGAAAAGCGACATCAGCTGAGGAAACATGTCGAGGCTGCAAAGAAGGGTGGGGCTGTAAGAATTGTGTCTAATGAAGACGACGATGAATGAGACGAACCCGGCCCATCCTCTGGAGTCACGATTTGCGACTACCGGTGGCATACCATGAGAATCATGAGTTACGAATCACGGACGGTGCAGGAAACCAGCCCGCTTCCAAAGTACTCCAATCGCGACTGCGTGGCAATACCACACGGCATAAATGACGATGAGAAACAAAGGACTTGAATCAGCTCGGCCCGTAGTCTCGTGTGTGACAGTACAGCTGGACTACTTAATTACTCTTCAGGCCTGGTCAGTGATTGACTCCAACCTCAGCAGGGTCTAATTATTGCATGGGGGAAACAGGCGACTGTCGTTTACATGTCACGCAGACCAGCAAATCATTCTTCCTATGTCCTGGATTCACGCTGAAGATGTCGGTGACTGACACGAGGATTTCTGGAACGGCGCAATGCATTACCGCAGCATCAGTCCCATGTCTGCCCTCAATACAAATTTGGTTCTGAAACTGCCTTGACCGACACCATCGATCTAGACCAAGTGAATCACGGCTCTGCCAGATATGAGACGGATATCCTCCCACGACACGCGCTTGCAGATCCTGCCCAAATGTAAAGACTCTTCGAAGACACTCTTCCATACTCGGGTCACACTCTTCAAAGGCATGTAAATACTTTAGTCCCTGGGGCTGCCTTGCCCAAATTATTTCTCCTTTTCTTCCAACTCGCAGAACAAGCCTACTTTGAGTCTCATTATCGTGATCTGTCCAATATCCCTACGTCGTCTAAAGACGTGTCCAATGTCTTGGACTCGATGCCACAGTACAGAATCGGTGTACACCACAGATCGATAGACGTCGAAGCCGGCTTCCTACCACCACCCGCGACAAAGCTTGTCGTCACCCAGTACATCCAAGCGCGCCAAGATCCGCCCTACTGGGCGTGGATCATTGTGGGAGCCTTTTACGACGCCGAGGACAACGCTATCTGGAGCGCTGAGGTCTTTGTCGCGCACCTTGATATCCGGCCTGGGTCGAACGAAGGGTTGTTGCGCCACTTCGACGTGAACACACAGCTAGATACCGATTCAGAGTCAGGTACGTGTAATCCTAATCAGTGAATATCGCTGTGTGTGCGGGCCAACCAGTCACGATACGCTCATCACTGTTTGTTTGTTGTTAACATTGATGGGCATTTCTTCCCCCATTCTATTACTCTGGCTTACACTGGAATAGATACGGAGACTGCCCTCGTTCGACATAGGCAGCCTGGGAATATCCAAACGCCATATAATATCGAACAGCAACCACCGTATTTTCTATCTCAGCAGACACCTAGCCACCACTTACCAAACCCTCCTACGATCTATCAACAGCCTTACTTTTCCCCCACACCCGTTGCGTACATCAACCCACCAGCTCTTTGGAACCCCGTGCAGCAGGGCGCCGTTCCGGGACACTGGCAGGCAGCCTTTGACCCTTCTACGCGTCGTTGGGTACATACCTGGCAAGCTCTTTGCTGAAGAGTTCGCTTTGACTTACAGCTGAACCCCGACATCCGCACCCCGCCCGGCTACCTTTCCGTACACACCATGTCTGGAGGCTGGAATCCTGTGACAGGCCGTGATGCCTCTGGCCCGCCTCCTCCCTATGCTCCGTACGGGGCCCCGGTCCCCAGTCAGGGCCAGGCATATATCCCCCATATGGGCGGTCCTGGCTACAACTCTGGTACATACCCTTATTATAATGCATGGGCGAACATGACTCACGGGTTTTACCCCACTGCAGCGCAAGCGAATCCATATGGCTACTCGGCTGGAGGCTGGCCGCCTGCTCAGGTTCACGGGCCGAGTGGTGGCTACTACACCCAGCAGTCGTACGCGTACCAGCCCAACGGAACCGGCAACGTCCTTCCCCGTCAAGCGCAGCCGTACCCAAGCATCGACCCGACGATGCCTGCTGCGCAGATGACCAATTCCTCCGGCGGCGTGGGCTGCGAGCCTGGCTACAACTACTTCTTTCCAGCGGAGCATACAAAGGCCCACATCTTCAAGACCAACACTCCGCCATGGCAGCTGCCACCGTCGGCGCAGCTCCCCTTCAAGGCAACCCATATCCCGTGCAACACGACCATGGCAGAGTTGCTGAAGGGCTTTGGCTGCACGAACCCGACGCCCAAGAAGAATAGGTGCTTCGAGGTGGTGAGCGGCGGCGGAGGCAAGTGGTATAAGGGGCTGGAGGTGAATGGCATGGATAAGGAAGATGACTTTGAAGGATGTTGGGTGGGACATGACGCGGACGGGATACGCGAATGAGAAGCCGGTTGTGTGCCTGTGGTTCTGCAGGGATTAATGGGAGCTGTACGTTACAGAGGAGATTGAAGACGCCTCAAGGGCGCGCTTCACCTGGCATTATTGAGATTGCTACTGACTGAAGTGGGAATAAGGGAACAAAGGTATTTTCAGGGATTGGAGATGGCCATTGGGGACACTATCGAATATGAAGGCGTAAACTAGTAATCTTTCTTTCGCTCACTACAGGTTTCGGCCCAGAAAGACACCCGAGCACGACATTACCATGTTTACTCTTTGACAAGGGCCGGTGAGACTGACCCTAGATCATGGTCTAATAGCCACGACGCTGCAGACTGCAGTTACATCGCGCACTGGGTATTAGCAAGGGTGATATAAACGTTGAAGCGACGCTTGCGCAAGACATATGGATAGATGAGACACGCTTTGACGATGCTGGTATTATTGCTATAGAGCGCGAAGGCTGCGGTTGGCTGCTCAATCCGCTGGTTAGTTTTCATCTCGTCTCTCGAAGCTATCGCTAGTTCCTCTCTATTTACCAGCAGTGACCTCAATAGTTCCTTTTGGCTGGATTAGTTCCGAGGCAGGAAACCAGGTGTCATAGTCCCCTCTGATGTGTCACTCAGCAGGGAGTTTTAAATTCACTGATATCCCTGCCACACGCGGAATTGTAACATTCGTGCAAGAAAGGGGCAATGAGTAACGGCGCCAAATGGCAATCTCTTTGTGGCTTCGGAGCAGCGAGAGGCAGGTCATCTGACTGTAAGTCGGCGGCGCACAGAGAGCAGTGAGAAGTATACGGATCTCCGTATACTCAGGGTCAATTGCAAGTGGCTGACAGCAGCCCGTCTCCGCCCCCCTGCTATTCGTAGACCGAGCTCAGGTTGAAGTATCATGTAGTGTATTACATGCTGCCTGCCCACATGAGAGCAGAAGGTCTCCAGCAGGATTACCGGAGTGAGATGTGGAGACAACGATCTGCGCAGAGTACTTGGATAAGTTTCTTCCTGTACTTCAATGACGTGGGGAGGGGGGGGGGGGGATTCGTCATGAGCAAGTAGTTTAATGCCCCATGGGGATTTTCGAGGCAACCCATTACAGGAAAATGTGAGTTCTTTTCCGCCCATTATTGAGCGGTTGGTTCGACATATCGTGGGCGCCATGTGCGAGCGCCGCCACGTTGATGCGAGCTCTAGAGATCCGCATTTCCTCCTCGCCTGCAAGACTGCAGTCGAAACACTCGAGATGGCAACGCAACTGTCAGGACCCATATAATACTAGGCACCAGGAATTTGCACCCCCAAGTCACCGAAGTGCTGGCGCAACGACTCCATCCCCAACTCCCCCAGTGCCAGTGAAAAGCGAGCTAGTGGCACATCCGTCCCACCCTGGTTGGTGGCTGCAAGGGAAGTGGAGGCGGCGAGGCCGAAAGCTGGCTGCCCGCGTTGGTGGATATGCAAAACAGAGTCTTGCGGCTCTCTGGAAAGAAAGCCACAAAACACCGCAGCGGCAATTGCCAGCCGTCCGTGCATGGGTCTGTTTAACGTCTGCCTAGAATTATAGTCGTCGCACGTTTGGCACTGTTGACATCGGAGTCGTTCATTGAGACGCCCTAACCTCAACAAGTTTGTTCCTGGGCATTCTAGACTATTGAGAGATGCTTCATCGAGTCAATAAAACCCACCTGGGCGTTGCTAGTTCAGTCGCTAATAACCCCGCCAGAAGGGTTTTGCAGAAGGAAATTTCACAAAGTCAAGACACCCTGCGGTGCCTCGTGGATACAGGGAGCCGCACGACGGGGTAGTGGAACGCGGATGGGCCTAAACCTGCAAGTGCCCGACAGATAGATGCCCCATTTCTTGCTTGCCAGTCTTGACTTTGAATGTCGAGCGATGGCATCCTGACTCGTTCCGGCATGATCATCACCAAGCCAGCCTGGCTTCTTGCACCGATCGGATTCAATAACGCTGTAATTCTGACATTTGCCAAGCTGTCTGAGACGTCAGACGTGAGGCAAAAACGTTCCAGCGCCGGATCCTATCGTTCGCAAGCGGTCCTAGTCTCACCCTGCGGATTGTCTCAGTTTATTTCCTTATTTGCGTCTGCGTTTGGGCGTCTAATTTCCAAAGGTGTGGGTGGTGTGGTACACACTGGCTAAGGTCTGTGCGCAAACAGTGGCGAAGTACCTCGAGGCTCGTTGCAGGCTCTTTTTGTCCCTCTGTGATGATGTTGCTCTTTGGAAGTACTTCGTAGTTACCGAAATAGTTGGATCATGTTTCGTTTGACAGCTGTCGTTGAACGTGGTGTTGGTTCAGTGATGACTTTCCGACAACATGGCGTGGTTAGCCCATATCATATCATGGGTAGTAATTCAATCCTCAGGCCATAACTTTCACCACGGGATAACAATTCAGCGAGTCCCTGCTAGCCTTGCTCACCACCGGCAGTACAGTGTACCGGGTTGCTACGGTTTTGCTGGCGTCCCTCCAAATCCAAATCCAAACATGCTCACATACCTACCATCTGAGCACCTTGTCTCAGAAATTACGGCCCAGACACAAGAGGCAAACCACACGAGCTGAACCTCTCATTCCCCGCTGCGATTGTTTGACCTGACTTCCGGCTCTTGTTTGTTATCTGTTAGCTGCAAAGGGAAGCATGAAAGTCGCTGCACCACCGCCCGAACGTGTCAGCTCTCGCAAGTTTACGTGCTAATATTCCCCACCGCAGCGCCAACTGCCGTCTGCCCAACTCGATTCATCACGCCCACCATGTAGCCATCAACAAGGATCACAGACTCCACAGATGAGTTTATCTTACCAACATGCCCCATCTTGCTGCCACAAAATTAGGCAGCACAATTCGACACGCCCCGCCAATATCCATCTCTCGGCGCATCTGCTGAAGCTCAGACGACCAACGGAAAACCCGGGTGCGTTGGTTGCAGAGACGTTTGCTGGGTGGTGAGCACGTCCAGAGTTCATCAGCGCTAGTCATGGGTTTGACTGCAGTGAACCCAGCTGCTGCAGCGATCTCTGTGGAGGACTGCGAGTTGAGCTGGCACAATCAAGTACTTCGCACCCAGTACGGATACAAGCTGCTGCGAGTAGCATTATGTGTGCTGGGAAGTAGTAAGCCAAAGTGGCCCAATTCCCGAATCCTGGAATCCCTCGACAAGGTTGTCGACCAGAAAGCAGCGGGAGGCGGGGATCCTGCTTCCAGTATGCCAATCAGAGAGTGAACGCACCCCGCGATCCCATGTCTAGTGGCATCTAGTGCCTCAGTTGCCACTTGAAGTTGCGCAGGGTCATACGGACTGAGCGTCACAGGCTTGGCGGCATCAAGCCAAATCTTCGGCTCGCCGCCCGTCTGTCCAGTCACAGTCACAGCAATTCTGCTGCCTACGTAGGTGGACTTTTTCAATTGATCGTGGCGTAGAAGTGGGGCTGGGAGTGGGAGGGGGGGGGGGGGGGGGGGGCTGATCCGAAAACTCCTGTATGGTGGAACAGGCAAGTCAACGCCCATCCGTCTTACCACCAAATGAAGCAAGGCCGGCAACGGCTCGGTCCAGTGAGATGCCACCGGCTATCTTGACGCAGTATGATGATGGCCTCTCAAACCTCCTTTGCCTCTCAATTACTTGATTGAAGCCTACATCTGACGTTATACGGAGTGCATTATTAATTAGTGGCAATCATGAGAGAATCATGGTTGTAAACAGTCTCTGTATGCGGATCAACGGCGCCTACGAACGACATCCTATTCATCGCCGCTTGGGGATCGAACTTTCCTGTAATAACCTTGCTTGGCAATACCGACATGCAAGCCACGGAATTGTACCACACCCTCATGATGTCAAGGCGAGCTTAGAGCGAAGTACGTCTCGTATGAGGGTTGAGAGCCACGTTCTTGCGCGGTATTTTGTGGCCTGTTCCGATCTTATTGTCTGGAATCAAGCCCCATTGGCCGTTTCCTACAAGTTAGCTACACGTGAGACTTCGGGTCCCAATTCAACCCGCCATCTGAAAAGCATGGAGAAGTTACGGGGTGCGGAGAGGGTGGATTGACCTTGGGGAAGGCGCTCTCAAATCCATCATCCCCGCGCAACAACACGGAGCAGGCGAGTTTAGTCTGGTCGAGTATGGAGCAGACCCATGGAAATCATGAAAGAGGAGGGAAAGCACCAGCCAGTGCGTCAAGCTAAAATGGTTTAGACCAACGCTTGTCCCCATGCAGGGTGCGACGAAGACCAGCCATGCTCCTCGACAAGGATCCACTCCGTATGTCTCGCCTGCAGAAATTGAGGAAACAACAAGTCCAAAGCTCACCAAGGATGCCATCTGGTTCATACTGACTAGCTCCTTTATGATGTCTCAATTGGTTCCGGCCAACATGGTGGTGGGGGAAGCTTGGCTTAGCCGCACGCGACACAAATAGCCATTGTGTGCCGTCTTGAGAAACCATGTCTCACTCCTCTCGACTTGTATTTTAAGGAGCCGCTCTCCCACCTGCAACGACTCTGCTTTGCTCAACGACCCAATCCTTTCTTGTTGATCAATCAATCAGGCCATCCTGACAAGAGGGTTTCGATACAGACAAGAGGCTTAACAGAAGTCCCATCAACATGGCCGAGATACAGTACGTTGCCCAAGCGTCATCAACATGCAACCGTCCGCGTTTAGACCATGTACTGACACCTTGTGTTACAGCTCCGACTCGAGCGCCAAGGGCCGCCACGACGACTCTATGGAAGAGAAGGGCATCGCCACCTCAGATATCAGCCACGCTGAGAATGTTGATATCAACGAGAATCTTGAAGCCAGGTACGTCGCCTGAAAGCCCGACTCGGAACTGCCAACCTCGAATACTCCTCTAACGTGTTCCCAGAATCAAGAATCCTCTCGCCGGCATCCCCTACCCTCAACTCATGCGCGATGTTGAAGATTGGGCCCAGCAGAAGGGACTCCAGGAGCATGTCGACCTGATCAAGAAGGGTGCTCTCGTTGCCCAAAACCCCGCTGGCGCGGCCGATATCGAAGGCCCTGAAAAGCTTGACACTGATGAGCTGCATTGGCTTGAGTGCGAGGTCACCCATAAATGGGAGATGCCCTGGAAGCTGTACCTCACAATCGCCACTTGCTCTATCGGTGCTGCCGTGCAAGGTTGGGATCAGACTGGTTCCAACGGCGCCAACATCTTCTTCCCCGAATACTACGGCATTGCCGGCCCCCTGGGCGCCGATGGCAAGCGCCATCCATCTGCCCGCGACAGCATTATTGTTGGTGTTGTCAACGCCGCCCCCTACATTGGTAGCGCGTACGTTTTTCCTCCTACCATCAATTTATGTCTCTCATTCGCTGACAACGCCGCAATAGCTTCATTGGCTGCTGGTTATCTGATCCCCTGAACAAGTTCTTCGGTCGCCGAGGTGTCATCTTCTTCGCTGCTCATTTCTGTATCTGGCCCGTCATTGGTTCTGCTTTCTGTGAAACCTGGGGGCAACAACTCGCCTGCCGACTCCTGATGGGCATTGGTATGGGTGCCAAGGCCTCCACCGTCCCAATCTATGCTGCTGAGAAACTCCCCTGCCTCCATCAGAGGCGCCCTGGTCATGTCATGGCGTAAGTGGTTTCCCCCAAAAATCGCATATTTCGAAGCACCCCCAGTTAACCAGACCTAGAAATGTGGACCGCCTTCGGCATCTTCTTGGGAACTGCTTTCAACCTGGCTGTCTTCTACGCCCCCCACAACTGGCGACTGATGCTCGGTGCTCCCTTCATCCCCGCCGTGCCCCCTCCTAGCTCTCATCTACCTCTGCCCGGAATCCCCTCGCTGGCTGATGAAGAAGGACCGATACGTTGATGCCTGGAAATCCATGAGCGTCCTGCGCAACCACAGGATCCAGGTCGCCCGTGATATGTACTACATCGACGCGCAGCTCCGTATCGAGGAGCAGATTGTCGGCAACACCACCTATCTCACTCGCGTCACAGGACTCCTCACCATCCCTCGTGTGCGTCGCGCCACCCTCGCCGCTTTCACTGTCATGATTGCCCAGCAAATGTGCGGTATCAATGTCATCGCCTTCTACTCCACCACTGTGTTCCACGATGCCGGTCTCTCTACCTTCAAGGCTACTCTTGGCTCATTTGGCTTTGGTGCCGTCAACTTCTTCTTCGCCTTCCCCGCTTTCTGGACCATCGATACAGTACGTCCACTATCCAATCCCCCGTTCCATGAAACATCCAGCTGACAAGCAATAGTTCGGACGCCGAAGCTTGCTCCTCTTCACTTTCCCGCAAATGGTATGTGATAAATGCTCCGCTAGTCTCCTCACACATCACATGCTAACAAGACTAATAGTTCTGGACCCTGCTGGCCGCTGGTCTCTGCACCCTCATGTCTCAGGAGAAGTACGGAGATACCCGCCTGGGCCTCGTCTGCTTCTTCGTCTACCTTTTCGGCGGTTAGTACACACCTGCCTAGTGTGATTCGCGAACCATCACTGACTTTATTTCAGCCTTCTACTCTCCTGGTGAGGGTCCTGTTCCCTTCACATACTCCGCCGAGGTCTTCCCCCTATCTCACAGAGAGACTGGCATGGGTTTCGCCGTCGCCACCTGTCTCTTCTGGGTATGTTACCAATTCCCCTTGCTAAAAGTTATCTCTTCAAAACTAACATCACTTTAGGCTGCTGTCCTCGGAATCTCCTTCCCCTTCATCCTCAACCAGCTCCAAACAATCGGCGCCTTCGGCCTCTACGCCGGCTTCAATGTCGTCGCCTTCGTCATGATCTTCCTCTGGGTCCCTGAGACCATGCAGCGCACCCTAGAGGAACTCGACTGGGTCTTCGCCGTCCCCGTTGGCAAGTTCATGAACTACCAGCTCACCGAGGTCCTCCCCTGGTGGTTCAAGCGCTGGGTGCTCTTCCAGCGCGACGCTGTCTGCCCGCCTCTCTACCACTTTGAGAAGGTCGCCATGTCTGCCAACAAGAAGAGCCCCGCCAACAATACGGCGCAGGTCCAAACCGACAGCAAGATTTAGAAGGGAGACGGCGAGAGTCCTCCCCTTCAAGGCGCTGCTGATATACCCTCTTTCCCCCATCAATTGATCCTGCTGGGGGATTTGGCGTCTTGCTTTGGACTGTTTGTTTTTTTTGCACGGTTGATTGACTTGCCGCAGAGGCGAAATGTGTGGGCGTTGATTTGGTGCTGTAGATAATGCAATGTTTTATGTTTATAGCGACGAGTACATGGTTCTATAGTGCAGTGTCTACACCTTAGAGAGTACACGAACGGCAGTCAAAGCAAATACACCAAATTTGACCCTAAACGTTTTGCAACTTTACATTTGCTCTTCTTAAACCTCGCTAGAGTTGACATGGCAAGTGGTCGCCGCTGAGCAGACTATTTCCATCTGCTTGGGGCGTGGGCAGTCTGTGCGCTACTTGATAAAATGGTTCGTCTGAATTGTCCTCTTTCCTGGACTACTGATAGATGTATGTACAAATGCGCCTGCACTCAATCCTTCCTATGTGTCGTTTTATCCCCCCACCGTGCTCTCATAACTTTCACCAATGCAAATGCTAGGATGCGATACACAACCACACATGCCCCCAGACAAACTACATTAATCACAGGGTCATCATTAAATTTATACAAATTCAGAACATCCTCCCCTGTCTCAATGGGACAACTCCCATCAGGGAGACGTTGCGTGTCATTGCAGGTGAATTCGACGCCACGCAGCGAATACGGAGCCACCGCGCGCAACGCATATCGGATGGGCGACAGATAGTTGAGAGCTCGGAACAGTTCTGGCATATCGATGGATAGCACTCCTCCCATGGCGTTTGCAACAGAGAGGAACACACCCATGATGTTGACGGCGAAACCAGTGTGGCCGAACAGGGTGTTGAACATGATGCCTAAGCTCTCGCCGCAGGACACAATGCCGAAACATGACCACACGCAGACAAAAAACATAGTTACTGTTCGAGGAAGGCCTACTGCCAGGGCGCCTAGGACGCCGAATACCATGCAGCTGAAGATCTCGAATGGTATTTCAATGATTGTGTATGCTGTTAGGAAGACCTCCACGCCGTACACTCCATCATCATCTTCTCTGTAGAAAACGTCCCTCTCGTTCGGGTAAATGGCGACATTCTGCAGCATGCCTACGAAATAGAATGCGCCGATTTCTTGGACAAAGCCCATGCGGTTCTGAACAGAGTAGTAGTCGTTATGCACAGGTGCAAAAAACAGAGCGAAGACGAGTGCTAAACCAATGACTTGCATAGTTCGGGCCATGATGAGGGGGGGCTGACGACGAGTGTTGATGATGGTGCGGTGGAGGAGTAGTGGCAAGGCCGTGGTGAACGAGGCTCGCTTTCGGATCAGGGCGCCTAGCTCGGCGGGAGTAGAGAGACTGGCTCTATTGAAGGACTTCCGTGATACGGCAGCCAGGGATGGGCGTTTGGTGAATAAAAGCTTCTCCCCTGTGTCTGTAACATCCTTTTCCGTGACAACCTCGCTCTGTTCGACATTTTGATCACCTGCCCCCCTCCTTTCTGACGGTTCTTCAGTTTCCTCAATACCTGGAAGTCGCTTGGTCTCTTTAGGACCCACCAATCCTCCTGTTTCTTTCCAGTGCTCAACTAGTTTCTGTACTCGCTCTCTACTCTCCTCTTCTCTGTCGTCTTGTTGCAGGTCAATAGTAATCATGTCGAGCGCAAAGTCAGCAGGGTTGGAATGTTGTGGGCATTCATAACCGTGTCCCTCAAAGTATCCTAGCATTTCTTTTGCGGATCCTGAGTACACCGGAAATCCCCCGCGTGCAAGTAGCAGAATGTTACCAAAGTGCGAAAACAGATCAGAGCGCGCTTGATGAATAGTGGTAATGACGGTACGACCCTCGTTTGCGAGCCCACGAAGAACGTCCATTATAGAGTTGGCGGTAAAGGCATCGAGGCCAGACGTTGGCTCGTCAAGTATTAAAATCCTTGGGTCTGTCAGAACTTGCACAGCGATAGAGACACGACGCTTTTCGCCTCCAGAAATACCCTTGATCATGGCATCTCCTATCAAGTTATCAGCGCAATCCTTCAGGCCCATCTTGAGCAGGACTTCTTCAGCTCGCCGGTTCTTCTCATCCTTGCTCATGAAGGAGGGGAGACGTAGGCCGGCAGAAAACCGAAGGGTTTCTCTAACAGTCAGGGATGGCAGTAGCGCGTCATCATCTTGACAGACGTAGGAGCACACTGATCTGATGACGGAATCCGATGGCAAAGCACCGTTGAAAGTCAGCTTGCCAGAAGGCCGATACTTGGTACCAATGGAATTACGCAAACGGAGTGCCATGGCATTGAGAAGAGACGTCTTTCCGCTACCCGAGGGACCCATAATGACGTTTAGTTCACCTGCCTGGAAAGTGGTGGAAATTGGATTCAATATAGTTTTTCGTGGTAGTCTTGAACCCTTTAAAGATCTCTTATCCAAGGCCAACGCAAAGCTTTCAAGACCCAGGTCAATGGCGCGAACCTCAGAAATGGAGCGTGCCGTCATCTTTTCCTTGCCAGATGATAAATCTGTATCAGAGGTACGTGCCCGGGCAATCGTCATATCGGCCCTGAAGAAGTACAGTCCAAACGCTGACAATACGAAAAAGAAGACCACAAAGGACGCGGAGATGAGAATGGGGCGCCATATCCAGTTTTTCGGAAATCCGAGTGATTCCATAACGTAGTCACCCGAGTACTGTTTGCAGGCTGGGTTAGATTTGCCGCCTGGTAGAGGGCAGTCGTAAAAGCTCCCTTGAAACTCATTTCCAGCATAGGCACCGAAGACATAAAACTGGCGAGGTTAGCAACCTGTTAGATGCGAAGGCAACTCGAGGGTGACGCTTACCCCATAGGTAATCCATTTCAGCCATCTGACGTATACGGGTATGGTATTGGTCTGAATGAACATTCCACATGCCATGGCTTGCAACGTATACACAAGATTGGCAATGAGACTGGCGCCTGGGAAATGCCTCACGGCTGTGACGCAAGTCATGGCACACATGACGGCGATGTAATGGTTAATCAGACTAATGGCAAAAAACACGAAAAACTTTTGTACATCGCGGTCGAAGCCAGCCATGAAGTATACAATCACGGAGAAGATGAACGGAACCGGGAGGTCCTCTGTTGGTAGGCGCGCTAGTCTTCGCGATATGATAAAGGGAAGAGCATCAACGCAGTTCTCTGAGGATTCGCGGTCGAACGTGGGCATATCGATGGTCATACGGTAAACCTCAAACAACAAGATCAAGTAGCCTTGAAACGCAGCTGATGTGTAGAGTCCACCTTCTCTGGACCTGATACCAGCTTGCGTGCGGGCAAGGTCGAAAAAAAGGTAGCCCGTGACGAGCCCCATAAGTAGAGCTTCAAGTAGAGCAGCGGTCATGCCCATGGGATCTCGATACGTAACCTTAAAGGTTCTGTCAGTCAGCACGCGCAGTTGACGACCAAAACCTGCGTGTGTTGTCGCAGTGCCATGCCTCTTTCGCCGTTGTGTGTTAATAGCGCCTCCAAGCGATGCATAGCGTCTAGTGCTTTCGGGTTCCCATGCCTTCTTAAGAGCATTGACACGAGCAGTTGTCTCCTCTTCCAGTTCCGGTGTTCGATTGTCGATGGCAGCAACATCGATAATGTACTCGGCAGGGTTGACAAAGGGTGGCAGCTGGAAGCCTTGCTCGCTGAACCAAGGCAGGCAGTCAGACACGGAGCCAGAGTAGACTGGGCTGCCTTTTGATAGGACGATGAGGTTATCGAAGAAGGTCCAAATCTCGGAACGGGGCTGATGGATGGTCGTAATGACAGTTCTTCCCTTTTGAGCTAGCATTTTAAGGGTCCGGACAAGCTGAAATGCGCTTGTGGCATCAAGACCGGTAGTAGGCTCGTCAAGGAAGAGAACAGACGGGTTTGCGAGTAGCTGCACTCCAATACTGACTCGTCGCTTTTCTCCACCAGAGCATCCTCTGTGCTGACTACTTCCAATTCTTGTGTCGGCGCATTCTTTCAATCCCAGCTCTCGAATGACTTCTTCGACAATTCTGTGGCGATCCTGTTTCGTGGTTGATGTAGGGAGACGCAAATCGGCAGAATATTGCAGCGTCTCTCTGACCGTGAGAGTAGGCAGCAAGATGTCTTGCTGCATAACGTAGGCGTGCTGTACACTGTGGACACCGACATGCCCATTGAATGTTGTCGCACCCTCTTGATTGAGTCTCGAGCTCGTCACCCTCTCCGCCATTGAGTTCAACAATGTTGTCTTGCCTGAGCCGCTGCCACCAATGATGGCTGTAAGCGTCCCTGGTTGAAGATCAGCTGCAACTGAATGAAGCAAGGTCTTGACGGATGGCGTTGTCTTGAACTTTTGGGCCATTAGTACAGGATATGTCGAAGGTTCAAGCCATGACGGCGCTGTGTCGACTGCGACAACCAGGCCCCGAATCTGAACATTGACAGCTTCAACATCGTCCAGAGACAGTTGACCCCCACCGGAAAATGAGGGTCGCCTGAGTTCCAGCTTCGGTTTGTTACTCGTAGAGTCTAGAGCCACATCTATAGAACTCGCTTGGTCGTTTGACGTGGACGTGTTCACCGGCTCCTGCTTATTTTCCTCTGCGAGAGCCATTTTGGTCGTAGGAAGACGGGCGACCTAGGAGGGTATTCAAATCAGACGATGGACGTGTTTGCACGCCTCGTTTCTTTGAGACGAAAGACGGAAAGGTGTTAGGCGTTCATAGCGACTGGAGCTTTGCGTAAACTTCAAATCAAGAGATTCGACCTTTTGGCGGCATCATATTTTCTTTGTAGGAAAGACCGTTTCGATGGAGAAGGCTGGGTGTTGTGGGTGTCACACAATGCAAGGCGGCATCACTAGCTATTTAGATATCGCTTTGAAAGGAGGAGGAGCCAAGGGGGTGTGGAGCTCGGAGCTGTCGAAAGTCGAAGCTACCAAAACGCATGGGTCGGTCAGTGGGGAGGCGGCGGTTTAGCGATGCTGTGTTCAACAGGGGTTCCAATGGGCGTGATTCTACCCGGAACGATATTGGGAGACTGGGAGTCCAGACCAAGCCTTGGCAACGATTTATTCGCCTTGCAACTATTTGTACTCAAGGTAATGTTGGTCGAAGAGTTGTATAGGCACATTGCATGCTTTAGCCTGGATACATATGAAGTAGGCGTTCAGGCATACGATGTAGAATGTAAGTGCTGACCTCTGATGGATTGGGACAAGCTGCTAGGGCCCTGACCCGAAAGGATACCAGTATATTGCGACGAGAAGCTCTTCAGCCCAAGTGCCTGACTATGTAACCAGCACGAAGGCGGCCGAGTTCAAGAACTGGTGGATATCCATCGATCTGGCGGATATCCATCGATCTGGCAAGCCGCAAGCGAAGGCCGCACTCAAGGAGACACACCTCGCCTACATGCCAATATGTGCATGGTGCTAAACAGGAAGGATCCATCGTATCGTATGGTAGTGTATAGCCTCGTAGCGAATGCCTACCGAGTGCCTCTCCAGCGAGCTGGTGACCTTGCTTGCATGCTCCCCTCCCTCCAACTGCGAAGTGCGTGGTTTCTGCATATTGACAACCCACAGCAAGATGATATGGGCATCCAACGGCATGTGCTTGTCCCGGGCTGTGGCTGATGCCCTGTAGGTTGGTCTCCTGTCACCCCTCACCATTCTGATCCTGCGTTGATTGAATGTTGGAGTGGTGGAGGATGATGGTTTCGTTAGCGCACGGTTGATGGGCGAATTAGGAAAGAGGCGTCGGAAGTTTGCCCATCCTGGACGACAATGGTTAGGAAGAAGCCAGGAGCGCGTGTGAGGGGCATCGGGTGGGGCTTGCCTTGGACTCGGTTATCCATTCTTTTTTCCTTCGGAAGGATATTTCCCCCGGCTGGTCACTGTGGGGTGGCCCTACTACTAAGGTACCTAGGTGCTCCCGTACTCCGTACCTAAGATGACGATGACAAGCATGACACAAGCCACAACACAAAGTTGCTAATGTGCCAGACGATCTGGAAATACACAGACTCTTTGTTGCTTAATTTATTCCATCTCTGCTTTTTACGTCATGTACATTTGGTCGCGCCAACATGTATGTCGTATTTCAGAGTATGGATGCCAGTGTGGAACATGCATTCATCTTGAATCTCAGGCGAGGGACATGATATATTTTTGTTACCTAGTATGTACATGGACAAACACATTCACTCCTTGTACAAAAACGAAAGGAGGGTCTGCATGTCAAAATCAGGCACTGATTTGGCCTCACGCTACGGTGGCTTTATTTCAGTCACATTCTAGAAAGGCTAGGTAGGTATGCACGTAAGTTTGGAGACCCGAGAGGTATGAAGACAATTTTGCGCAGAGTACAAGGGTTGGTAGACGTATCCGTACTTATTATTAGTTACACGAGGGACAACAAACGAAAACGTGCACGGAGTAGTGCCACTACAACTCCCCTGTTGCTCGCCTCCAGCTACCAATCAGAGCACCCGGCAAGGGTTAGCAAACATCCGGACTGTCGTACTCCAAAAAGGCAACTAACTAACTCAGCGATCAACAATCCTTGGTTTACAAGTCGTTCGCCGTACACACAGGCTCAGTCATAGACGATTTGGTTTGACGGCGCGTACATGATCCTGAAATAAAGGTGTTTCCCGCCCGTACTTAGCGACTGTGATCGCATGCTAATAAGCAGGGTATAGTGTTTGTTGGTAGCTGCCTGTCACTCGTCACACTCAACAAGAGCCGTGACTTGGATACAGTTTGCACCAGACCACCCTCAGGGTTTCTTCTTCTTGCTTCTTGATCTCCTTCACTCTTCATCACAATACGCCTGTCTCACCATCTACGCACATCAACAGAGTCAAATCGAGCTAGCACACATGCTGTGCGAGAGTAGCGCACCATGTCGACTACCGACTTCGTCCCATATTAGACACCGCATCCGTTGGGGAGCACCGCGGGTCCTGGCACTTGGGTCTTCTACGCCGTCACTAAGACCCGTGGCACTCATTGTCCTGTATCTGTGGTGTGTTATTTTATTGACGACATATTCGACCTGGCATGCGTAAACGGTCGCAGCCCCATCGCCTCCTGCCCACGGCGCTGTCTCCATATTTGCCGACCCTAGCAACTGGTGCACGATACAGGCAGAACTCGAGATGGCTATCGATTGCTATCGCTATCCAACCGAAAGGCTGCTGCCAGCTGTACATCTTCCGAATTTTGACCCCAATAAGGCTGATGAAGTATTGAGTGCTCAAGATATGCCTGTGTCTGTGGATGACGCAGAGAACACCGTCTTCCCGTCCATAACGACATGTCATTTACTTTCTGTTAACTGCGGTAAGCCACAGAATCGCTACTCATCTATATAGGACTAGAGAGTCATACCACTAAGCACCATCTACCGCGATGATGATAATCTCGCATATGGTGCGTTGTAGTTGGTATTACCGACCCGAGCAATGTTTCTTACGGCATTGTTGCATTCGCTCTCACTAACATGCTGCGGATTAGCCGCGATCCCGCAACAAGACCGTATATCATACGGGACAGACCGCCCTCGGGAAGAATAAAAGGTTTTATGGAGGAGGATAGACCCGCAAGGCACTCTCGGGGCTGAATACATGTCCAAATTCCGCCACGGAGAAGCAGTGGAGATTAAGGAGCTTGGCAGTGTCCCCATAGTTGACTCATCGACCCTTGATGGTAGATTTCCATTGTCACATTCCGCTTTATTTCTTCACTAACAATGCTCGTGCTCCTTGTAGTCGGAGACCACATCTCGGTAGAACGGCTACTTCGGCCCAGCAAGTGGTTGCTATATTTCAAGAGTCAATCCAACACTGAACACCCAAGTCCTGTCGGGGATTGTACAAACCTTGCCCAATGGGCCAAGAGTTTTAAGCCAGTAGGTTGAGGCTGATTTAACGGCTGGAATGTCAAGAACAGTCTCTATCGACTCAGACGTAGAGTTTCCATGTGCAGAGTCGTTTTCGATTACGAGGATATGCCTGACGAATCCAGGTCATTCCGAAGTACGTGTTCGCGTGAAGGCTTTGAATATAGTTTTCGTAACTCCCTGAGTACTCCCAAATAGGACCGTTGGATTTGCCTAACGAACGCAGGTCATTGGATGATAGGGGCTAAAGGGGTGGGTGTCACGTATACCCTTGTCCGAAGCAGTTTTGAAGTAGTTGTTCTGGCTGTCTACCATGTGATCGGGATATGGCTGAGACGAGGCCACTGCGGTAAGTAAATGCGCGTTGATATATGCGTTTTATTCGATATGCCACAATACTTGCCTGGGGCCCGAAAGCCTTAATCTTTGAGAATCTGTTGGGGTCGGCGTAAGTCCATCCAGCCTCGGCAGGAGACAAAAGTGCAGTGAGAACTGCTACGTATAAGACTGATTCAACTGTAGGGCAACAGCCATGGTTTCCCCAACGAACTCGAGGAATTGAACAATAGTTCGTCATGTTAGCAGTTAGCCAATTGTGGCGTTATCAGTCAAAGTTGGGATTGCAGTCCAAAAAGAAAGAAAAAAGTAAAGGTGTTGATGAAAAAGGTGCGTCGTCAATTTATTTGTTAGTTAACAGAAGTAGTATAAGGTAATAAATATCCCGTGAGAAAGGTGTTAGCGAAAGGTGAGAATTTTTTTGATCATCTACTTTAATATAAAAGAACTAGCACATATAAATATGCGATATCAATTGCTTACTATATCTGCAGGGCGCCCGAGTTGGCAGTTCTATCGAAGCATCATCACACAGGCTGGACACAAGCAAGAGTGCCAGGACTGAAAAGAAGCCGACCGACGGTAAGAGCTCGCGCAACATCATACAGAGCAGCCAAGTATCATCAATATTTCTCTCGGTGGTTTTAATCAGTATTCTCTTTAAGCTGGCATTTGCTCCAACCTTTGTGTCACAAAACCCTTGCCTGATTTCCTAAAGGAATTCAACAGAGAGGAAGAGAGACCAGCAGAAAAGCAACGAGTTTGCCTAACACAACCACGGCTATTTAGTTTCACGAACATTCCTGGTGATAGTTTCCCTTATCTTCCCGCCTGTGGCCTTATTAGTAGTTCAATATCCGTCATGTGGTCGTGCCAATGGCTTAGATGCAACGTCGCTGTCGAACTTTGCCAAACATTCCACTGTCTCATTATTGATGAACTTGTAGAGCCCCAGAATCTAAGACTTCTCCGTCAATCGGAGGAATAGCCCAGGCAGTTGTCTCGATGACGCTCTGGTGTACACAGCTACGGCAATTAAACCAGATTGTCTCAGGTTGTGTAGCAACTGACGTAAATAGCGAGTTGATGTGGCAATCGAGGAACTGTTTGGCATCCCGAATAGTCTTGGCAACAATGTTAGTTGTAATTCTCACGGATTTGGAATATTACATTGCTTGAAGTTGAATATGTGGGCCCTCCGGCAACAAACTATTGTTCCAAGGAAGATGAAGTGTAACTAGCCAACCCCAAGCATCGTCAAATAACCAGAGTGGTGATGTTTGCCATCATTCCCCATGTACCACATTGTTAACGATTCAAGAATTGTACGATGGCGCGCTAAGAAAATCTGTGTTCTGAACCCAACGCTATACATATTGCCAGTTGGGGCGTACGGTGTTATATCAGTGAAGACATAACAGAGCCGCCTTTTCCGTTAAGTAAAGAGCAAAAGTGCAGGTGTACTTGCACAAATCTTGTCAGTTCGACGAGTTTAACAACGCACTGAGATCACTAGGGAGTCACAGTAGAGAAGCTAGATCGGAAATCAAGCCTATTAATTGTACTTGGATGGCTTAAAGCTAAGCAATCGATGATGAAGTCCTTGAGATATGTAGTAACTTGAATACCAGGAGTAGCCTGGATCCTGGTGAAGCCACCTTTTCAATTATTTATAGATGGAGTAGAAAACAAATAGCTCTTAGCTACCTAGATTAGAGCCCAATAACGAAGGCAACTGCCTAGATCATAGAGACACATCTAGGTATACATATCTTTGTCTTCGCTCTTCAATATTTAACAATAGCCACCACATATGTCATTACCTAGCCATCCCAACAAGTAATACATTCCACCTTACAGCATAAAAATATATATCCATTCTCTCTCATCCCCTATCTCCCGGCTCAATACCTCCTTAGCATAATCTACTTCCAGAGGGATAACCTTGTCTAGCCATGAAATGGCATTGGCATAGGAATTTTCAATATACAGGCCTGCAGTTCGAGTTGTCGAAGTTCTGGTGTCTACATTTCATGAATAGAATCTGCACTTGGTAAATAAGTTGTATGAATTCAAATTGATTTCAGAGTTTGAGTATAACCATCATACTGGTTTGCCCTATTTTCCCCTTGAGATTGGCTTGTGCTTAACTTCATGGCTATCATTATCCTTTCGATGAAACATCCTAGTGCATCGTTATGTACCAATAATCACGCCTCCCGCCCCCCCCCCCCCCGTGTCATTAAAGATCAACAATCACCAAGGAAAGAGAGTTTACAAAATTCATAGACATCAATCGTCCTCAAGTGGCAGTCGGAGCAGGAAAGGTGTTTGCTCGTGGCAAGGCCATTTCCGTGTCGCCCTTGCCCCTATTCCATGCAACCGCTTGGGCTTCTGTTGTCTTGTCGCCGCCCTTGCTTGGGTTCTTCGTGTAGGCTCGCCAGATTACAAATGCCCCAGCAGTAACAACTAAGGTCACTACCACAAAGATGTAGATCTGGTCAGAGGTCCCCACCTTTTTGTCTCCGTATTCGAAAAAGTTCATCCCGAAGAAGCTCTGCCATGGGTCATCAGTGGGATGAAAGTCAAATGGTGGGATATCCGCACACGTACCGAGATGAATGATCCGGGCAAGAACAGCAAGGTCACTGTCGAGACAAGCTGGGCAAGCTCCCTGCCGTCATTGCGGCTTTCCTCCAAAATCTCCTTGAGTGTGACGGTATCGCCAGCAGCAGAAAGATTGAAGGCCTACATATGAGTCAGTGAAGCATTCCTGTCGCTAATTAAGAAAACAAATACGTACCAATCTGATCTCATTATCCAGTCTCTTCTCGAAAGCAGCGGCACGAAGGCGCAAGTTCTCGAGGAACCTGTCATAGAACTCCAGGTCCTGCGAGCATGCGCTCTGAAGTGGGTCTGTGCCAGTATCGTGCTTGCATGACTTGTGGGTTTCAGAAATCGACTTTAGTGTTTTAGCAGCAATATCAAGAGTCTCAACTTCGTGGATAATGTGCCGCGAGAGCTCATGCATGCTGGTGTATTGCGTCTTCGTCGGTGCGGATTTGGCTTCTGGCGAAGTGTCTCCCTCTCTATTACGTAGCTAGACAATCCATTAGGGCATGAACATCACATCGCGGTGGGTTTTCGTACCTTCTCAATGTCTCGAATTGGCTTACGAAACTCCCACAATGCCTCATCGAAGTGGTACGCAAGCATGGGGACGAGCACCGAGTAGATACCAAGAGGACAGCTACTCCAAGAAGAGGTCGTGGATGACCTAAACGCCTCTATAATGGAGGTTTTTGTCTTGGGGGAAAGATCAAAACATAGGAGGATATGGGTTGTGGAGCTTTTAGGGTCGTCCTTAGGACAAAATGAGAGGCTGATGAAGCTCAGGTATTGCCAGTCGTACTCATACAAATTTCCTTCAATCCGGGTAATCTCTTTGATGAGGAAACGGCATGTGGTGCCTGTTCAGTCACGTCAGCACGTTGCCGAACAAGGGCAGAGGGAGTTTCACCATAGCTGGTGCCTGCAAAGTTCGCAAGCGGATTATTCTTGTAGTTGAAGAACCCATTGGCGTCGTACCCCGTCCTCGACCAGAAGAAGTCTGGGACATTGTAGGTAGTCGAGATTTTCTCCCTCAGCAGCTTGAGCGCTGGGTCTTCCTTGAAAGTCTTCACCTCGGGAAGGAAACTGCGTTATACAATGTTAGCATCGTACAGGCCCATCATTACTGGCAACACCATTACAGTATTTCTAGAGCTCCCCGTCTGTGGTGCTGTGCAGTCAATGTCAACGTCTCGTGTCCATGAGATGGAGAATGCTGCGAGTCTGTGCCTACCGCTGTTTCGGTTACCCATTCAGTCCGCTCTGCGAGTAGAATGTCTTCTTCATGCCACTGCCCGTTGCTAAAAGAAAGTTTTTTGCTGGCGGGGTCTGCTATAGAAGTTGCTCCTGACCCGGCCGCACTAATAGTAACACCAGTGCCTGGGTTTCTGCCACTTTGTGCCGGGGTTCGTCGAGCCCTGCTGCCAGCAATCGGTTGGTTCCCTGCTGTGGGGGCTTGGCTGCTCGTCTGTGCAGCAGTCGGAGGGTCGTGGATCAAGGGCTGGGTGGACATGATGGGGTTGATGGCGCAATGGCGAGGAGCAAGAGGTGACGGAGCAGCGAATCTGCCACCACAGAGTAACTGGTTATATGGTTGCTATTGTCCTCAAAGTAAACACAGGAGAATGCTGCGAGATTGGAGAGAGAAGTGGAATCGTTAAGATGCTGCAGGTAGGCCTGGTCAGCTGGTAATGCAATTGAATCGACGGTTTCTTTTTTTGACCTTTCTAGGAGAGGCGGCAGCTCGACAAACACAGAATCAAGCAGAGTGGTCTGCTCCCGGGATCAAGCGATCATTTAAATTAAAAAAAAAAAAAGCGATGCCTGAGCAGCCTGAAAGATGCCGAACAGGGATAACGAGGCTGCGAAGCGGGCGCTAATCGCGGTTGTCCCATTGGGGGTGTTTGCAGGTTGCTACCGGGGTCTCAGATAGTGAGGCTCACCAGCAATGCATGGTGCAAAGCCAGGCTGAATATGCAGGCTGAAGAAGCTGAAGGAATTTATAGAGCGCCATGCATTTCGATCGGCGTGGTCGCTGTGGGTGGTGTACCCCCTTTTGCCTCTTCCAGTATTCCAGTCAGCTTGCAGCCCACGGTTCTGCCTTCAGGTATTCATCCGCCCACTCACTTGCTCTGGCCTCTATGAAGGTGTTCCCATGGCTCGAAACTTGGGTCTCATGGCATGCGGACTGCGTGTACCCATTGTGCTGGAGCGATTTCCCCAGAAGACAGTAGCCGTGAACGTAGGTGACAGCACAGACAATGCCATCTACACCAAAGTGTTAAACACATTTAACTAGACCAAAAAGTGCCCAAAACAGACAGAAGTGATACCAATTGCCTTCCCGTCCGTCGCGGGTGGTGCCGCGACTAGAGAGCCTCAAGGCGTTAAGCCACGAAACTAACCACCTATTCCGTTTGCCTATCTCGCTCACAGTCATGAACGCTGCCCACTCTTGATGAGTCAATGCTGGGCGGCCACGGTGCCTACGGGGGGGTAGGCGTCCTACCAACTCGGCAAGCAAGCGCGACTACAAGCCCTGGACATTGCATCCAGCCCGATTTTGCTCACGGTCGTCGCCTATGTGGAATATCGAGGATTTTTGTCTGTGACAATTTATTTGTTTCACGACCCGACATGCAATTGCAGCACGACTGAACTCGGGCGACGGAGTGGCGATGCTGCAATCCAGGCCGCACGTGATGCCAGCCACGTTAACATGCATCTCTCTGCCGTTCATGGATTTCTCCAACTCACGTATGACTCGACAAATCCTGCTTCAGACCCTCCATAGGACTCGTAAATTCGCCTCGTCTATCCGCGAGATAGACTCCAGTCCTCGGCACTGGTTCACAGCGACTCTGCTCTCTCAACCACCTCTATTAGACAACGGCGGGGTAAAGTGCCTAACATCGGGATGAATCCCAAGGAAAACGATGACTCGACTCCCGCGCCTGCACCCTATGTCGTCGCAGGCGCCGCTGGCCATACGATGCTGGAGTCTTTGACGTCGTACGTTCAACAGAAGATTCACCAGGACATCCGATCCCGGACGTGGTCAGAGATTGTGGTTCGAGGGTCATATTCAAGGCATCCCCCGGCACGTCAGGCAGACTGCGAGAAGCAACTGAAGAAGTTCAATTTTCACCGCCCTACAACCACCAAGCTAGGTCCGAATACGATTGCTGTCAACTGCTTTCCCGGACTTGACTATACAAACCACTATGCGAGCCTGGTGGCATCATACCTGGCTCTCTCCGGACAGGATCCCGCCGTGGTGAGGTGTATACCGCCGCCACCAAGCCAATGTATTCAGCTCCTTTTAACATCGAACCTGCAAGCCATGGGGCCGGTCGATATCGTTGTCTTTGGCTATGGATACCGTCTCAACGCGACTCGCGGGAAGGAGTGGGAGGGCAGTGCCAGCGAGGACGACCTATTCTCGTGGCAGAAGAAGACACTGCCCAACGGCACAGTAGTGGCGTATCTGGGTTGCCTGGTTAGCATATGGGGTGACATCAGCTACCATCTCTTGCATGCTCTGCACCAACTGAGTCGAATAAAGAGTCTCCTCTATTTGGGAAAAGCGGGCTCTCTCCGGCCAGAGGTCGACTCGAACGAGGGGCTCGTAACAGGACACGGGAGCTACGTGAACGGAGATTTTGTGACTTGGGAGAGCCTCGTAGGGCCGGAGTGCTCCAAGTCCCCCAGGATAAAGGACGGCGACATCGTGACGGTCTCGAGCCCGCTTTGCGAATCCCTCGACTGGCTGGCCGAGTGGAAACCCAAGGCCAGCTGGGTGGACTGTGAGGTCGGATGCTTGGCGCAGGCCTGCAAGGAGGTCGGCGTGAAATTTGGATACTTGCATATCATCTCAGACAATGTTGCGTCAAATTCCGAGGAGAACCTTGCGAATGAAGATGTGCAGCTCGTCCGCGATAAAAGGCAGGCGCTCTTTGATGAAGTAGAGCTAATACTAGAGGCTTTCTTCGCCCGCGTCGGGCAATAGACACAAGACTGGGTTATTTAGATTTATTATAGACGTTGGGCTTCTCAGGGATTCATGTTCCATTCCACTCACGTCATTGAGGGTGACAATTCAGTCCCTAACAGACCCTCGACATCCGCGACAATGAGAGCAAAAATTACAACAAATCCATACGAAGAACTAATATCTAAATAAGGATTCACACAATAATCACGCTTTCCCCACCCCTCACACCCAATGTAGTCACAGACACATGCCTCTTCCAAACTCAAACGTAAACTCATTTTCCATATCCTTAGTCAAAAAGCACCGTTCGCCGCAAGTCATACCATGACACCTTTGTATTGCCAATTCCTTCTAGTATTGTCTCTTTCTTCTTAGTCATAGACTGTGATCCAGTGTCACTTCTTCACCACTAACATATCTTGTGTCAGCAAGATCAGACAGTCCTCTTCTCGGTAATGGACTCTCCTAGCGGCTTCCCAATCACGAATCCGTCACCCTCGGCCTCAAAGTCAAATATCTTGTTCCCTCGAAGCCACGTCTCCTTAACGCGACCGGTGAACTCGTGTCCCTCCCACGGTGAGCACCTGTTCTTCCAGCGCATATCACCCTGCGAAAACGTCCATACCTGCGTGTCGTCGAAGACGCAGATGTCGGCGTCCATCCCGGCCTTTAGTGCACCCTTGCGGTGCGACAGACCAACTTGTGCCGCTGTCGCCTGAGAGCAAAGTCTTACCATGTCAACGATCGAAGGTGCTGCCTGAGCGGCCAGGGATCGCTGTTTGGCTGCTGAGTGTAAGATGGGCAGACCCAGCCCGACTGATGAGATACCGCCCCAAGCAGCAAAGAAATCGCCACGCGCAGGATCTCGAACATTTTCTGCGGAAGGTGCCGTCTTGTCTTCGGGACCTGAAACGTCGACACCGGAATCGGCGTGATGTGGCCGCGGTCGGTCCAGGTGCGTGGGGCAGCAGCTTCAATTGCGGTGTGCACGGCGAGTGGTCTGAAACGACAGTCCTGATGCAAGAGTCATCTGCTGCCAGCTCATCCCAGAGTCCGTCGCGATTCTTGCCCTCGCGGATGGGTGGGCAACACTTGTGTCTTGTATCGCCTTTCTCAATCTCTTCCGCCGTCAAACCTAGGTAATGGAAACACGTCTCGGCGGTAATGTTGATGCCTTTGGCCCGTGCCGCCTTGAGTATTGGGATACCCTCAATGGCCGAGAGATGCACAATGTGCAAGTGCAGCAGCGGGGCAGTGTGGGCAAGAGCGAGAATTTCTTCAATAGCATACGTCTCGAAGGCGGGAGGGCGAGATTCGAGAAACGTCTTGTAGGCAGTCAGATCACCATGCGGCTTGAGGGGTGCATCGGAGACCTGCACGGCGTCAACCGACAGAGTCAGTAATCGGAGGAATCATTTCGGCGTGGAACATGAGGGTGGTGGGTGCATCCTTGAGTGTCTCCATGGCCAACGCCACATCTTTCGAGGTTACAGCAGGAAATTCGTCAACCTAGAAATATTCAGTAAGTCATTTGCTCATTTCAATGTCAGCATTTGAGCGCGGGCATACCCCAGACTCAATGAGAAAGCCCTTGAAGCCTCTCACGCCAGCCTCAACCAGAGGCTTCAGCTCATCCGCGTTTCCAGGAATCACTCCACCGTAGAAACCAACATCGACCCAGCACTGCCCGCGGCTCGCGACGAGCTTCTCTTCAAAGCCCTTGATGGTCGTCGTTGGAGGGATTGCATTCAGCGGCATGTCTACTACCGTTGTGACACCACCGCTCGCAGCGGCTCGAGTGCCAGTCCAGAAACCCTCCCATTCTGTGCGTCCAGGTTCGTTGAGGTGGACATGGGCGTCCACAAGGCCGGGAAGCAGCAGCTTTGGAGAGTGGTCTACATAACTTGTGCCAGGAGGGAAGTCTTCCTTGGCCACGATGGCGGGGACAATGGAGATGATTTTCCCGGAGATGGGGGACACGGAGATGGTGGCAGGAGAGAGAACGAGAGAGTTGTCCGAGAGAGTGAGAACTGCCCGGGTCGAGGCGAGGACAGTGAGGGGTCCTACGTTGGGGGCGCTGGGGACAGTCATGGTGAGGTTTGTGATGAGAGGCGGCGTATCCCGACGAGTTGAGAGCAGATCACGGTCGAAGCACAATGAGCAAGAGGACTGACTGTTCTGTTGGAGATGCTATATCATAACTATCAAGAAAGGAGAACAGGAGACCAGGAAACAGGAGAACAGCGGAAAGGCGCAAGAAAGAAAAAGAAGGTTCACGAGGGGAGGATGCTGGTCGTCGGCCGTCGCCGGTTAGGGCGAGCAGGGCCTAGACAGAAGATGGGACAAGCGCCGAAGCCGAAGGTGGGCTTATCATACGCACTGGCGGGCTCAGCGATGGTGGGGTGGTGTTTAGTGCACCATCTTAGTCAATGTTTACTCGATCATATCGAGTAATCAGGGATATTGATAGTTGTTGTCATAGTGTTGCGGTAAAAGTGGCTCGATAAAACCGTCTGGACATGTGGAAGGTTTTCTGACGCACGAGGAATGTCTTGAGACGCAAGACCACAGCCACTCGAGCTGGATGGAAACGCACTGAGTGATAATGAAGCGACGCACTCGCAACTGGCAGGAAAATTTGATAAGAGTCTTCCCACAAATCCAGGGACCACTGCACAATCCATGCCCAGCATCCCATCGGATGCAGCCGCACCCCGGCGGCGGCCAACAAAACCGGGCGGAAGATTGGCGATCTTTTTGCTGGTGTGCGTGACCAATCGATGGTGGGGAGGTGGCAACTTCTATGCTGGTGAGTGGCAGCGGAATCCAAGTGTTGTGTTTTGATCGAGTAATGACTACCCCCTCCCTTCTGCAAAATCTAAAGGGGCCAGGGTAGGATGGAATGGATGCTTGACAGATCTCATGATGATGAAGGGTTCAAACTGCCAGTTCTCGTCCTCGATGCCAATGGTGTAGTGGGGTAGGGTGAAGGAGTTTGGAGCGTTATGTGTCTCAACGAGAAACACATCTTCGCAATGCGTTCTAGAGAAACTATGGATACCGTAAACAAGCAATATACTCTGTATATTCAAAGGTAGGCAGTGCCATAGGCAAATCTGCATCCTGGATTGAGCTGGAATCAATATCTAATGCTAACAAAACACCCGCCCCCGTCAGTACGCCTCTGTCCGTACCGACCATGACATTTAGAAAACATTGTCCATCATATCGCCCCTATGCCATCGGTATTTTGCATAGTATACTTTGCGATCCTCAAGATCCCTCTCCGCATAAGCGCCGTGTGTTTGATGACACGACTAACCGACCCCCCCATTATTTTCTTGCCGCTGCCTCGTCTATTCCGGCTCAAACTCTAGGTGTCCCAGCAAGTTCCGTACAATAATCGTACATCCCGATATTCGGTGCCATGGAATTAGTCCAATACTCGAGTTTACTTCTGTCGCTTCACTGTTCGCTCTGCCATCTTGATGAGTCCATCCTTGGCTTCGCTGGCGGGGAAATCGGCGATGGCAGCAACTGCCTTCTCGGCGTAATCGTAGGCGAGAGCACGCGTCTGCTCAATACCGTTACTCTGGAGTACTAGCTCGCGAGCCTGTTTTCAACGTTAGTGACCTCATGTGTACAAGCGCCAGAGTCGCAACATACCCTTGCAACATCGCCCTCTCGCTCAAACTTGCGACCGACAAGGGCACCAAGCTCCGGCATCTGCTTCCACGCAAACAATAGGGGCGCCGTCGCCAAGCCTAGCTCCAAGTCTGCTCCCGCTGGCTTTCCCAGGTCCTTTCCGCTGCGTGTATAATCCAGCATGTCGTCAACCAACTGGAAGGCGAGGCCTAGGTTTCGCCCATATGAATATGCAGCATCCACGGTGGTGCTGTCTGCGTTGCCCAGAAGAGCTGACGCACGGCACGACTTGGAGATGAGACTCGCCGTCTTCAGGTAGGTCTTTTGGAGGTAGTATGCCAGCGTTTCTTCAGACCACTTTGGGCTGCGCTCGTCGCGCTCCGTATTCTTCAGCTGCATGAATTCGCCCTCGACCAGGTTGGCGATGACTGTCGCCAGCAGCTCCACCACTTCAGGATTTCTCAACCGTGCCAACGCCACAGAGGCACGGCCCAGCAGGAAATCGCCGGCCAGGACTGCCATTTTGTTGCCGAATTCAAGATTGGCAGATGGGGAGCCACGTCTTGACACGGAGTGGTCGATTACGTCGTCATGTAGTAGAGATGCCGTGTGAATAAGTTCGGTAATCTCAGCGAGCCGCCTCTGGCTTGGAAGAATGTCGAGATCCCCAACCGGAATATCACTCTCCAGGCTGCCCAGCGGTGTGGCAGAGGGGTTTATGTCTGCTAGAATCTGGGCTGGAGAAATATTCGTATCGATAGCTCGACCAGAGGGCGGTATTTCTTGGATCGTGTTTTTCGGGCAGAGGTGCGTTGCTCGGCTCATGAGAAGGACGATAAGCGGTCGCACGTGTTTGCCTTCCGCCTGCGTGTAATATTTCGCGGCTCGATCGAGAGAAGGGTGGCCAGACCCAAGGAGCTTCCGAATATTGCCGGTCAAGAACTTCATCTCCTTGGCGACAGTTCGTAGGGGGTCAATCGTCATGCCGTCCTTTGCAGCCTTCTTGACCACATTTCCCACCATGTTGGAGGCTACGTTGACGGCGGCGGCCCATGCTGAATCCCGCCTCGAGCTCGTATGTAAAGTTGCTTGTGCTAGCCTTGGTGTCTCCCATCTCGTCGTAGGATATCTGCACAGAGCACAGGCCGGTGCCGTAAACCTACCCAGCGCGGTGCGGCGTAGAGCCGCTGCTCCTGGACGGAGCTGCATCACCAGCTATAATAACACCTCCGTTACGAGCTCGGAAATGGATTGTTGACTATTTATGAGAAGCAGAAAACTGCACAGCTTGCTAAGGCGTGTTTAGGGGTTTCGCGGGTGTGGAAGGCGGCTCAATTGGCAAGGATGGCGATGGCTGGTGCGAACCATAATCAGTCCGTCATCAGTTGAAACTTTTGCCCGCGGGTTTCGAGACGAAATCGCCCGGCCATGGCGGATCAACCATCCATTGCACCCACCCGCTAGTCAAGAAGCGGCTCGGTTGTTGGGCCGCACAACCACATGCAACCCCACTGTACTGCAGTGCGGCTGTACTGTAGGCTCGTTGATAGTGGAGCCCGCACCAATGAGTGGCCTGTAGCAATAGTAGCTCCTCAGGCAGCCACCTTGTCAGTCTGTCTTCTGGCTTGCTTCACTTGCAGTTGAAACCACAAAATACACTATAAACCAACGACCCGGGTCATCTGAATATCGCGCACCTCGATATGTGTTGAGCAAGTCAACATGGTACACCTCACAATGACACCATCCATTGTGGACGGGCTGAAGAAGGCACAGGGCCAGCGGAATGACCGGGCAGCTTGTGATGGATCGAGAGATGCGCTAGCACACAATGACGACCCGACTTTAACACATCCCGAAGTTGGAAACCCAATCTCTCACGGGCAGATTTTGGAGCTATGGAAGGATCTCAAAGCGACAGAGCATTCTGCGCAGTTCAGTCTGGAGCGTCTATTGCAAAGCTCTTACGTCTACATTCCTCCGCCTCCTCCAAAGGCCGAACCTGTTGGTCTTCCTCGGCTTCCATGTCCTTTGAAGGTTGAACGTTGCTAAATTTCGCTTTATTCTAGTCCGATCAATACAAGGCACTCATGGCGAAACTTCGCCGCGATGAAGAGCAACGATCCTACGAACAGATGGTCAACCCCCCCGCGCGCCTCGAATCCAGCCAGAATCGATTCACCAATGACACGCACACTTTCGCCGAAGTCAACCGACCTATTAGCACAGCCGATATTGGCGACGACGAAGTGACCTATAGCGACGTGCACCGACAGGTTATGCTCATCATCAACTTCATTGCAAGTATTGTTGGCGTCGCAGCAACGCTATGGGTCCTGGCACGCTGGTGGAGCACGCCTGCGCGATTGTTCCTGACTATGGGTGGAAGTATTCTTGTGGGCATTGCTGAAGTAGTAGTCTACTCTGGGTATATGTGGCGGATGGGCGAGTCTAAACAGAAGGAGGATAAAGTAAAGGAGTTGAAACAGGTGGTTCACACATGGACTGTCAGTCAAGATGGAGTGGGTGAATTAGACCAACATAAGGGAATAGAGGAGACACTATTGAGGACAGAGGACGATGGAGGGAGTGGTGTGAGGAAAAGAGTTGCTGCGAAGATGCCTGCAAAGACATGAGTTGATTATCAAAGAAATATAATGCACAGGTTTCTAACTCGACGTCGGCAAGACCTTTCTTTTTTGGGGGGTCCTCACGATTTGTTTGGGCATTGAAGCTCATCTGTCGCAAACGGCAACACGCTACGCGCTTGTGGTGGGGGAGCTTTAATGGGACATGTGATGTCGCGTCTGACACCTAACCGTCGCGCCAGAACGCGTCCCAAACTTGTGGGGCAATGGCCATGAACTTCAAGTCCAGCCTCCCTCGGAAGCTAAACATTCCAATTTGACACTAATCATTCATGCTAACTGTCACTGTATCACCCTGTTTTCTATCTTGTCAACTTTAACCCTACTCCGATCTGTTTCGGCATCACGTTACACACAGCGTTCGTCGATATTTCATCTCGTCTTTGGCACCTGACAAAGGCGACCTGCTCGACAAGCAGCAACGCCATGGTGAATTCGTCACCTGAATACGCCATGTTAGTTTCTTCATGCTGTGAAACGTGTAACCTGGAAGCTGACGAATATCAGTACAAAAGCCTGTGTGGGTTATCAGTCTCGAAAACGCGACCGATCACTGCGAACGTATGGCAAGCGCCCCATCTCGGCAACCGAGGCGGAGGACGACCTGTCGCCAAAGAGACAGAAGACGGGGAGTTTGAACAATTCAGACACATCAAAAACTACCTTCGACACCAACTTCTATCCAGAGACGATTGCCAGCAGACGTGAGAAAGACGATGCCCCGAAGTGTACGACGATTCATGGCAGGCAAACAATAGAGAACGCCAAGAGGTCGACAATATTGAATTATTTTAAACCGGCACCCTACCCATCGGCACCGAAAACAGAAGCCATCCAGATACCGGCGTCTTTTCCTTCTTCAACTAAGTTGAAACGAAGAAGAAAACCGCGTCTCTTACGATTACGGGCCCCACTCCCAGAGACAGAAATTCCCCTAGAGGATGTCAGCGGAAATAGCGAGCGTGCGGAGGATACAAGCGAGCCTGACGCAGATGGCGACGCTGCAGATACACGAGATCCATTGTTGGATCATGGGAACAGCCTACGCAACCAACAGCGTATAGGGGAACAAGAAGATGGAAAGAGACGAAGGCGAGGGACAAGGACAAGGACGCCAACCGTGCAGACGACGCTCAACATCTCCACACAGGCGGCGTTTTCTGAGTGCAGGTTGTGTGATACGGTGTGGAATCCATTGTATCCAGACGATGTCAAGTATCATTCGAAGCAGCATGCTGCAGTTTTACGAGCAGAGAAGCGGAAATTAGAGGACGAGCTTTAAATCGATATACCCCATGAATTTATGCGCACAATTTTATAAGTTTTCTTGCTCAGATTTGCTGTCATCTAAAATGTCTACGTGTCTCAAACCCCTACTATATAACTGCTTTCGTATGATGGTAAACTAAGAGAAACTTCAATTTTTTTTAGGAAATCGTCTTGCCCATCCTGGGCAGCTGGCATTGACTTGTCACCGGTTTAGTCTCCCGAATCCCCACCACAGGAATCGTGCCAGCTGTGCCAGCTGTTCGCTAGTTTCCATTGCTTGCCTCAGCCATGAAGAAAACGTCCGGCAGGGTAGTGAAGCCGAAGTGAAGTGGGGTTTCCAACAGCTACTTCCTTCCATCCGATGAAGCACTCCCAAACTTCTGTAGACTATGTCAGTGACAAAGCTGAAAGTGTGATCATAATTCATCGATGGCTTCTCCTGCTTTGACCACAGATTTTCGTCTGGCAATCAATCTTCAGATTGAAGAGCTAGACATCGCCGCGGATGAGACTGACGGCCCACAGCGTGATGACGGAGAAGATTTTGAAGGATTTGATGTTGTGCTCCAAGTTTTCCGGGAGGAGATGCAATCGGCTGCAAGCACTGCCAACGAAGGTGAAGCCGCAATAGATAGCGGAGAGGCCGAAAACCAAGATGAAATACGGAACATACCAACAGAGCCAGAAGCCGGCGTTTCAGAGCCGCAGCTGCACAGACCCCATGTACATGTTGATGATGAGGAACCACCAATGTTGACAGTGACTAGAAAGCGAAAGAGATCTGTTGACGAATACGAGCAACCTGCAATAATAAGGGCCAAAAACCCGAAGATTCCTGCTGCTGAAACGGAATCACCTACGGCAAAGGCAGCCAACAAGCGAAAAAGGTCTACTGATGAAGTAGAAACCCCTGCGACGCCAGGGGCCAAGGAGGGAAAGACATCTGCTCAAGAGGCCAAACAAGAAGTGCCAGCTTGCATCGCTTGTGGAGACGAACAAGACTCACATCGTCTTGTGGATTTCTCGTGCTCTCATAGCTATTGCCGAGGTTGTATCAACCGCCTTGTTCGGGTCTCCCTGACAGACGACTCTGTGTTTCCCCCTCGCTGCTGTGGACAGCCCATCAACGTGCACGCTATCCGCCCATTTCTTCCGCTGGCATTGGCGGAGGAATTCAGAACCAAGAGAGTCGAGATGAAAACAAGAAACCGCACGTACTGCCACAAGGCAGACTGTTCAACATTTATCCACCCCAACCTGATCCAATATGGCTATGCCCACTGCCCAAAGTGCCACAGCAAGACGTGTGTTTTCTGCAAAGCCCGAAACCACAAAGGCCATTGCAAAGACGATGCCGCCACGAAGGAGATTCTGGAAATTGCAAAGCAGAGTGGCTGGCAGCGCTGCAACGGTTGCCACAGGTTGATTGAGCTCCAATTTGGCTGCCACCATATTAGTAATTCCTTCCGTTCCCTTTGTTCTTGGATGAACTGACGTTTGTAATAGCCTGTGTATGCGGTACTCATTTCTGCTACGTCTGTGGGGCCAAGTGGAAGACATGCAATTGCCCTACATGGCGCGAGGATCTGCTACTTGAAGCTACTGAGTATGCGAACGCGGCTAGACAGGGCGCGCAACAGCCCGCGTAGATAGTCCAAGAGTCCTTCACGAGAATCGAATATTCTGTGCAAAATATGTGCATAAACAGCGAAGGAAGCTCTCCTTCTTAATACGGGCGACTATTCAAAACGATGTCATATGTGGAGGTCTGGTTATTGAGGCCCAGGAAGAGCAGCAAACGGATGTAAATGCCGTCCAAAGTTGGGATTGAAGACATTTTTTTTCGCACTACTATACTTCCCCAGCCCCTCACGGTCTAGTTTATTTTATGGTCAAGTCTAAGATTGAGAAAATAATGTCTCTTCACTTTATTCAGGTTGCAGAATTGGTAGGCGATTGCTAAACGCCATGGAGATAAATCCACGTCAAGTCATAATCATTTCGTTTTTTTGGTGTGGCAGTTATAAAATGCTCAGTTTGTGCCCTTGACAGAGAACAATCCTCGTTCAATGCTGTTGACGACAATGTGGCCACTCTGGAACCAAGGGTAAACGGACCAAGCGCCTTGGAATGTCACCTCGCCACCCTGCTCGTCGTCGTCCGGATGCACATCAAAGTAGGCAACTTCCTCAAACAAGGAGCCAGAGTGGTCGTCGGCAATGGTAGTGACATTGACGACGCGTAGCCCAGAGCTGTAGTTGCTTTGGTATGAGATGCCGTCGATGACGTACTGGTTGTGATCGATGGACTTGACAGGGCTCTTGTAAACTCCAGTGAAGACGGGGTATGTCAGGTCGGAGACGTCAACAATATAGGTGGTTGTGTGGCCGTCTTTGGCAGGCCCGGTGCCGCTTTTCTCATCCAGCTCATCGTCAAGGAGCAGGTAGCGCATGTCCGAAGTCGCGAGCCACCCCTGGTGGGTGTATGATGCACCATTGTACGTCGTGCGAGACAACTGAAGAGGAGAGGTGCGGCGAGAAATATCAACGATGGTGAGAGCATCCTCGTTGAAGTTGAAGCAGATCTCGCGGCCTTGGAAGTCTCTCTGGGGGCCGGTGTATATGACACACTGCGCATCGTGGACGTAGCCGTCCGAGGAGACACAGCCGTTATCCTGGGGTCGCCGAGGGTTAGACACGTCAATCATCCAGAGGCCAGCACGGCACTTTTCATTTCTGGCCGTGCCAACAGCAAAGATGGTGTCGGTCTCTTCATTGGCGACAATGTTGTGGCTGCTGCCGAAGCCAGAGAAGTGGGCATCGAGATCGCTGCTGATGCTGTAGGTAGGGGGGCGATTGGGGTCCGCTTTAAGCAGCTTGCGGAGATCGAAGATTTGGAGACCGTGGTCTGGGGCTTCGGAGCCAATGTAGACGTGGTTCTTGATGACCTTGGCGTCGCGCCATGTTGACGGTTCGGTTTGGGTAGGGAGGCGGCCGACATATCTCAGGTTGCCGTCCTTTAGAACCTCCACGAAGGCAGTTCCGTCGGCCTGTCCCACAATGGCAAATTCTCTGCCATCAGAGGAAGTCCAGCCTAGGATTTAGTTAGAGGTGACACGTCTAGATGTGCTGTACAGTATAGTCGGCGCTTGTCATACCCCAAACGTCATTGCCATGGCGCGTGCGGCTGCCCATGTCTTGGTGACGCAGGAAACCCTTCAGGTCCAGATTCCTGCAGCTGTACTCGCCTGCCTTGCCATCCTTGCAGGTGGCAGGACCCTGAAGGGCGTAGGCATCCTTTGCGAAGAGGCCAGCGGCTTCATCTTTTGCGATCTGGTCAAGCTTCATCTGCTTGAGCACCTCCATTGACACAGCGTGAGGCGCATTGCTAGCCTTGAGTTGCTGGGGACCATAGCTAGCGGCTAGGCTCTTGACGTCGGCCAAGGCGCTGCCAACCAGGGAGGCGACAAGTAGGGATGCCACTGAAGTCGTCATATTGATACCGAGGAGTGATATTGGCGATGATGGATGCTGCCTCAGTGTAGATGGGTCCGTGTCATCGTCGCCCTCCCTTGGTCTTTATACGATTCTGAATGGGCAGCATCACGCTTCCCGGCCATCTTGACAACCACTTGCCTTTACCAAGGTTACATGGAAAGATACGACTAACCCAAAGCCGGCTCTGGCCGTTCTCGTCCCTTCAGGGAGTTTCTCGACACCTTCTGTACTAAGTAGGAGGTCCTTTCAGCATCTCGGCCAGCCAACCATAGAACTCCAACTCACGATGCCGAATCATGATATTGTTCAGCGTAATGTAAAGCATACACTTGGCCCTTTGTTGTCCATTTCACATGCGACGATGAACCGTGTAAGAGGGGATGGCAGAGAAGAGAGGCAAGGCAAGACCAAGATAGCGTGAAGTTGTGGATGCAAGCAGCGTTGCCAACAATTCCATTCCAGTCGGGCACTAACCCGACTTGACATAACCAGCCTCCAGCTTGGCTTGAGGGTCTCCGGCCTTAGCCAAGTAAAACGCTTCGTTGTCGAACTGACTGGCCTGCATCAACGTGAATTGGCTATCTTGAGTTTATGCCAATGCTAGATAGACGCAGGGCTGTCCGTGGTGGGTCGACATGAGAATAAGCCTGTTTCAAGTTGAGGGAGGCGCCGCGGGGTGTGCTTTTGGGTACTTTGCTCCTAAGGCTGTATTTATTGATGCTATTTGTGATGTAATATAATCAATCATATCAGTACCAGTCACTTAAGCGATTCCCTTTTTGCACTGGTTTAAATCAGTTATTATTGTTGAGTTGGTGACGATGGATGGGATCTTGCCAGTTTGTCTCTGGAGTCGAAGTTGCGACACTTGAGCACCACATGCCATACTGGACCAATGCCTCAGACACGCCAAAAAACCCCATGAGGGCTTTTCAGGCTCATGAATCTCGCAGTGCCGTACTTATACCAGATTATTAGTTCAGACATAGAGGACCTGTTTACAGGGTCGTGCAGGTGCAGCAACCACTCCGGCAAATCATCCAAGATATGTGTCGTATTGCGAAACCGACCAACACTTGACATTTCATCATCAACACCTCACCCAAAAGAACACTCCCGCCTGCCCTGTTCGGCGGGTGCTCTCTTTCGCTTGGCTCGCCAATCTTGCCAAGATCATCTGATTGGCATTCCCCAGGCTCAAGGCGCTCATAGGTCTGGTCTCCTTCTTGATCCCGTTAGCCGGGTTGGTTGGTCAATCGGGGTTGTTGTGGCGGAGGGGCCCTTTCAGGCTCCATCCAGCCTTCTCTCACCTCGATGCCTAGATTGCCTGTTCATGTGTCCGTGGAGCGGTGGTATTTTTGCAGATTTACGACGATTGACGCCAAGCCACGATCGCTCCGAGCTATGGCAGGTTATGCATGAAATGGAGTATGGCTCTGGTTAGCTAGTTCAATGTGAGTTGTAAGGCTGCCGTGCTGTTTATGCCATGGGTTCAGCACGCATGTCGATCAGTCTAGAGAGGGTTGCAGTAGCCTGGATTCGTGAAGTTCCTCTCCCCTCATCCATTAGACTTGTAGGCTTCGTCGTGTCTTTGGAGTGGAAGTCAAAGTGGGCAATGCAGCCAAATTACGGTACCTGTAAGTTGCTAAAAATCATGTTCGAGAAGTTGTATTCAAGTGGTTCACACCACAATCCCTCATAGTAAAAGGCAAAGGATAAGACGAGGCTATGTATGTCGGCCACGGATAGCGATGAAGAGCAGGGTTCGACAAGGACAGCAACAGACATTCTCCAGTAGACAGTGAGAAACAAGATGTGAACCATGTGTGCAAATCACTACAGTCGAAATACATTCTTGTACAGGTGCGTAGGACTGGTCCATCTCAGGATGCATGTACGATTGCACAGGGCCGTCAACACCATCCACTCGGTGGCATCACTGGTGCCTCATAGCAGCAAACTTCGGCTAGTGCAATGGCATTATCAGGACTAGCATATGGGATTTCATTTCGCCGTCTTTGTAAAATCATACTCCATCGATGTTCATGTCTGCTCTATCGTGGCAAATGATGTAGTAAACTCTACCGCACAGGTTACAATTGCAGCGCAGATAGGTGGCACATTGATGGTGTCACTATCTTTAATTATTGCAATCTCGTACTTCATAAAGTCTGCAACATCTGCCATATGACCATCACATCTATTCCTTCTTCGACGTAGTACCGCCTATTCTGACACGGACCATCGCTACGCTTACCCGCCTATTGAGCCTGTTTATCCGCACCTCAGGAATAGTCCATTTAGGGCATAAGGCTGCGGGATGAATCCCAAATGACCCATCTACATTGGATAGTATGTTACCACATGTTCGGAAATACGGAATATGAGAAACGGTGGGCCGCCGGGCCGTGGGCCTAAACCGGCCTCAGGTTCGGTTCACCAAACATCGATGAGATGGCATTCGATGGTATATAAAGCCACGACAACCCCCGCCTTTATATTATAGTGCTCCAAGAGTTCATCTCATTGTCACCTCACTGGCGCGATGAAGTATATTGCTCTCCTCTCTACTGTCGGTGCCGTCGGAGCCTTCGCTCAGTCCGGCCCATGGGTGCAATGCGGAGGAAAGGGTTGGACTGGCCCATCTACGTGCGTCGATGGATACACGTGCAAGTATTCCAACGACTACTATAGCCAGTGCGTCCCTGGATCGAACCAGCCTACCAGCACAGGCTCGGCACCATCAACTCATCCCACGGGGCCGGGTAATACTGGGGCACTCAAGTGGCTCGGGGTGGATGAGAGTGTTGCTGAGTTTGGGGATGGGAAATTCCCTGGGGTTTGGGGCGTAGACTTTAGCTTTCCTGACGAGGCAGCGATTGGTGTGAGTCTGACCTTGGGGTGCCAGCTTACTCTTCATGGTCGTAGATGAGCTGACAGCGGCAGACTCTGATATCCGAGGGCTTCAACATCTTCAGAGTCCCCTTCTCAATGGAGCGCATGGCCCCTGGGTCAATTACTGGCCCCTTCTCAAGCGCCTACCTCGCCAACTTCACCCACGTCGTCGAATACATCACTTCTCACGGTGCATGGGCTGTTGTCGACCCGCACAACTATGGGCGATACAACGGCAACGTAGTCACCGACGTCAGCAGCTTCAAATCCTTCTGGACGAAGCTAGCCACGGTGTTCAAGGCCAACGACAAGGTCATCTTTGACACCAACAACGAATACCACGATATGGACCAGTCGCTCGTCCTGCAGCTCAACCAGGGAGCCATCGACGCTATCCGCGCAGCAGGCGCAACGTCGCAGTATATCTTTGCCGAAGGCAACTCGTATTCCGGCGCGTGGACATGGAAACAGACCAACGACAACCTCAAGGACCTCAAGGACCCTCAGGGCAAGCTCGTCTACGAGATGCACCAGTACTTGGACAGCGACGGCTCCGGCAAGAGTGAAACCTGCGTGAGCAGCACCATTGGCGCGGAGAGAGTCGCGAGCGCAACACAGTGGCTCAGGGACAACGGCAAGGTGGGCGTGCTAGGTGAGTTTGCGGGCGGAGCGAACGCGGTCTGCAGGGATGCCGTGACGGGCCTCTTGGATCATCTGAAGGAGAATGGAGATGTTTGGATGGGCGCGGTGTGGTGGTCTGCTGGCCCATGGTGGGGGAACTACATATATAGTTTTGAGCCGCCAAGTGGTATTGGGTATCAGTATTATGATGGGCTTTTGAGGCAGTATGTGCCTGGTTGATGAGCTAATGTATCGAGCGAAAGGTGGACGAAGATAAACCCGTGTTTCTCCTCTTCGGTGCTGAGTAACTACTAACTGGGGTCCTTTTCCTGGCCCCAGGGTAGTCGCATTCTGGCAGTTTGTATTATTCGTTGCTTCGGCGCTGAAAATCTATGACCCTCCCTCCTAATAAATCTGCAAATTGACCCGCGAATCACATCTGATACCATCAACGGCCAATACGCCTTGCCAAACATGACTACATCGTCGGGTCAGCAATGTCCAGGGTCGTTCGTAGTGGTGCCATTCCGTCATATTCAACGTCGGTCACATTAGCGCAATCGGAAGGCATCCTTAGCACCTAATGACTCCACCGCGAATCCTCCATTGTACCAGAGAGACATTATTGGTTTTCATTGGAAGACTCATTCTCACTCATCGCACCCGGTGGCCCGGTGTATGACTCAATACACTGTTATAAAGATCAACTCTCCTGACTCTGCAAACCGCCAATCTCCACGATTAAGTCACCATCAACCAAGCGTCAGGAGGGGCCATCGATGAAACTCCCTTGAGAATCTCACATCAACATGGCATCAATCAGCAGAACCCTCGCCTCGCCAGACCCCCCCAGCGGCGAGCGAGGCGCCATTCTCATCGAGACCGAAAGGCTCATCATCCGCCGTTACCTCATCTCAGACGCCCCCGTCCTCGCCGCTGCAGCCAACTACCCCTCAGTGGCCATCAATCTCCGCGACCGCTTCCCCTCGCCATACACCCTTGCCGATGCGGAAGGCTTCATCAGCCAGTTCTGCGGGCCAGCGGAGAACAGATACCCCGTTCATAACGGCATCTTCGTCAAGCCCCGCACGGAAGGCAACCCCTCTGATGAGCCGCTGTACATCGGTGGTATTGGCATCATGCCGAAGGACGACGTCTACTACCGCACGTGGGGAGGTGGGATACTGGCTTACGCCGTCGGCCTGGGGAAAGGGGGTACATGGCGGAGGCAGTGCACAAGTTTGTGAGATGGTCGTTTGAGACATGGCCTAAGCTGCACAGATTCGAGGCCATGGTCTTCCAGGCCAATGAACGGAGCGGGAAGACGCTGGAGAGAGCCGGGTTTGTGAGAGAGGGCGTGAGAAGCGAGTCGGTCGAGAAGAACGGGGTGATTATGGGCGAGGTTATCTACGGGCTTTTGAGGAGCACGTTGGGGATTGAGGAGAAGTAGTGGTTGGCGAAGTGGCGAGTAGAGAGGATGCCGATGCAAATTAGGACGGTGGGATATATTATAATGGCTTCAATTTCGAGTAATTAGGTGAAATGCGCATCACTTCGCCTGCTGATTCAACCCAACGTATCAGTGGTTTACACGAGTAGTTCACAAAACATACACACATGAACGCAACGACGATTGCACGTTTCTCTCCCGCATCACTTCCCAGGCACATCCCATGGCCCGTCAAACAACACATCCCCCTTCTTCTTCAAAACCCCCCGAGCATCAAACTCCACCCCCTCCCCTCGCAATAGCTCCAGCTTCATCTGAATATTCACGCCTGAGGGCGGAATCGTCCCGCCCTGCATCTTCGCCTTCGCGCCCCTCGCCCTCGACTGCGACGCCTTGCCGCTCACAACGCCGTCCTTCTGGCGGCTAAAGGACGGGCGCTTGATGACCTCCCCATCGTACCCATTGATGTAGCCGGTGCTGGAGACGCAGCGGTGGCAGGGGATGCGTGGGGCAAAGACGTTGTTGCGGAGGGCGTTGCCGACGGCGCGGGGGGATGTGTGCAGGGCGCGGGCGATGGGCGCCCGTAGGTTTGTCACACGGCCTTGGGGGATTTGCTTGAGGAGGTGGTAGACGCGGCGCTGGAAGGGGAAAGGGTAGGAGGATGGATTCGTCTGGGGTGGATGGGATGCCATGATGGGTGATGAGTGGTTGGAGTTGCGACGGGGGTGGGTTTGTGGCGAGGTGTATCTGCAGGCGCGGAGTGGGAGTCTCGAGACTTTGGTTGTCATAAGATGTATAGGACGTATAGGACTGTAAGGGTTTGACGATGTTTGTGTTGTGTTCAGGATCAAAGGTGAGGGAGGCGTTGATCCGAATTAAATCGTATTTAGTAGTCTGCCAACTGTGTGTTGCTCTAGATGTCGCCCAATTACTCAAATGTGGCTGACAAACCGCCACCAAGCCCGTGACTCACTCCATTGACCACGACAAATCGCCGTGAATAGTTTGGAATCAGAGGCGCAAGACGCGCCATGAAGACACTATAGCTGCCCGCGTTCAGTGCCCGCGTTCAGTGCAGCCATCTCGGCTTAGGGGCTGAAACGCGACGCGAGATCACCTGGTCTGCAAGCAACTAGGCGATACCACAGTACAAGCGCAGAACACCAAAGATCATCGTTCTTTACCTGATCTATCATCTACGAAATGTACAATTTCACGCTGCTCATTGGGCTGCCTCGTAAACTAGACTGTGAGACACTTTCCTGGATGGATCCAACCCAGGTGCCCGCTCTGGACTCGGGGCCTATCCGAGCCTCCATCTCGGTCATGCAGGCCATCTTCACCACTGACTCAAACCATCCAACCGGATAGCATCACCGCAGTTGCCGCTCAACACCAACAACAACACCAACACCAGCATCAGCACCCGTACCGTCCAGAGCAGGACCCGGGAGGTTTGGAAAGTCAAGTCTCCCACCATCCCACCAGAAGAATATGACGCCCTTGTCCCGGTCTGTCCCGATGATCAACGTGGGGGATCTGGGGAGCCACGGAGCCTCTCCCCCAACCGCACAACGAGAACAACCTACAAACCGCAAGATGCATGGAAATGCGGAGAGAACAGAGGAACCCCCAGTGCTTAGCTGCTGATGGATTGCTGGTAGCGGTTAGCAGGATGCGCATCGCCGCATGTTTTGAGTGCGTCGGCACGTCTTTGCCGGCCGGTGGATATGCCGTGATAACCGGGCGGATCTCACGTCGTCGTTATCCCCGGACGCCACGGGGATGAATTTCTGGCTCGTGCCCGCCTGCACGCCGTCAAGCGGTGTCGTCACGTCGATGCTCCATCCGTTGGGTTCATACAAAAGTTGGGGATCTGCCGTGTCGATGGATTCGCTCTTTCGCTTCGAGTATAGGTCGCTGGTTGGGTTGGTGTTGAGCTATCGGCGGCTCTTACAGTAAGATATTGATTGGTTCCGGATAGCTGAGCACACACATCCCTTCTCTGCACCTCAGACGGCCTTTGACCAGGGCGTCCACGATTCTTCAGGGCAAGGCCGTTGGCCGCTTCGTCGCCGTCATCGGCGCCCTCGCCTTCTGTCTCCAAGGCTACGACCAAGCCGTCGCCAACGGCCTCCTCACACTCCCGTCCTTCATCGGCACGTTCCCGCAACTCGACACGATAAAACAACACCGGCGCGGGAAAGGCACACAATGCCAACCATCCAGGGGCACAACCGTCGCCATCTAACGAGGTCGGCTGCGCCACGGAGCCTGGCCCCAGTGCCTTCTTCCTCGGGCGACCACGAATGGGGCCGGAAAAATGCGAAGCCTATGATTGTGTCCATTGGAAATACCGTCCTCGTCGGCTGTTGTGTTGCGATCAGTCACACGGCCTTTTCCTCTCCCGCGCACAGAGCTCATTACCGCTCGCGTCAACAGCGGAGAGTTCCGATATTTTGAATGTCCTGCTCTCGAGGCTTGGGTGGTTATAGTTACATGCTGTGCTGCTATGTTACGTGGACAGGATTAGGCGTCGGGTGCTCTTTCACGGATACCGTCCCGAATGTACGGTCTCCGAAGCCAGCAAAGCCCGAAACACGTGGTAGTTTTTAGAATGGTGCTCTCGAAGGTTGGGCTCCCCATCGGCGGCAGTTGCCCTCGCTTCCGGCCTCGATCGGGGATGGTATACGTCAAGGACAACCCTGTCAGCTGGCGATTCCCCATGCTTCCAGGCAGTATTCGCAATAGTAGTCTCGGTGACGGCCGTTCCATAATCCCGAGTCGCCTCCGGTGGTGTCCGTCCCAACGGACCGTAGGGGCTGAGTAGGAGGGAAGCCCGGGGAGCACGACAGGAGCGTAAGTGGACGAGGAGAGGAAGTGAGCGCCAAGCGTGGGTAGGGACTACACCGGACTTCAAGGCGTGCCGTCATGTGAAAACCCAAATATCGAGCGGAGACGGCTACGTTCAAAACAATGAATGAGCTCAAATCGTGGCGGCAGGGGAAGGAGAACCAAAGCTTTCATGATGGTGACAGGACGACAGAAGCGATAAGTCGTTGGGGATAATGGAAGCGGAGCTAGGGAACCCGGATTCTGACCGATCGCACAAAACATCGCATCATTATACAAAACGCGCTGTGCAGCAAGACAGTCGTCCGTGGACCATGCGGGTTGATGGATGTGAAGACATCCGACTTCGCCCTTTTCCCTCACGACCCACATCGCCACTGAAATCCGCACCGATCCTGGCCGTCAGAGCGTCATCTCTAGCGCAAGAATGCCCGGCGTCAAAATATCACGTTCTTACTCGGATTTAGATTTCGAGGCACAATAGCTACTCGGGGGTACACTCGCGCATCATCTCCGGATGTCTGCAGATCTGGCAGTTCCTCTCCGCCGGACTCGCAGTCCTGCTAATCGACCGCTTCGGCCGACGCCGCCTGCTCATCACCGCCGCCGTTGGCATGATGACCGCCCAAGCATGCCTCGCCGGCCCTCCTCCGTCAAGGACAACAAGGCCGCCCGCGGGCACCTCGCTGTTCTTCTACTTCCTCGCCCTCTTCTGCTTCCCCATCGGCCTCTTCCTCGTTCCGTTCATGTACGCAGCCGAGATCGCCCCCCTGCGCACCCGCGCCAAGGGGTCCGCCATGTCCGCCTCTGCCAACTGGCTCTTCAACTTCTTGCTGGCCAGAAAGGTGACGGCCGGTTGCGTTTGCCAGTATCGCGGGGGGGAGCGGTAACTACATTGTGTATGCGTGTATAAGCGGCCTTTGGGGCCGCGGTGTTTTACCTGTTCTTCCCGGAGAACAAAGGGACGCACGCTCAGGGAGATTGACGAGATCTTTATTCTTGTCCCCAAGTCCATCTTTGAACCCCGTCCGCATATGCGAAAACCCTGCCCGTTCAGCATCTTAGATTGTGAACGTTGGCATAGGAGGCGGGCAATGAAAAGGCTGTTGCGGTAATGAGGGAAAATGCATAGAGTCGTCCAATGATGCTTGTTTAGTGTTTCTTCTTATTCGTTTCATTGCGCAGAAAGAAGTGGGCGACCAAAGCAGTGGTGCTTTTTTTTTTTTTATAGCTATCTAAAAAGCGAAAGATTACGAGAGCTTTCGGATAGATGACTAGAGCATGATGGCCCACGAGGTCAGCGTCATGGTAGGTTTACGTATACATTTGACCCGCTGATGCTACGCCTGCGCCCTAGTTTAGCGTCAATCATAAGAAAACACGTAACAATACGAGCAGAACCCGACATCTGTTATCAATCATGAACTATGATCACCTCACTATTACCCCGATCCAGAGCCTACGAGACGACCTGCCTCCAGTCGAGAGGCCTGATGCAGTCATGATCCAGTAGTCATGCCCACATAGACCCCTTTGGCGGAGGCGCAGGGCAAGGATAGCGAGGGCACTTATCCAACCTGACACACCGATTGGTCTCCTGCCATCCGCATAGGTCAGTGATTGTGCTGTCGGGATGTCAGGGGAGTGAGTAGTCTTACGGTGTTTCGGTAGTATCCCGTCTCACAGAAGCAGCCCATCACTGCGATGAGGTTGCATGGAGTGTGGCAGACGGCGGCAGCGCAGCTCTCCAGGCACCGGTTACTGGCCTTGTAGACTTCGTGAGGCTACTCATTGTCTCTTGCGTCAGTCGCTCGGACCATGGACATGTATATTCATGCAAACTGGCATGTTCAACTCACCCCGCAAGGTTTGCAAAGTGCCAAGGCTCCTGGGACCATCATCCCACCAGCGATGCACAAGCCCAGCTTCATTTTGAATCGTTTCGCGTTGATTGTCCGTTTCGTTGTAGTGGTTCTTTTCCTTTTGGGCCAAAGTGTTGACCTCTAGAAAAAAACTAGATGGAGGTGCTTCGAACCTGCACTATATATGTAGTCAAAATTGGCGACGAGCTGTCTCGGATCCAAGTTGCCGATCGTGACTTCATCTTACTCGTGTTGAATCAGCCCCTTCTCGTGTTCCATCAGCCGCACCACAACCTTTTTGCACCTCCGTGCAAAGGAAGCATGTCAGTTGATTCGTTGCAACGCTTGCGTGTCGAGTCCTAGATGCAAGTGGCATGGCTGGCTAGTTCTTGGCTCTGACGCTTCTTCTAGTGTAGCTGAGTTTGGCATGCAGACATCTCTGGCTGGTGCCTCATGATATTTGCTGTCTACCTACTGTCCGAACTATGGGGGAACTTAATTTCGGCGCTATTATAGCTCGCCCAGTTAGACGTATGTGTGTAGATGGTATTTTTAGCAGAGTAATCAGGGAAGATATTCGTCCTTCTCATACCAGCTGTACCTATTTCGCCAAGAGTTACCATTGTGATGTAAGGGTATACAAGGCAAATATAGTATGTCAAGCGAGCGAGGGGGCCGAGGGCCGAGAAGCGCTGACTGGGTTGCTATTGAATTGGACAAGCACTGGTCTATCTCCATTCATCTATCCAAAGTTTCCTATGGTGTTGTAAATAGGTGTATCATAGATGGGCGCTGTTTAGGCGTACTTCTTCCAAGTCTGAGCAATGGCTTGGTACGCTACTGTACATGAAGAGCAAAACGTAGCATCATTGATTATACATGTAAAGTTAGTCTAGAGAAATGTGATTCCATCAGCCACACCATCGTCTCCTGCATACCAGCCTGCTCTACTTCTCTTTAGTCTCATGCTGAACCTGGCCCTTCTTGTCGCTTGAGTAACTCGGCTTTCTCTCTCGTTCTGGGACCGACTCAAATGGTGGCGGCATATCATCCTGAAGACCAGACGGTCCCTCGCCAAAGTTGTGGCGTCAAATGTCGGCGTGGTGGCTGCCATCCGCCTCCGGCAGGATCTCTACGGCTTGAGAAAACGCCAGCTTCATCCGTTCACCTGCGACAACGAACTGTATCATCCACTTGGCGGTGTGCTTGCGCTTTAGGCCGTATGTGACAAAGGAAGGCTGACTAACACGACAACCACCTGCTACGCCGCCGGCTCTCTGGTCCCCGACCTTGAGACCATGCGCGGTGAAATTAGCCTGAAGCTCAACCCCGACATTCAGCGGCTTATTATCAGGAAGCCACGGTATGCTGATGCGTGACCTGTGTTTCGTGAGTAGCCAGTCCAGGCCCACATCACTCGTCCAGCTTTCGCTGTGGGTGTGCGGACTGCCCGTCCAATTTCCTGGGGCCATGGCCTCGGCGTGCGTCTTGATTTCGAGGACGAGCCTCTCCAGCATTACGACGGGAAGAGTCAAGTCTTTGAGCTCCGGGCTGAGGAGGTCGAAGTTAGGCTCGGCCAAGAGCTTGATCGGGATGGGATTTGGATTGCTGAGCTGAAGGACGGTGGGGACGGTGGCATGTATGTGAACCAGAATACGGGAGACTTGGTATGCGTAAAGAAATGGGCCGTCTTTTGCCTCAGAGACCGCTCCACGGGCTGTTCCGGCGGCGGCAACAGGTCCTTGGACTTGATGCGGTGGGAGCTGCTTTTCGACACCAACTTGAAGTCGTCGCCGGCGAGGGTGTACGCCGTTGGCCGACGCCCTTATGCGGATTGGTTTCGTCGCTATATGTGTTTCGATTGAGCCCCCTTGGATGTGACGAAACGTCGCCTCGATGTAATACTCGACATATGCCTCGTGAGAAATGCCGAAGCCTGAATATTTAAACAGGATTGACTCGGGCAGCACATGTTCGGCGGCCGCTTCCGGCTCCAGCGACAGGTAGCTGGATTCGGGTGGGAGCTGTTGCTGAGGCGCGATCATGGTGAACTCGGGCAGCGTAATAGAGAAGGGCCACGAGCCGGCCTCAGCCATGTTTTCCCTGGTCATATGCAAAGGCCCCTTGTGTAGGACGCGCTGGACGTTGCTTTGGGGCAAGGCGAAGAAGTTGACGCGGCTGCGGTAAGTCTCATGGGACTGGCCACGTTGCTCTCTAATCTTGGACTTTGAGCGGCCAAGGATGCGGACGCTAATCTCGGCGTCTGGGGAGATGGTTTGGTAGCTGCGGGAGACGCTGCCTATGACGGTGTCGCCAGGGGTGTACTCCCAGTCTGGGGGTGCGGCGATGTCGATGCCGAGGAGGGAGTTTGAAAATGCTGCAGTTTGAGGCATGGTGGCGAGAATTCAGGGTGAGACTCCGGTTGTCGAGGCTCAGACCGTGAGGTTTCTCTTCGTTTTCAAGGACAGTCAACGGACGGAGGGCTAAATGACCCATGAACGGTTAATTCCCCGGCGCAAGGAGTCTCTGATGGTGAAGATGTTAATGACAGCAGCAGCAGTAGGCAATGATGGAGGAGCAGAGAGGAAAGATGCCAGATATGCATACCAACTCGAGGACGTGTAGCCAATATCCAAGAACGCAGCCCTATAGCACCATGCGAGACTATCCTTGGCGGTGACACTTGGCTTGGCGAGCTGGAGGTGCTAAGGAGCTATTGGGGACTAAGCCACTGGCGTTGGTGTCGATCCATCCTTCGGGTTGGGCGAGAGACGCCAGATTAGAATGTCGCATTTATGCCCAGATCTGGACGATGACGTTTGTTCCGCGATGAGAGCTGCGAGGTTAAGCATACACTATTACACGTGGTAGGCTGTGTTGGTAATGGAGTGGTGTTTTTCTGAAGTTCCAAGTTGCGCCTTCAACAGTGCGGGGTCTTTCAAGCCCGCCTACAATGGCAATGCTCTCAGTCCATGTCAAAAACCCAACAGATCAATGTTGGTCTGGTTTTCTCAGTTTTCAACCAGCGAGATCTTGGGCTGTCCGTTCCGAGTCCTGGATGTGAATGGCCAGCGCTTGTGCAATTGTTGCGCATCACATTAACCCCGATTCGATCCGCTGAACTGCCTTGAGCAGCCAAAAGAAGAAACCTTTCATATCGTAATAATGCAACGTACGGTGCCCACTCTGTAATTCATACAGTGCACTATGGACATTACTGTGACACAAACCAGATCATGTTAAACATCAAAGATATTCAGGGTAAGACGGCACTTGAATAAACAACCATAATACGCCTCCGCCACAATCACACCTACACACCCACACACCCACACACTCACACACTCCCCGAGTCCTCATCAAAACTCCACCTCCGCCTGCCGTCGCCGAACCCTCAAACTCACAAACGGATCCGCTGCCAACGAAAGCCCAAACTCAAGCGGCTTAGCCTTCTGCCCGTCTGGCAGTTGAATATCATACTTGAGCAACACACTCGATACCACCATCTTGACCTCATTGGCGGCAAAGAACCTACCGGGACAGGCGTGCTGACCGTGTCCAAAGGCGAGATGGTCTGGACTCGTGGTTACTAGCTGCGCGAGGTGCTGCTTGTCGGGCTGGTCGCGCATGTTGTAAAAGCGGTTAACCGTCCCACTCGGCGGCGCGGGCATGCAGTGTTTCGTCCCACATTCGGGTTGAGGAGATGGCCATGATGCGGTTTTTAGGGATGATGGTGCCGTCAGAGAGGACAATCTTCTCGGTAGCGAGACGGGACATGGATGCTGGATGGGGTTAAATGATGCCCGACGAGAATAACAAAAATAATCAAGAAACTAGTTCACGGAAGGGAGGGAGGGGGGGTTCGACCCTCGCATCAACTTACCAATTGAAATTGGCTTCATTCGCTGGCTCTCCTTGATAACGCTATCCAGCAACTTCATCTTGTACAGCGAGGTCTTGGCCCACCCATTCTCCTGGATAACCGAAGCAATCTCGTTCCTCAGCGGCTCCACAATCTCAGGGTGCTGCGCAATATCCGTCAATACCGTGCCAACCAGGTCCGTCGTCGTGTGAATCGCCGCAACGGAAAGCGCAATCTGTGCCAGGGCGGGATCGTAGTTGCCGTTGGAGTTGATCTCGAACCACTCTAATGCGTCGTTGAAATCGGGTGCGGGTTTCCCAGCGGCTCTTGCCTCTGCCTTCCTCTTCCTCCTTCGTTCGATGACAGGCTGCACGACCTCGCGGGCGACTTTAAGGAGCCGGCGGTTCTCACGGCACTCGGGGAGATACCAGTTAACGAAACGCCGCACGAAAGATGGGTAGACGCGGAGGGCCTGGGCGGCATTGAAGGAGGCGACGGTGTACTCGCGTGTGACTTTGAGCCAGTCTTCGTTGCGGCAGAGCTCGTCGCCGAGGAAGACGCGAGAGGAGACGCGGGCGACGAGGCGGAGTGTGGTTTCTCGCACAGGTATGTTGTGCCAGTCTATTCCTCAACGTCAGTAACTGATAAAAAATGAATCAAAGAGGGGTGAGTGAAGAGTTTATCGAAAGGCGTTCGTACTAGGATCGTCAGTGAAGTAGACAGCCAGTGCAAGAGAGGTTTCCTCTGCCAACGGCTGTGTGACCTTGTCTGCCGCCATGTCAGTGTTGCAAATGGCTCACAAATTCAGACTGCTTGAGGACACGACTTACTCAGCTCCTTTGTGAGGTTTTTCACAACGACTCTTTGAACCAGTCCTGGATCGGCTTTTTGTTCGCCAAACGATTCAAAGCCTTCCAGGTGGGTGTGAAAGAACTACACCAACATTAGACAGGTTTCAAAACACTAAACACCACCATGTACGTCATCCTCAAATGCTCTCACCTCATCTAGAAAGCCAATGAAGCTAAGCCGTTTATCATTCCGAATCTCTGCAGCCATGCTTGCTGGCAGAAACGTCATGCGGCCCACCTCAGCATTGAGAACAACAGGCTTATCCGGGTGGTTCTTGAACCATTTCCTTAGCATGGACCCCGCATTCATCAAGAAGTCGTTCTTCAGCTGTCTATCGCCATAGTCAAATAGTTTCTGGGGGTTCAGCAAGGTGGCATTCGAAGGTTCTGAGGGGCGTAAGACCAGCGCGATGACGACGGCGAGAACAGAGACGATGACGTATGGAAGCGACAGGGCGGGGAGTTTTGAAGGTATGGACTCGTAGTCTGTAAAGTTGGAGAGGATGGTTCTAGACGCCATGGTTGTTGAGACAGGACCGGCCTGTTGGTATTTTGTCTCTGTGTGCCTGTCTACGCAATAATACTTTCACGAGCGACCCAGTGACGGGAGATGGGAAACAGCATGGGGGTTTGAACACCATTTAACTAATTACTTGTTCGCTACCCCTTGGCAAGTTGGGACTGACCAACACATGCTGTGTCTCAGTCCAGTACCTGTCTCTCACAGAGAAGCAGAGATACATCCGACAGTTAAAAGACGCAAGACAGGGTAGGGAACTGTGTAGTGCGACCCTGAGCGGCTAGCTGACCATTGCCGTAGCTTGAATACGCGTAATTTCTTGGATCACTACGTACTGGCTTCGCAGCTTGTGCCTTCGTACGTCGTATTTGCGACAACTCACATCCTGAAATAGCGTACAATTTCGCCCTTCCCACACCTCAACACAAAGGTTGGATGTACGGGGCAGTCGATAACCCGAGACCGCGAATTTGTGCAGATCAGCTCACCACATTAGCACACCAAGTGGGAACAGCAGAGTCGTTCTCATTGTGTAACATTTTATGGTTGCTGTGTGTGGTGCTTGAGCACGTCGGGACGATGTGAGGAGAAACGGCTGGCATGCGTCGCAACATTGCCACCTTGAATCACTACCCATTCAAGACATGACGCCACCATTTTGAATATCCGCCCTTCGCCCCGCCACCGGCTCATGTCCATTACCTTGACATTATTCCGTAGTTGCAGTGCCATCACATTTCACAAGACCGATATTTGCGGATGCTCGGGGCGAAGATCGACCCGTTCCGGCCGGCACTCAGTTTAGTGGATGCTCCCTGGTCACATCGGCCGAGTCGCAGGTGTGTCCCCACAACCAATGGCTGACTCGAGATTGGTTGGTCCAATCTACTACATGTGAAAGAGGAGAACGGCTCTCAGTCCATCCGGGACATAATTATAAGGGGAACGGCTCGTCAACTCATCCCCGCCATGCCTTGGAGAAAGAAGAAAATTGGCGTGTCGGGGTGGAGTGCAGATAGCCAGTGGCATGGACTCGGTTATTTAGTGGACAGCCTATCACCTCGTTCGCATTTGCTCTGTACCCTGTGTACAGAGTACTGCACCAGAAATCGAGAAACAATGAACAGCTTTGCTGTGCGTGTTTCTTTTTTAAACCGAATGTAACGCTGCGCACATAGGCGTACTTCATATGTCTCGAGGTGACAGGGTTGCAAGCTGCAAGAGGCCTTTCAGCTAGCCAACCTAGTGTCGTGGTTACTTAGCAGGTTAAAGTGCGTCCTCGGTATTGTGTCGCTCCGTTTCGTTTACGACCTCGTGAACACGTCTCGTACTCGTGTGCAGCGCAGCGCAGCAATCAGCAGATGCCAGGTTGTTGGTACTACCGGTGTGGCCAAGGTCAATAAATGCTTCTCCTCGGTAGCGCAACTGTAGTATGTGTCGGCTTTGGCTGTTTCATCCCTGTCGGGCATCCTTCCGCTCGAGAACACTCTGCAGCGAACAATGACATGGTGTAAACGTGGTCTGTCACACTGCGCACAGCGACAGACTCGTCGGCCAACAGCAATGCGCATGTCATGCCATGCCACCTTGCCGGTTTAGGCATACTCTGAACCAAGCAGACTTCATTGGCGAAGGTCTTTGCATGTTTGCCCGGTACGCGCATTGTTGTCAACTTGTGCTTCGCCAATCAGTCACAGCAGTTTCTCGAGTCCATGTTGGTGATGCATGTGGACTCAGGTGGCACGTGAAGCAGTAGTGCAATGGTGAGGAAGAAGACAATGACCCACTTTATGCTTTTGCTGACTTCTTTGTTCTGGCAGGTGCCATGGCGCACATTGAATGCGTGGGCCACCGCGCCAACGGACGCAGCAAAAGGGAAAAATAATCAAGTTGTCGCGTTGACCACCTAAGTTACCCATTACACTCTATATCAGATCTGCCTTCCCGGACTTCCAAGGCTGTCTGTCGTTCACGTCCCGTGATAGGACATTTCGGAGCTGGTGCCTAGGGTAGGTAGCGCGTACTGATCGCACTAAGGACCAACCGTGCTTCGGCGGCATCGTGAGACTGCCTAGTGGACAAGGCAGACAGACAGACAGACACATGACAAAGGCATCAGGCAGGTGTTTGCTTCACGGCCATTGTTCCGCAAGATGTAATAATTCTTGCACCCAAGCATCAAAGGATGGGATGTAGTGATTCACAGAGTCTGGCATGGGCACAGATAAGTCGCCAACCATCCTTCAAATAACCCCATGTTGAAAGACCACAGGTTCTCGCCAATCTCCCTCTTTACCACAATACATTCATTCTGCCCTTGGCCTTCTCACATGCTTAGAATGGAAGCAACTGACTCTGCGTCATACGACAATGCAACTGTCGAAGTGCCGCTGCCGGATTTGCCACCAACCTTGGTTTCGAATGTTTCAGCAAAGTCCCATTCAGGGTCTTCGCGCCATTCCCCCCTTGGACCCCTAGCTCGACTACTTGAATCCAAACTATTTCCTGGAAATGTGGGAGATATCGACTTCAAATACTTGAACGACAAGGTTTCCAAGAGGGTGGGAGACTATGAGCCAATGGCTTCAGATGTCCGCCATTACCAGAGAGAAACTGGGTTAGGGACTATTGTTGGATTTCACGTTTATCCTACCGCACGCACGCCCACAGAGGTGGTTATATTTTGTCATGGCAATATCCGGCCTTCGCGGTACATGAACTGGTTTCTCGAGATGTTATCAGACAATCGCAAGCGCGTTGTCATTGCCCGTGATTTTGTTGGATACGACCTCAGCTCACGAGTTACGAATCAGGATGGTGCTCTGGAAATCGCCGCCATAGCCAACGACCTAGCTGTATACAACTGGGCCATTAAGCAATATCCTGATGCGGATGTCATAGTGGGAGGGCGGTCCATTGGCACCCTGGGATGGATCAATCTGCTGTCTTTGCCAAAAGTGAAGCGGGCATTTGGACTTGTACCGTTCGCTGACCCTGCGGGAATTGTTGCCTCTATTGCCTCACCCAGCTTCCTCGCTTGGATTCCGGGCCTGGAAGCCTCGGTTGATTCCCTTTCCCGTTCCGTCTGCGATCACGCCTTTCCACGAGGATGCGAATCCGATGACTTGCCTCTCATAAAAACAGTTGGGTTTTCGGCTTTACGCACGCTCGAAAATATCTCTATTGAACAGAGTGGCAAAGAAGTGCTTTTGTTCAAGGCGTCTGATGATGAATTGGTCCCAGCTACGCATGCTCGAATTCTGGTGGAGAAGCTGCAGGATATATCCGTCGAAGCCCGGGTCATAACCCTACAAGGCGGGCATAGAGCACTTCCCGGGGATGAGGCCAACAAAAATATTCAAACAGATCTAGAGATATTTCTCTCTGGCTCTTGGCCGTCAACAGAGGCGCACTAGTGGGACCTATGCTAAAGACCGGCGTCGAGGCGTTCTGCATTTTATGCGTTTCATTCTTCCAATAGATTATAGACAAGACGGTAGCCCAGCAACTGGGAAATAAAGCAATGTGCGTCTAGAATAAATGGGCTCAGTAGTCCCTGTCCGTACGTTTCGTTGATTGGGGCTGCCCCACGATGATTGAAGCCTTTGGATGTACTAGAGTTCTCAGCCAGGAGTCAACTTAGACACCAATACACTCTCAGCTCGGAGACTACAACGTACCGTCTTTCCAAGGTCGTTTTGTTTCCTCAAACAAACATGCTAGGACAACAAAGATGGAGTAGTATGCGAGCCTCGCTCGTTTTAGCGTCATGCGCGACATCTGCATACATCATATCCACACCACATTACTCGAAAAAGGAAACACAAGGCACTTTGCTTTAGTTGGCATGGCTGTCCGACTGTTCAGATGGAGAAGCATTCGGCAAGGAAATGACAGCGACAATCTAGGACAATACTCATTATTGTACAGTTCCCTTCTCACAAGGGCTCGGGCTAGACCAAAATGCTCATGATTACCTGCTTTTGACAACCCCTGGATGCATTAACACAGCCATATTTCCTGCCTCCAAATGACCACAACACGCAATGAGAACGAGGTATACAAAATGACCAGCAACATCACTACTGACTCCCAGGCAGCTCCCACCGTTGCGTCGGTTGACCGCCCTGATATCCTCCCTGTTGAGCATTATGCACCCCAGAGTAAAGCTCCGGCCTCCGACCATCTCCAGACATCTCATACTGCTGCTGCGGCGGTGGCGTATACGCAGACTGATTCGCTGGTGACACCGCCGGTGGCGACACCTGCTGACCCCCAACCTCATGGTGCTGATGTACGTTGCCTGGCATTTCTGGTGTAACCGACTGGCTCACGGGCGACACGGCGGGACTGGGCATAGGCTTTCTTGACATTGATGCCTGGGACATGGATTGTTGCTGGAAGTCGCCTTCTGGAGGCTGATAAGTCGGAGGAGGACCCTCGTTATTAGGTCGTTTGTTGTTGGCACGACGTCTGAGCCATAGCCACAGCCCAATACCTCCAGCAACCAAAACAACTACTGGGACCGCAACGCCCACGCCGATCTTGACGGCGTTGCTGCTGGAGCTTGACTTGTCGCTGTCTACCCGTGAGCCGTCCGGGCGTACCAGCAGGGTCGACGTCACCTCGACGATTACTACAGACACCAGCAGTCAGCCAATGTATCCCCAGTCTCAGATACAGATAATGAGGCATCACAGTACCTGGATGTAGAGCAGGTACATTGCCGCCAGAGGCAGCAAATACTTACCCTGTGACCTGGAGGCCCCCGCTCCGCTCTCGGTGGTTTGCGTGACGACGGTCAAGCGAGTCGACGTCGGCGCGTCGCCCGGAGGGTTCGTGGTCTTCTCAGGGACCTTGGATTCTTTGGTGACCTGAGCCGACTCTGCAGCGGTTGTCTCGCTCGGCTTTTCAGTCTCCTTCGTCTCCTTGGCGGGCGTGTACCACCCATCCAGTCCCTCCTGCTTGAAGTCGTTGCTGAGGCAGTAGGACGCATATGCTGATTTCATGCTAGAAAGATCCTGCTTCACGTCGCCGGCGCTACATAGCGACGACGCACACGACGAGACGCCACTCGCTGCGGCGGAAACAGACTTGACATCCGTGACGCAGTAGCAGGTGTTGTCAATGGGATTTGCACACCCCAATGCACTCCTTGGTATGTAGTAGGAGAGGCATTGAGATACACAATAGTGGCCCTCAACTTGATCTCCGATGCTCAAGGTTTCGAGGCCGTGGACCTTGGTGAAGCCAACGAGAAGGGAAGATAAGAAAAATGAGAGTCGAATAGCCATGACGACGGTGAGGAATGAGGCGAAAAGGAGGCAGCGATGGGGGATATCCTCTCTCCAAGAGGAAATGCCTACGTTTGGGCACCACTGTGATTTATCCTCCGCGAGCAGCCATCCCCGTCCTCCAAAGCCAGCCACCATAAAAATTTAAGCATTAGAGTTCTGGCGCTCATCCCAGCCCTGGTGCTAGCCTGCGATACCGTCGTTCCATTCAAACCCGTGCATTATATAGTGCGGCTGAGGGCTTGCAGGGGCCACAATCCTGGACGTAAGCAATGCACCTCCCCGGCTCTTCACTGGGCAGAATCGGCAGAACCTGGGATTACGTCGTGTGGTGTTTTCGAAGGCGCACAGCGCGGTAAAGGCATGTGGGAGTCTGGGGTGGGATCAATGAGGTTGCGGTCCGAAGCGCTGAGGCGTCAAGGCGTCAAGGCGAGTGTGTCAGTTTTGGATAGTCTTGTGGCACCCTGCATTTGTGTAAATTGGCATCGGCATCAGCTGCACTGCTTTGGGAATAAGTCTAAATAATTGTGTATTTATTTTTGGAGCGGGCTCGACAAGAATCTGAGAAGTGGTTGTGCTGTTTCTGGTCTCGTGAGGGGCGTCTATCTGAGCGGTTGGTGTAGACGTCGGAATAAGGTATTTCGTGGCAGTTTGCATGGTGTTCGTCAGAGGACCTCTCCCCCTGTGGAATGTGGCGTTTCTAAAAGCGGTTTATGTTGTTCTCTCTTTGTTATTGAGGCCAATTTCACAATGGGATTTGCATTGCCGATGGCCCTGTCGTGGATGGGAATGGATATGTCCAAGTGGAGAAGCCTACGACTGTGCGGAAAAGCAAGGAGACTGTCGATATAAAGATGTCGGTTGAATATGACAACCTACTATACTATAACACATATATAGCCAAGCCTGTCCTTTCGCCGGCTCTTGTGCTAAATGCATATCTACAACCGAGCACAATGTCCTCCTACACCTGACACATCAGTAGTATGATTTCATAGAGCTACTAACCATGCTTCCTATTAAATAAAACATCCCTCCAACTACTCCACAGCCTTTTCTCCGGGCTCTAACACCGTCTGCCCCGACTCATCCTCTAAATGAGTCGTCTTGCTCACCGTCCACACCTTCGGCAGTACCACGACGAGCGACCCAATACACAACCCCCAGTTCATCGCAAACTGGCTCATGCTACTCAACTCCAGCGCCGTAAGCCGAAACGCCATGGCAGATCCCACAGCCTGCAGCGTCTTATAGGCGCCCACTAGCACGGCCGCACGCCCTGAGCTGTTCGACTCCGTGCCGATGAGCCAGTACGCGAAGCCCTGCCACAGGGCGTCGTACATACCGTAGAATATGTACAGGAAGATGGGGCCCGTAGAAACGCTGCTGTCAAGGTAGTCGATGGACTGCTTACCTCCGTTGGCAAGTAGCGCCTCGTGCCATTTCTCGAATTTGTACCCGCCGCCCCAGATGACCATGCCGGTGACGAAGACAGGGCCCCAGCCAATCCTTGCGCGCGTGGGTCGATCGAACCATGGTAGATCGACGATGAGGCCGATGATTAGGCCTCCGAGCATCTGTGCTATCCAGTACAGAGCGCCATTGAGCGATCGCGTTCGGATGTTTGAAGGTGAGGCCGTTAACGATGTTCTGCTGGTAGCTGTAGAAGATGTTTGCGGAGAAGAAGAGTGGGAACATGCACACAACCTGCCACTTGGACATGACCTTTACAGCTGTCTTGAGCGTCCCGGCAAAGAGTATGCTTCCTCTGTCTCGACGGCCATCTGCAGCTGTGCTAGCCGAATGCGCGAAGGGGGAGCAGATGAAGAGGCCGAGACACCAACCGAACAGCATAATCACCATGAGAGCAATATAAGTGGAGTTGGACACCGTGCCAGATGTGGAGTGGTAGTTCAGTCCAAACGAAGCGAGGGAGCCGATGCCGCCTCCGAGGTTGAAGATGACCCAGAACACGGCAATTGCACGGCCCCTTTGAGACTCCTTGACGTACGTGGTCATAATGGCGCCTTGCACAACCCACAGAAACGACGCACCGGCTCCGAGGATGGCACCCGAGGCGATCACAAAGGCGCCGTTACCAGTGTGGTTCAGGTTGAGCAGGCTACCGCTGTAGAGGGCATATGTCCAACCACCTATCATGAAGCAGATACGAGGGCCGGCGAAGGAGAATGTTGGGCCGGCGAGGAACAGCGCCGTGCCGGCTGTGGTGGAGAGGAGGGCAACGGAGGCGTTCGATCCGATTTTCGGGTCGACTTGGCCTGAGCCTCCAAGTCCGCTGAGTGCGTTGTACATCTGCGGGATGTTAGTCTCTGCGTTGATGCAAAGTGTAGAAGCGACAAAGAGGACGTACACCAGGGAGACAGAAGCAGATGAAGCTCATGAGCAGGATCTGTGTCCACGGGTGCGAGTAGAGGCGCACTGCTTTTGATGAATTGGGGCTCTCCAAGCCATCTTCACCAGAGGCAGAAGTATTCTGGGGGATGTCATGGTGAGCCCCAGTTGCAGAATGATCCGCCTTGGAATCAGCCACTGATGGTAGGCCGCCGGCGGTCGTTCCTTGATTTCCCTCAGTATTGGACATATTGTGCTTGTATAGTTCAATGGCGCGCAAAGAATACGAAGACAGCACCCGAGCGAAGAATAGCAAGATGGGTAGTGACTGATCAGGAAAGGGGCCCCAGAAGGGGTCACGACTAGTAGATATAGTCCTATCAGGGAACTATGCAATGGCAAGGCGTCGTATTGTTTTGCCGTAAACAGTCGCCTAGCGCAGTGTAACATGAAATGACAGGCTATTTTATCAGCTCTGCTAAACGATTGCCGAGTCTGGTGCAATATGCAGTGGCAAGATTTGGTTCGTTTGCTATAAACGATCGCCTAGCAGTGTAACCTACAATGTGTGTAAAATGCGTTAGATGTGTGAGTGAGGGCATCTCAGGTACGAGTACATCATGACAAGACTGATCGGCATGCCGACCCATTTCTTCAATGGACTAACACGCTGAGTATCAATTAGTGTCCTTGGATTCCTTGAGTTTCCTCACACGTTACATGTCTATTATCCACCTTAAGAGGACCTTGTTGCTGAGCGGAGACAGCAACATGATGTTTCGGAAATCAACGGCCGACGAGGAAACAACTCATACCCAACTACTGTTGCCTCCGTCGCCACTGGGCATCTCAACATATCTTTCAACACATCCCCACGTCTGTAACGGAGGGACTGTGTAGCAGTACACAGACAACGCGTTTGCGGGGAACTGCCAGCAAGCGGGGAATTGACTCTGTTAGCGCTGCAAACAATTGTGATCCTTGCTCCCCTAGGGAGCGATTAAACCCGTTTTATCGACAGCAATCTTCCCTGAACAAGCCACACAGTGTCATTGATACCAATGGCGATGTTGTAATGACACATTGGGAGCGGAACAGATGCGTGGCGGAGTGTCACATCGGGGTTAGTACTCGGTCGGAGTGTGCCGGTCATTTGTTGTCTCGAAGTGGTTAACAGCGCGAACGGGTGACTTGTCGGTATCAAGTTATCAAAAGTTCCTTGATCTTTAACCCCGATTGGTGTGTTTTCATACCCAGCGCCATACCCGGAGGGCACCGAATTCCATCTCGTTTTCCCGCTGGAGTGTGTGTCGAACAATTGCAAGTATATCATCATATGGCCGAGCCTATGTAGCCCTAGAAACTCTCGTCATCTCAAACCGAAACTCCCAATCTCGCCGTCGTTGTCATCGTCCTCACCGAAATGTCAGCGTTGACGCAAAAAGTTGACATAGCACATCTCCAGACCGAATCCAGGAACCCTCGAAGCATTGCCATTGACCGAATTTCGACGCGGGAGCTTGTTCAAATACTCAATCGCGAGGATGCCAGTATATCACTAGCCATTGAGCCATGCATCTCCATCGTTGCAGAAGTCATTGACGTCTTGTCTGAGCGCGTACGAAACGGCGGGAGAGTCTTTTATATTGGCGCTGGCACAAGCGGAAGGTAAGAACTTCACACCCGAGCAGTGTTACCAAGGAGCAAGTATACTTAAAGTGTTATGTAAACAGACTTGGCGTGCTCGACGCTTCTGAGATTCCTCCGACTTATTCAGCTCCAAAAAACCAGTTTCGTGGCTCTTATAGCAGGCGGAGACCATGCGCTGCGTCATGCAAAAGAAGGCGCTGAGGATAGCAGGACCGGCGCTGCAGAGGACCTGGAGCCTTTCCACATCAACCCTGAGGTTGACTCGCTGATTGGAATAGCTTCATCGGGACGGACGCCTTATGTGCTGGGTGGCCTTGAGCACGCAAAATCCCTGGGTTGCGTGACCGTTGGCGTCGTTTGTGTTCAGCCTTCCGCCGTCCACGACGAAGGTAAGACGGACTATGTCATTGCCGCCGTGACGGGACCCGAGGTCGTCACAGGTAGCACACGGATGAAGGCTGGGACTGCGACAAAGCTTGTTCTTAACATGATAAGTACTGGTATCATGATTAAGCTTGGCAAAACGTACGGCAATTTGGTATGTGATGCTTGATCCCTGAACATTACGTGTTGGCAATCCTGAAGAGACGGTGCCTGGGCGGTAGGTCGATTCATGTGGCTTACATTACTTGTAGATGGTTGACCTCAAAGCCACAAATCTCAAGCTGATCCAACGAGCAAAGAACATGATTCGGTATATCGCTGATCCGGAATGCGCGCTGACGGATGAAGGCCTGTCACATCTGCTCCAAACCAGCCGTGGAAGCGTCAAGCTAGCTGCACTCGCTGCCACATTGAAGATATCCGTTACTGAAGCTGAGGAGCGTCTAGATCGAAACTACGGCGTGCTTGCGCGGGTATTTGATGAGGAGCAAGAAAAGTGCCAAAATACCGAGAGTCAAGATGAAGGGCTCGTTCTCTGCGTCGATGCTGGCGGGACAAGCTGCAAGGCCGTCGTCATGGCCAAGGATGGGTCATTTGGTCTTGGTCTAGCAGGACCCTGTAACGTGTAAGTGTGTTCATCAACTGTATCGAACGAATTGAAAAGCTGACGTCGAGAATGAAGATCTAGTATCGGCCTTGATGACGCTATGTCATCTATATCTCAGGCAGTCCAGGATGCTATTGGCACATGCGAAGCCACAAAAGGCCGGCTCCTTCCATCTATCCATTTCGCTTCTGCTTGGGTCGGTATAGCAGGATACGATCGCCCAGCACTCTCGCTGGTCATCGACGACGCCGTTTCTGAGCTTTTGAAGATGCCCATAGGTGAACACCTTAAAGTCACGGCCGATATAGATATGCTCCCTGTCGCGGTCAATTCCAAATCTCACCTCGACACTGTAATTGTCCTCGTCGCCGGGACAGGTTCAATCGCTATAAGCTACAAAAGAAATCATGGTAATTATCAGCGGACCAATCGCGCTGGAGGCTGGGGTCATCTCCTCGGCGATGACGGCTCTGGATATAGTATCGGGCGCGAAGCATTTCGTAAAGCCCTTCATGCGTCTGATTTGTATCGTATGCGTGGGAATGCGGGTACCATATTGGATTGCCTCCCTCCTCTTCCACAAGCTATATTCTCCTATCTCAAGGTCCAATACCCTGATTGTGAGCCTGGAGACCTTCTCAGCGCTGTTCTCATGCCGGACTCCAGACAGCAGCAAGCTAGGGAGGCGAACTCTGGTATTATGAAACGTATATCTGGGGCAGCCAGGGTAGTCCTTGATATGGCGGCAGCTGATCAAAACGCAAAACAAATCGCCCTAAGCGGCGCTACAAGTTTAGCAGAGCTGGTGGAATTGCTTGTCGAGGCTGAGGGAATACATCCGACGAGCAGTGGGCTCGTGCTTGCGGGTGGACTTATGCAGAATGAAATGTACAAAAAGTTCGTCATCGAGGAGACGCAAACGCGAGTTGGAAACTTTGAACACATCGAGTCAGTCGCCGAACCGGCGCTTGTTGGAGCTCGCTTCCTAATCGAGGCTCTCAAGAAACGATGATGTGGTACATACAGTTGTAAACTAGCAAGAGGAGCTCTGCATAGGCAGTAAATGAATATTAGGGTAAGGAGAGAATGTGGCTAATGTTGCCTTATGAGCTTGGTCCCCGCAAGCTGCCAGCCTCTTGACAATCTCGAGTAAGCTTTCACATGCTGATATTGCTAGTTCACGAATGACTAAAGGTACGATGATTGCGGTGTATTTATGAGATAGTAATATTGCCCATAGAAGCTGCATGGTGGATATGTCAAACTGTGTGATTGCCATCACCTAGGCTCGAGTCAGTCAACGCCGTCGCTATGATAAAAACAATGCCTCTTTCTTTGCGACTCCTATTCGGAGTCTTACTCTCCGTGACCTTCGATTCCAGATTTGATGCCTTCGAGCACACTGGCCCACTGACCACTGTTCTTGACGTTGGAAATCTCGGAAAATCGGTCGCACGCAATTCTGCGAATTAAAAGTGTATCTTTGGCCCTCTTCAAACTTCGTCCCTCGCCAGTAGTGAGATATTCCTCGAACCACGTCTCTTCGGGAGAATCAAACGGTAGAAAAGCCAGCTCTCCGATGTTATTGGCTGCTTCCTCTCCAGCCCCAGCATTGAGCACAGACGCAAGCAGACGCTGGAAGAGCAATTCCCTGGTGTGTTCGGGGTATGTACGGGAGAAGAGCAATGCCTCAGTGACGTTAGTGCGGGACATGGCTTCAAAAAGAAGTTCTAACGCGGTCGCAGACTTGAGAATGGGTTGGACGGTGAAGAAGTATGACAAAGCCATACTGTAGTCGTTTTCGGGTGCGTGGCGAACGAGTGCGCTGATGATGTCGTCGGCAAAGTCCGGGATAAGGGAAGGGTGTGCGACGTATTCGAGAGCCCTCTGAATGAAGTAGTTAGATGGAATTGTCGTCGATAGCCTATAGGCTAGGGGAACTAACTGGGAAGTCCTGTCTGTCTAGGTACCACAGGCCCTTCATGAAGATCTGGTAGTTTTTAGGCATCCCAAATGTTGATGAAAAGGCTTCGGAAGCACACTCTCCAGATTCTAGCGAGTCAAAGTCAAGGAGAATATAGTAGAGCAAAGAGAGCTTATGGTGCGTCGACATGGTGGCTTCGCAAATAAGCTGGTGCAGTTGACGAAGGGCATTGTCGGTTTTGGGAGGATAGGCCTTGTCTGAACCAACTCCTGTCAGCATCGCGGTTTTTCTAGGAGAATGGATTCTCTAGCCTCACTCTTAGTAACACCTAGCGCCTTGAGAACCCGATCGATAAATAGTACGCCATCGAGGTTCTTTCGAAAAGCCTCAATCTCTTGCTGAAGCTTCTTGTCATACGGTATGTGCGATCCCGCAGGAAACACCTGTTCGAATCGGGAATAGTCCGGCATTGCGTGGTTGAAATTAGGCAGACTACTATGGACAATGACTACAAACAGAAAATAATTTATGCAGAGATACAATGACCAAAGACTTGCCGCTTTGTGAAGTAATTGAGCAGACTTCACTCTGTTGACATGGTTTGTCGCACCTAGAATCCGAGCCAGCTTCAAGTGTATAGCTGTTTAAGGCAACCACGTGACTTCGAACCACCAAAACGGTTGGGCCTTTTCACTAGTATCACTCCCCCACGCTCATTTGTTTACATGCCCAATTTGGGACAAACCCAAACATTCGTTCCTTAAACGCGGGGCGCAAACACGTTCACCGTCAGCTTCAACCTAGGCTCTACTAACCCTCAAATCTCCAGGTCGGTCAAAGTCGCGATTCTTATCGCTGTGGCTGAGTAGCTCAGCTCAGTCCATTCATTTCATCTGATTGTGTTTTCTACCTCCTTACTTTCCTATTGATCCTCTATATGCCAAGTCGTCACCATGTCGACAGGTACTCGTTCTACGCGACGCACGACACGGCGAGCAGTCGTAATCGAATCTGACGACGAAGACGACATTCTTGCCAACACCACAAAGATCCCCGATGAAGATGAAGATGATTACACCCCTGCGCCCACACAGAGTCCAAGGCGGCGGACGCGAAGCGGTAGACAGTCAATTGCACCAGCACCTGCTGCGGCACCGAAACCGCGCGTTCGCTCGAGGAAGACAGCGACACCTGTTGTCTCAACCGAGCCCAACGACGAGCTTGACGCAGATCGGACCATTCAGCCTATCCAGTCAACCCCTGAAGTCCCGTCAAAGAATACGACACCAAAGAAACGCAAGAGCATGGCTCCCAGAGCCTCCATTTCGGGCAGCGTTGATCTGTCAGTGGCGCCTTTGACGCCAAAATCATCCATAACGCCTGATGCTTCTCAAATGTCCCCAACGCCAAGGCCATCCAAGACTCCAGATGCTTCTCAGGTGCCTGCAACGCCAAAGTCGCCCAAGATCGTGGATACTTCCCAGGTGCCTCCTACGCCTCTATCAGACATTACAGCTACAAGCGTCAACACCCAGATTCTGGACGAAACACAGGCCACAAGCAAGCCTTTTAAAGCAATGGACGGTATTATGGAGAACCCCGTCGACATTGTGCTCAAGTCGCGCACAATGACCATACCATTTGTCGAAGACACTACGCCCAAGTCACGCATTGTTCTCACACATTTGATCCTGAACAATTTCAAGAGTTACGCTGGCCGCCAGGAAGTCGGTCCCTTCCATGCCTCCTTCTCTTCCGTTGTTGGACCGAATGGTTCCGGCAAATCCAACGTCATCGACTCCTTGTTGTTTGTTTTTGGATTCCGTGCGAGCAAGATGCGACAAGGCAAGATCTCCGCGCTCATTCACAACTCTGCAAGATTCCCAAACCTGGAATTTTGTGAAGTAGCAGTGCATTTTCAAGAGGTCATGGACCACGTAAGCATACCATCTCCCACTAGTAGCGGCGCATTTTTTCCTGACTGACTTTCTAGCCCGGTGGCACTCACGAGATGATTGCTGGTTCCGAACTCATCATTTCTCGCAAGGCTTTCCGCAATAACTCGAGCAATATTATATCAATGGCAAGGAATCCACTTTCACAACAGTCACTACCCTACTTCGAGAAAAGGGCGTCGACCTTGACCACAAGCGCTTCTTAATCCTTCAGGGTGAAGTAGAGTCAATTGCCCAGATGAAGGCCAAAGCTGCCAATGAGCATGACGACGGTCTTCTTGAATACCTCGAGGATATCATCGGTACTTCGAAATACAAGGCTCCCATCGAAGAATCTGCGACTGAGGTCGAGGCTCTTAACGAAGTATGTGTGGAAAAGAGTGGCCGTGTTCAGCACGTCGAAAAAGAGAAGCACGGCCTGGAGGATAAGAAAGATGTAGCGCTGGCATATATTCGGGACGAGAATGAGCTTGCCACCAAACAATCTGCGTTGTATCAGCTGTTTATCCACGAATGCAACGAGAATGTTTCCGTGACAGAGGATGCTATCAACCAAATGCAAGCCCAGCTTGATGCTGAGCTCGAGAAGCACGAGGGTGGCCAGCAGCTAATAAAGGATCTGGGAAAACAATATTCACAAGGGAGCAAAGAATTTGAAGCCCAAGAGAAGCAAACGCAAAGCTTGGTTAAAGAGATGGCCAAGTTCGAACAAGAACGCGTCAAGTTTGACGAAAAGAAGAAATTTCTCGACGACAAGAAGAATAAGCTTGAGAAGACAATTGGCAACGCTGAAAATGCCTCTACCGAAGCAGACGAGACGATCAGAGAATGTACAGAGGAAATTGAGTCGCGAACTCACAAAATCAGCATCCTCGAAGATCAGGTCAAGGAGGACGAAGAAGAACTCGCCAAGATTCGGGACAGCCTCAAGGGCAAAACCCAGGCCTTTTCTGATCAGATTGCAACAAAGCAGAAGTCTTTGGAGCCTTGGGTGGAAAAGGTCAATCAGAAACAATCCGCCATTGCCGTAGCCGAAAGTGAGATGAAGATCCTACAAGACAAAGCCAATGCTGGGACTGTCGCAATCGAGGAACTGGAGGCCAAAATAGCACATATTGAGGATATCAAAACCGCCAAGGTCAAGCAGCTTGAAGAGCGCGAAGCAGAGAAGGCTGAACTTCTAACCGAGTCAGAAAAAATGACCTCAGAACTTCAAGTCCTGTCGGAACAAGAACCCAAAATACGATCGAAAATCTCCAACTCCAGGCAAAAGGCTGACGAGGCACGCTCAAGCCTTGCAAGCACACAAACGCGCGGAAATGTGCTCGCTGCCCTTATGCGCATGAAAGAATCTGGCCGAATCGATGGCTTTCACGGCCGGCTAGGTAATCTCGGTACCATTGATCAGCAGTATGATGTAGCTGTCTCAACTGCCTGCGGTGCTCTCGACAATTTCGTGACGGACACAGTCGATGCCGGTCAACAATGCATTGAATATCTACGAAAGAACAATTTAGGTCGCGGCAACTTCATCTGTCTCGACAAGCTCAAATCCCGCGATCTAGCACCCATCAAGACTCCAGAAGACGCGCCACGTCTGTTTGACCTTGTCAAAGCCAAGGACGACCAGTTCCGGCCCGCGTTCTACCACGCGATGCAGGATACCCTTGTTGCCAAGGACCTAGCCCAAGCCAACAGAATCGCGTATGGTGCTAAACGATGGCGAGTTGTCACTCTCGCCGGTGAACTCATTGACAAATCCGGTACTATGTCTGGTGGTGGCACAACCGTCAAGAAAGGTCTGATGTCCTCCAAGCTTGTTGCAGAGACTACAAAAGAACATGTTGCCAAGTTGGAAGAAGACCGGGATAACTGGGAGAAGAAATTTCAGGAATTTCAAGAGTACCAGCGAGAATGCGAAGGTAATCTAAAAGAGCTTAGTGTACAGATTCCTCGGGTAGACACCAAGATACAAAAGATTCGCCTTGACATTGAGAGCTCGACTCGAAATCTCTCCGATCTCCAGCGACGCATTGAGGAGGTCAGCAAGGAGCACCAGCCCTCGGCATCTGACTCTAGCCGGATCACAGCTCTGGGTAAAGAGGTGGTCAAGCTCAACGCAGAGATCGAGGATATTCATGGAGAAACAGCCAGTGTCGAGGAAGAGATCAAGGCGCTCCAGGGCAAAATCATGGAAGCTGGTGGAGAGAAGCTTCGTGCTCAACGTCTCAAGGTTGACGGCACCAAAGAAGAGATTAACTCCCATTACGAAGAAACATCAAACGCCGAGGTCCGCAAAGCCAAAGCTGAGAAGCAAAAGACTAAACTCGAGAAAGATCAGGTAAAGGCCAATAAGGAGCTCGATGCTGCGGCTCGCGACTTAAAAAAGCTAGAGGACGGTATCAATAACCAAGGCGAAAAAGCCGACGAGCTTAGCAAACTTGTTGAGGAAGCCGAAGCCGGTCTTGCAGCCAAGAAACTAGAGCTGAAGACTCTCAAGCAAGAGCTTGACGAGAAGACTTCGGAACTCAACGAGACACGAGCTATCGAAATTGAGATGCGAAACAAACTGGAAGAGAACCAGAAAACGCTCATCGAGAATCAAAAGCGCCTCCGCTACTGGGATGATAAGCATTCCAAGCTGGTTCTACAGAACCCTGATGACCTCGTTGGTGGTACAAATGCCAAGGCTCCCAAGAAACCAAAGCGACAGAGTACTGCTACGATAAACGGCGGTGACGTTGAAATGGCAGATGTATCTGGGGGAGACTCGGAGGACTCAGAGAAGGATGAAGAGGTAGCTGACAAGTCTTCCGAGACATTGGAGGATGCTGATAGCGCCGAGGATGTTGAGGGTACTGAAGGCACCGATGCGATGGATACGACTACGGGCCAAGAGTCAGCTGGAGAAGACTCGTCTGAAGGGGATACAACAGGTCAACCAATGGAGCTTCCTAGGTATACCCCCGATGAACTCGCGGATATGAGCAAGGAAACTCTAAAGGGAGAAATTGCTGTTCTGGAGGAGAAGCTCCAGAACATTAGTGTCGACTTGGGGGTTCTAGCTGAATATCGCCGCCGTGTCGAAGAGTACGCTGCTCGCTCGTCTGACCTCCAATCAGCCATCGACCAACGTGACGCGGCCAAGAAGCGGTGCGACGACTTGCGTCGGATGCGGCTCGAGGGCTTCATGGAAGGTTTCAGTGCCATTTCTCTTCGCCTCAAGGAGATGTACCAAATGATCACCATGGGCGGAAACGCCGAGCTCGAGCTCGTAGATAGCTTGGATCCGTTTAGCGAAGGCATCTTGTTTAGCGTAATGCCGCCCAAGAAGAGCTGGAAGAACATTGGCAACCTCTCCGGTGGTGAGAAGACTCTGAGCAGCTTGGCTTTGGTTTTCGCGCTGCATCACTACAAACCCACGCCACTATATGTCATGGACGAGATTGATGCCGCTTTGGATTTCAGGAATGTAAGTCACATCACCCCTTGTTACCTTTCCCGCTATATTGCCATGGTGGCGCTCAAGTCACGCTGCCTTCCTGACCAGCAAGCCAGGTCTCAATTGTTGCAAATTACATCAAAGAGCGAACCAAGAACGCCCAGTTTATTGTCATCTCTCTTCGAAACAATATGTTTGAGCTTGCGTCTCGCCTGATTGGCGTGTACAAGGTCAACCATATGACGAAGAGTGTGACAATTGAGAACAAGGACTATATCGAGAGGCCACAGACTCAGCAGAGGCAGCAGCCTCAAGCATATAGGAGCGGTCACACCACAACGCTGGCTCTAAGGTGATGTCCAGGTTAACTGTTTTCATCCGTCAGGGTGCATAGGAGAATACGGCGTTGTATGTGTCTTGGTATGATTGACGTGATGAGTAACGGCAATGGGGGAGTGTGCTTGGCTGCGGCCTTTCGTGTAAATAACGATGTTTCGGGGCAAATACGGGTCATAATTTTGGATTTGGATGCTGGAACCTGTGTGATCGATCCCTTTGAAATGAGGAGATTTGGCAGCGAATGTATAACAGGAGTGTCGGGGATCCCCTCAGCTGGGGATCAATATTGAACGCGTACATAGACGATTGCTATGCATGAGCACAAGCTTCTACCGTGCCGTCGCGTAGGTTCTTGCGTTCCGGGCGAGAAACTGTGGCGCCTCCCTGGCTGCGAATAGGATTTCATTGCGAGCCAAGGTCAGCTGGTGTCCGCATCCTGAACTACAAGCCGCGATGCCTTTACCTGCTTACCAGCTCAGCCAGCAGCTTGGAATCCAGACAGGTAATGCCACATGATTCTTGTGAGAATGTAGATGTAACACTGCATCTACCCAGCTTTATCGAGGATTGTCAGTTGGCTCAGGGGACACGGCAAGCGGTTGGCTGCATGATCGATGAGCAACACAGAGATCATGCTATGTCCCTCGATAAGGCAGCATCTTTCTTTCTTGGCAATGCAGCAAAGACATTGTGTGTGGCTGAGGTCCTTAATATGCTGGGTCAGCTGGTCTGGGGATGAGACTTTGACTTGAGGTTTGCATCGACAGCGCCGGCGTCGTTACACCAAGAGGCTGGCTGAAGTGGCTTTGATGGCCGGCTCGTTTAACGAGAACATAATGCTGAAACAGGGTGGTGTTCCGCCGTGAGCTTGACTTGAACCGTTTACTGCTCAATTCAGACCCGACCACCCCTTTGTGATGGCGTCTTCGTTGTCTCAACTCGGGAACAGTGTCGCGTCCCTTCGCCTACTATGCGAAGTTATACAGGCAGGGGCTGAGTCTGTGTTTCGAGATACAGTTCCTGACTAGTAACTCCAAGACTCGGGATATAAAACAAAGCATTAATCTGGCGATGTTGGCGATCCTTTTCCACAGCAGCCATCCTGCCCATCGACTCGCCTAGCACACAACATTCATTCTCTCGTTATCAACAGTCTTTTCCATATCACCATGTTGCCGCTGCTCATTCTATCTTTTGCTCTTTTCCTTGTCGGTGCCTTACCTGCTAATCAGGCAGAACACTCTTGCACCAAAGATTCACTATACACTTCGCTGTCGAGGGATGGGACCAAGTTTTGCTCCGAGGTGCTTGATACCAAGTGTCATGTGTCGACTCCGACGCAGTGGGCGAGCTATAAGCCTGGCCAAATTGCGTCTGTGGTAAGTAGCTACTTCCGGACAGGTTAGACTTGACTTGACTCAAGTGTACGTATGCCAACTGTTCATAGTGTGGGTGTGTCTTGACGCATCATTGCACCGAGTCTGTCACGGCTTCTCGGACCGCATCAAGTGGACTGCCAACACGAACCTGTACAGGAGTGTCGTCTATAGCAGCTTCATCTATATCTCGAGGCACTCGCATATCTTCGAATACTAGTTCTCATACCACGGCCCCTTCGAGTAGTGGGGGTAGTCAGTCAACCAGTGGCTCAGCAACTGAAATATCTCGGACCCGAAGCACTCACGGCGATGCACCAAAGTCTAGTGATTTATCCAGCACATCCTCTTTCATCACTCTGACAGACACAGTAAGCACACCAAATAGCCAGACAAACTCAGCATCCTCAACGACTTCGGCGTCAGGAGGAAGTGTATCCATCACTGTCGCAAGTGAATCCTCAACTTCAGGAGGTAGTGTTCACTTGACTATTCCGACGACAGTGCAGTCCGATTCCAGTCACGTCGTATCAACTGGCATCATCAGCAAGCCAACGTATACTATTAGCCAGAGTTCATGGCCTAGTAGCGACTCATCGACCAAGTCATACGATGGGGGAGCCAACAACACGAGCACAATTCCTCATTCTGAGATATCACAGTCTTTCTCGTCCGGCATATATCAAACATCGACAAACAACTTAAGTGTAACTGCGACCGTACCCACAGTGAACTCAACAACAATTGTTCTCACGTCAAATCCGCCATCATCCTCTGCAAGCCTAAGCTACAGCCTTCCCTTCACGAACTCGTCCCACAGTGCATCCACTTCCAGTCATTCAGGCACTGAGACGACTCCGAGTATAGTAAGTTCCAAGCTTACTTCTCGGGTGTCTTCTGCAACATCGACCATGTTCCAAAACACCACGACCCAGACGACTTCAGCATCCACGTTCTCGGAAACTGCAGGAAGCAGCGGTCATTCCACTTTTTCTAGCAACGCCACATCCACAGTATTGACATTCCACCCTACCGCCAACATCACACATGCGACTCGCACAGCAGATCTTGCTAAAGAAACCTGTTACCATCTCCCGCAAGGCTCAAAGTCAGGGTCTCGTCGAGCTGTGCTTCACAATGCCGACCTCAGGGGGCAGAATGCTACCATCCCGTTTCCCTATATCGAGTCCGTAGACTTTACCGCCGACGGCATTGACCCGCTATATTTGACTCTGCGTGATGCTACGGAGGGGACGTATTTCATCGACATTTCCAACAGAAGTCACATTGCCATTGTTGACTCTCTTGGCAATGCTATGCTTCTCAATGCATCTGGGGTGCACTTCTCGACTAAATATTGTCGGTATAGTGTATCCATCAAGATTGATGACATGTACCAGCAACTTGCAAACCTCTCAGGGGTGGCATGTTCTGTGGGAGGCATCAACAGACGGGTAGACGGCATGAGCTTTGTCCAGACACTGTATCTGCGAGACCAGTGCAACAGGGTCGTCGACCAGACGATCAGGAAGTACCCACTGCTGCGAATCGGTGACTCTGAATGCACTAACATCGAGGTTGACGCGGCCACTGGGAAATGGGTGTTTGACTGCACGTTCCCAGGTTCCGACTCCGGACAGATGAAATGCCAGTCAGCCGTCAAGAATGATATTGTCGAGTTTCTGTTCAAAGACCCCTTCGGCGGTGCGTGTCCTGATTTATCAACCGTCATCACCACTCTTGAAGAAACTGGTCAGCAATACATCAACCGAGAGATACTACGCAAAGAGCTGTACAGCAAGGATCCCAGTGATGCTCAGCGTGAAGAAATCGACCAGACCATCGATTACTACGAGCAGCTCTCGGAGATCCTCAAGCAAGCCTTCTCCAAGGTCCGAGCGAGTTCGCCTGGGGCTGCGTGTGCCATCGAGCAGTACATTGGCATATACAATTCCTACCGCAGCTTTGAGGGCGATATCTGCGACGAACTCCACGTGGGAGACCTGCCACTGAATATGAACTTGCGTGCTGGTGTGTCACATATTGACTCCATCGCCACTCTCAACTGGGCACCAAGTCCGCCAACCATCTACAACGTCACCATTCAAGATTCTTCCAGAATGGCTTGTTGTGCCGAGGCCAGTGTTTCAAGCACTGATTCGAACGGGATATGTTCTTATCCTCCAAGTGCTTTCATACGCGACACAGGTTGCGTATGTGGACGGACAGCGCAGACAAATCCCATCGCTTTTCAGTATACCGAGTGCGATAACTACCTAAGTAAGTGCAACACCAACGACGATTGCGCTACGGCTGGGTTCTCCAAGTATGTTTGCATTACGGGCAGCTGCTGTGGCGGAGGCGTTTGCGTCGACCCGTACGAGTGTGCGCAGAATGGATCGGCATTGATCTCGACAGGTATTTGACATGAGAGGTAGAAGAAAGGTGGGAGGTCGACTTTATGATTTCCGTGATGGTTGTGCAGGGTAGCTGGCGAGGAGTGGAATTGAAGGACAACCAGAGCTTCAACAGCAATGACACTTGTACTAGTAATCTCGGCTTTTTTTTTTGATAGGTCTGGTAGTGTGTTAGAGTTGTTATTTGTCATTTGCTTTCTTCTTCTTCTTCTAGTTTTAGGATGATTTACTTTGAGTAAATATGTTTTGTGTTAAGTAATTTTTGGGCGTTGAAGCTCTTCCAAGCTCACAATGAATTACAACAATCTTGCCTTGATCGTTACTACAATTCTAATCAAAATTTACGAGCACACCACGAAGTCTGTACAAGACACATATAGTTGAACAGCAGAAAAGTTCGTTTGATTCAGGAATCCCTGAGATTCTTAAGTCTCATTTGCTTCTTATCCGATTTTATACCATGCAGACGTTAAAACATTACCAGACTCCTGTCCCAGACCTCATTGCCAACCCGCTTAAGCCTTGGGGGCAGTGGGCACGATCTTCTTGCCGTCCTTGTTGTAGCGGACACGTGGGGGAGGAGCACGGTTGCGGCGGCCAACAACGGATCGGACGCTATGAAATATGTTAGCATTCATTCGTTCGATACATACCAACGACCGATCAACGGTCGTGGTTTGGGGGGGAAGAGTGTATTCCAAGTACGACCAAGGCTCATCTGAACCACATACGCCAAGGCGCAGTTGTCACACTCAAAGGAAAGACAACGTACCGGACAATCTTGCCGTGGATGGCACAAGAGACACAGTACTGCAGCTTCAGGTACATCTTGGGTACGGTGTACTCCGCGAAGACGGAGGCATCCGAGATGTCACCTAAGTTAACAAGTTAGCTATCTATTCCTTTCTTCAACGAATACCGCGTTTGTTCGTCTGTAATCAAGAAAAGCATTTGCTTCTCTACTAGACATGCGCACAGCACTGCTGTGGAGAGGGGGTGACGTACGAATAGCAGCAGACTCAACCATGTTGCGGATGGTGAAACGCTTGATTGCCTTATCCTTGGGTGTGCATCGCGAGCAGTTGCTGCAGCGGATAGGCTTGACGTGGCCGCGGCCCTTCTTGTTGCGACCGCTGTGAGGCTCCTGTTAGTAAAAGTGTCTGAGTCGGTTCATCGGGATTGTGAGTTGCTCTCTCGCCACGGACTGTGACGAGAATCGCGGGGATGTCGAATTCGCGACGGGGACGAAGTTGGCAATGGAGGGAAATCGTACTTGTTCTTTCTCTTCTTGACCATCTTGGCGGTATCTGAGGCGACTTGTTAATACCAAATCCCAACAATTCTCAAGCCGAGTCAAAAGGGAGGGCGTTCGCACGTACTGAAATGGGATGCTGGAGAGTATGCAAGAGTGTGAGTAGCGATCTCTGGCTCAGCGCTCTAAAAGATGGCCCCGTCTCCACACCGCACTGGATATTTTTTTTTGGCGAGGGGCACACAAGAGTGAGAGGGAGGGCTGGCGCGCAGGGCAGACGCTGGTGGAAACCCTAGGTCATGTGACTCCACTTCCGCCCGCACTGGTCAAGGCAATTTTCTAGGAGCGCGCCACTCCACCAAAAAGTGCAGTCTTTCTTCTCTAACCGCAACATCTGAAGATTGCTTAGGACGGCAATAGATTTATTGTCGAGGTACGTCTGAAAGATGCTGCATTCGCCCTTCACCCTTGTGACGGAGTTGCCTCGTGCAATTCCGCCATGAAGCATTCCCCAGCCCATGCGCCGTCTTGGTTCGGCGATGGTTCGCCCTTGCTGGAATCAGACGGCGCATAGGTTTTCTCCCCATTCTCTCCCACACAACCATTCGTCGGCGATTTGTTTCGTTTTGACATATAAATCTAACCTCCACAGTTAGGCAAGATGCAGATTTTCGTCAAGACCCTCACGGGGAAGACGATCACCCTTGAGGTGGAGTCTTCCGATACCATCGACAACGTCAAGTCCAAGATCCAGGACAAGGAGGGTATCCCCCCTGATCAGCAGCGCCTCATCTTCGCCGGAAAGCAGCTTGAGGATGGCCGAACCCTGAGCGACTACAACATCCAGAAGGAGTCCACTCTCCACCTGGTGCTGCGCCTACGTGGTGGTGGCAAGAAGCGCAAGAAGAAGGTCTACACCACCCCCAAGAAGATCAAGCACAAGCGCAAGAAGACCAAGTTGGCTGTGCTCAAGTACTACAAGGTTGGAGGTGACGGAACCATTGAGCGCTTGCGCCGCGAGTGCCCCGCTGACACCGTGAGTTTTCCATACATTAAATACCCCACGAGAGTTTGGAAACCGAGGACTAACACATGTTTTAGTGCGGAGCCGGTGTTTTCATGGCTGCCATGCCTGATCGTCAGTACTGCGGACGCTGCCATCTCACCTACGTCTTTGACAAGCAATAAACGCATGACATGGGATTCTGCTTTTTGAAACGGATTGTGGATGAAGGGTTGGGAACCATGGAATGCCACAAAAAATGGCGTTGGTGTAGCATAGAGCACATCCGGTGAATTTCGGATAATGAAAGCCTGTCTGACGACGTTACTTCTAAACATTTGCTTCGCACAATATTCGTAATTGATGAAATACGTCGTTAGTGATGATGACATTGGAGCTGTTCGATGCCCTCGGCCTAGTATGAATAATTTGAACAACTCGATTAAGCTCTTCTCGTGTCCCAGTATCGATAAGTCTTTCAAAGACTAGACTTTTCCTATTATGTCAAGTGATTTCCCTCGACAGGTGGAAGACCGCGTGCAAGTTCAAGGTGGTTGGAGAGTTGGTTCTTTTTTGAAATTTGTTCAATTCGATCAAATGCAAGACGAGGTATAAAACCCTGATTTGTACAAAATAGTAAGTAGAAAATAAAACCATATGCCCGCAAACGCCACAGCCGGATACGATCCTTTGCGAACTCCTCAAGCCCTAAATCGCATAACAATCCGCCTGCTACAAGACCACAATAGGCACTGGCAACTTGTCGCACACGAGTTGGCCGGGCGTCAGCTTTTCCTCCGTCTCTTGTCGGATACCCTTTGGTACGAGACAAGCGTCGATGGAGTCACAGCCGCACCAGCCTTCGAGTTACTCGATAGCCTTTTGTGTTTCTTGCCCTTGCCAGCATCAGGGTGCTTCCTTGTAGCCTCGGTGCTGAAAGGTAATCTTGCAGTAACCGCCTTCCCCCCCTTTGCCCGCTTAACGTCTATCATGAAAGTCGGTGACTCTTTATCATGCTTCTTGCTCACTCTCTGAGTCCCCAAAGCCATCGGGACTTTGGTTGGCAGCGCTGCTTGGTCAACCTTCGCACCAACAGAAACAGAAGTTGAAGCTTCTGGACACCATGACACACTCTACTCGTCATCAGCGGCCAATGACTTCCTCTTCTTCTTCTTCTTCTTTTCACCGTCTGCACCGTTTACAACAGGGGCGTCCTCTGCGTCATCAGCCTTGCGCTTCTTTTCTTTCTTATCCTTCTTCTCTTTCTTGTCCTTCTTGTCCTTCTTAGACTTCTTAGCCGACTCTGGTGCGGGGGCATCAGCCATTTCCTGATCCTCACCACCAGCGGCATCACCAAGGACAGCCATGACAGCGCTCTGTAAACCAATTAGACTTGTACATAATGATCAATAGGGTAGCGTCAGACATACCATGACCTCCGAGTTCTTGGCGGGTCGCTTGCCAGTGCTGTAGAACTCCAGACGGTCTTCTACCTGTTGCTTCAGGGCTTCTCCAAATTTTGTTGAGGGAGCCTCGGAGAAGTTGTCAATACGGCTAGCCATACTGCACTTGTTGGCAAGATATCGCGAGATACGACCCTTGTTCTTAGCACCGGCCTTGCCGATGAAACTGCTGTGGTAGATGAGACCATACTTGGGTGTGTTGCTCTTGGTCTTCAGCGCACGGAACAGTGCCTTTTCCGCTCCAAGAATCTGGAGAGTAGATGCAGGGTACTTGGATAGAGTAGTCAGAGAACCGGCATGCGAGATGAGACGAGCAGCGACAGGAGTGCCAATCAGAGCCTGCAGGTTGGGGGCGACGGCGTTCATCTTCTTCTCGAGGTAGCTGGATGTAGTCTTGCGGTTCTCAGCCTGCTGAACAACAGCTTCGGCGAAACCCTTCACGATTTCTAGGTCGTGCGCAGCAATATCCAGACCCATGGAGACCTTGGCAGCGTCAAGAATGGCTTGAGCAATCTCACCATCCTCGCCAACAACCGCCGCAATATCATGTAGCCTCTCAGCGTTCAACGTCTTCTTGTCACCAATAACGAGGACAAGCTTGCAGTAGGTCAAGTTGTCGGAAACAATCTTGATCAGCTCGGGGAAATGCCATCCATACCATTCCCTGACACGCATGAAGAACAGGTTCACACCCTTGTCTTGGAAGTCAATGGTGGCGCTCGCCTGGATGATGTGGTTGTCGTTCCTGGTAACGCTGAACTTTACCTTGGCACGGGAGTAGGCGTGGCCCAGACCAAGGCCGGCCTTCTCCACATCGCCAGGGTTCAGGTCCTTGAGGAGCTTGTCGGCGTGGTTGCGGATGCCACGGATAACATCGGCGACGACGTCCGAGGTGTCGGCCGTCTCGCATTCCAAGCCGGGGAATTCACCCTTGATCGCACCGGCGAGGTTCTTCTCCGACACTCCAAGCACAATCTTGCTCTTCTTGCCGCTGGTCTTGGGGAGATTGAGTTCGAGGACGGACTTGAGGTAGTCGGTAATGATACCCTCAGACACGAGGTTGATGTTTTCGAGAGCCTCAACATGGCCACTGTTTGACAAATCTTGTTAGACGGAATTGAAGTGTTTGAACAATTGGCTCTGAATTACCGGAAAGGACTGAAATTGACGAGCTTGACCATCTTGCCAAACTTGGAGAGGTCATTGGCGGCAGCCTGCGTCTCCTTCAACTTCAACCCCACGGCATCAGACTGATGCACCACCTGGAAGAGGGCATAGCCCACGGGGGACTCGTAGAGAGCGTAGTCAATGTGCGACATTTTTGCGGTTAGGGTCCCAGAATGCGTCGCGGAAAGTGACGATTGAATTGGCAGGGAAGGGACGTTCCAAACGCTTGTTCGTTTGGGAGACTTTTGGCCTTCTTCTCGCTGGACGCTTGAGATTTTGCACTTTTTTTCGAGAGGAAATTTTCCTGCAGCTCTAAAGCTGGCGCACGGACCAGGTGCACAAGTTACTGTGGAACGTTGACTGTGTGTGGTTGAGGTCACGTGTGGATAGACGGTATCTCTGATAAGATAGACTGCTGTTGACTTGGGAGTGGACAAACAGGCTTAGGAAAGGTTACAGAATGTTTTGTATTTGAACGAAGGTAAAGTAAATACCACGTTTCTCATTTGAGCCGTTCATTCCCATGCTATGTACAGCCTTCCTGATGCCTCACTCTTATCCCAATGCGGTCCGAGCATAGCCCGCTAGCCCAAGTCAATTTTGAACTACATATTCTGTACTCAATTATTGGGAAAGCCATTCTTGAGGTTATCATACTTGGTCTCCGGATAATTGATGCAGTTTTCCTTCTTTTGCAGACCGCCATATCCACCCAGGCCAGCAACGGCCGTGGCGATCAAGCTCTCATTGCCAGGCTTATCAGCGCTGCTCTCCCACCACATGGCGCCTCCCAGCCCGCGCTTCTTGATGTAGGCCGTCTTTGCCTTCACCATTGCGGGTGTATCGTAGGTCACAAACTTTCTCGTCTGCGCATTGTAGCAGTAGCTCGCGCCGGCCTTGTCATCAGTCAATACCTGGGCCCCTTGTAGAGGAAGCACCTTGTAGTCAAAGATGCCCTGTTCCCATGAGCCTCCCCCAATGCCCTGGAATGGCTTGCCCGGCCCGTCTGTATTTTCGAAAGCCCGGCCATATAAAGGCATCCCGAGCACCACCTTGTGTGGAGCAACCCCGTGCGCTGTGTAGTAATCAATGGCTGCGCGGGTGGAAAATGGCGTCGAGGTAGGATTGTCAACACTGGGATATAGGTTTGCCTGGTGTCCAGCGACCTGATCCCATGACCCAGCGTAGTCGTAAGCCATCAAGTTCCAGAAATCCAAATACCTGTCCATGCCCGCGATATCGAGCTTCTGAAAGTTTGTGGCGCCAGCAGGGCAAGCCACCGTCAGTTCGAAATGGTGATTACTCCCCAGCGTTTTAGAGTAGGCGTCGAGCTCGTGGCGAACGGCAGCCAGGAGCTCCACACAGTTCTTAGCCTCCTCTGCATTCTGGGGATACTCCCAATCGATGTCCAGGCCGTCGAAACCGAGCGTCTTGAGCAGCTCGACGCTGCTCTTGGCGAACTTTTCGCGGCCGGCTGGCGTACTGGCGGGGCCTTTGAAGTTGGCACTGTAGGTCCATCCGCCGATGGAGAGCAGCACTTTGAGATTGCGATTGCGCTTCTTGTGCAGGTTGAGCTGCTTCATGCAGCCGTAAAGATTGGTGCCCGGATCATTCCAGGAGTCGCCCTCCCAGTGAATATCAGTGTCTGCCCATAGGTCCGTCAGGTGCCTGGATTTCATTGTCAGGTTATGAGATAGAGCCAGGAGGGAATTTGGGGAACACTGACACTTCACCGGTGTCACTTTTAACATTGGCAAACGCATAGAGAATATGAGTGAGGTTCTCGACCGGGAGATCTTGAGGCAGATGCTTGCGTCCATAGATGGCCCTGCACAGAGCATGTAAGCAGAAGTACTCCGGGCGTTTAATGGACAGGGAAACTTGCCAATTGACGAAGTAGGCAACCGAGCGGTAACCTTCAGATCCTCCACCCATTGTGTATTTTTGGCGCCTGAAATAATAGTCGAACGATGGCAAGGCAGTGTCTCGCGAGAAGTGCAGCAAGGAGATGCTGGGAGGGGTGATGTGATGCTGTGTGAACGCCGTTGCCGATGAAGTAGGCCACCGTCGCCTGGGCAGATCCAGCGAGCTTTATACTAGGTAGAATATGCTTCGCAGCGGCCTCGAGACGCACCCCAACGATTCGATTGACAATGTTTTGTTTGGTCCGGGCTGAAGCGCGGTTGACAGCGTGGCGCAGCTGAGGAGTTGAGAAGCACCCCCCATTCATTCACCCACCGCCCGACCAACAAGACAGCTGGACAACTGTCTCATAACAGGTTGCATCACTACCATCACTACACGTCAGTGGACCTCCTCCACTAACTTCGGGCTTGGCTGGCGGGCGCTGAGGAGACCATGGGTTCGAGGCGGCCTGTCACCTGGGTCGTGTTGGGAGTGGCAATTGGACGTCCACCATGGCGCAGCACCCTCCGCAGTCACTGTACTGTCAGGAGCCTAGTCAACACGGGCCGAGAGAGAGGCAACGCTGTTACTAAAAAGCAACACTCGGGCGAATAACATCTCTGAGATGGTGCTTTTTGACCTCGCACCATTGAACCTTATTCTTGCAACTGCCGAGCTGAACGTTTGCTTGCGCCGCCCTACGTGATGCTTCGGTGCCTGGCTCGGACGGTGGCGGCTCATCGCGTCACGGGAGCTTCGCCTCCGCTCCAGTGGATGCCGCACCGAGATTCAGGTTCATCTACATGTCTACAAGCACGTCGGGTCATGCAGCGCATGGTGCGGTGTCCGGTGATTTGACACCTGTCTGTCTGCTTGGCTTGGAGAAGATGCGGCGGTTGTAGTCTGATGGATTCCAGATTGCATACTACTTGTAGCTGTGTAGGTGTAACTATGTCTGCCCTAAAGTCGCCTCCCTGTTTCTTCACAGCAGTTACCCTGTAGCAGGAATGAACCACCCACCAACCCCCCAGAGTCCATCCAATGTGGCTCTTGGTTCATTTCTCATCCTCATCGTCCTCACAATTCCACAAACACCAGCAGAGGAAAAATACAACGCAGTCGTCCTCTCGCCGCACCAGACCAGGCTTAATGCCCCTCAACGAAGCGATTTCGTGGGCAGGGCTTCTATCAATCTTCCCCATAGCATTGTAGTCTTTGTGGATCTCGACGCTTCCAATTGGGGGAGGGACTTGGCTGTGTTCTGGAAATCGTGGAAGGCCTTCAGTGCTAGATGCCCAGAGCAGGGAGGGGAGAAGAAGAAACAGCCTCATTGTGTGTTATTGAGCCGAGAAAAGATTCGAGGGATTTAGTTGCGAATTTCGCTCTTCTGCTGTTTTGCTTCGTGTGTCGAGGAGGGTCCTGATATATGTAGATGGTGAGTGAAGACGGTATACTCGGGAGAGACAAAACAGTGACACTGAATCACTGCCGGTAAAGGTCCTTCCCACGCAGTATAGCTTGTCTTGCCTTGTGAAGATGTTTACGAGGCCGTTCATTGGTTATTAGACGAAGCCTCTACCCTCTCGAGAGCTGATCAGAACACATATTCTTTTGCCTGTGTGTGTAGCTCACATCTGCGCTGGGAGACAGTAGAGGAGCAGGATGGGGTAGCTACTTCGCACACCTCAAGCTGCTGCGCCCGATACAGCCCTATTATTAATTTAATGGCTTCTATTTACAAGCTGCATTGCTCTTACGAGGGAAATCACTATAGGGAGAAAAAGAATCACACGACTGTTGCTCAGGCACACGGTATTGCGGTGCCGGTTGTTTTGAGCATCGCTTGAAGGAAAGGCTATTTTGCAACACGTACGCGTCCTTGAATATAAGCGGTTTAGTGATTTAAAGATTTAGTCTCATGTTTGCTCCGCATGATAACGCTTAAGCTGTTAAAGCTAGAGCAAACAAAGGCAGTGTGGTATTAAGATGAAACTGGCAGTCTGAAAATCCAACACTACCCAACGGATAAACCTCCGGATGGTATTACGTCTATGAACGCAATGATGCATCCAACTCCCGTACTCCACGCAATGCAAGCATCATGTTACCTAATACACGAAAAGAAAGTCTTCGTTCTCCAAGTCGGTGATATCCGCAAACGCCTTTCCGCCTTTCCTCTCCTCCAGAGGTCTCGTCTGCTCAACATCGCCAGAGGCGTCTTCGTCTGCACCCCCGTAGTAGGCCCGATGACCCTCCTCCTGAATGGCCCTCTCTAACGACCCCATTCTCTCCACTTCTGCCGCTGTCTCAAGACTCAGGTCTTGGATCACGGCCTTCTTTCCGAGTGCTACTCGCCGCTTAGCGTGCCGTTTGTTAAGCCATTTTAGATACAGAGTTGTCAGCCCCACGAGAACCATGACGGTGGCGAAGAGGCCGAGATTGGCTCGCAAACCGCGGGAGTAGCCCGGCGCTTCGCCTGGAGTGAATAACAATGGTCCGATGATGTTGCCAGCCGAAGACCCGATGAAGACGAGGGCCGAAGTGAACTTGCGCTTCGTATCTCCCGCGGTGTTTTGTGCAGACCAGGAGTAAATTAGTGGTGCTATTTTTTTTTCTTTGGTCAGCCTGACAAGTTCGGATATGTGATGTGGCGTGAGAGCGTACTTATTCCTGTAAATGTGGAGAGGCAGAAATACCCGACAAGCAAGACACCCTTATGCGCGGCATCGTGAGGATAGTATAGCAGCAACGAGAATCCAATGATAGGTGGGATGCAGAGAAGAGCGATGACAGGTCCTTTTAGTTTCCATTTCATCGACACATATGCACTGACAGAGACAGCTATGACGTGAGAAAAGCCGATCGGTATGTTGAAGAGAATTGTCTGAAACGGGTCGGAAACAAAGGATTCTATGATGAGAGGCCCGAACGTCGAGATGCCATTGGAAGGGACAGAAATGCAGAATATTGTAATTACCCAGAGCCACGTCTTGACGTCGCGAAGCGTCTCCCACAGGTGGTCGTAGCGCCATTCTCGCGACATGACCCCCATCTGATTGTTTCGTAGTCGTTCAATAGCGATGACTTTGTCGTCGTCGCTGAGGAATTTGGCTTCGGTCGGCGAATCAGGCATCCAGAAGAACATGATGATGGAGACGAACACAGTAACGACTCCGAAAAACAGGAAGATAATCTAGCTGGAGGTTAGTTATGATGCTATCCATCACAGAACTACGAGAATGGCCGAATTACCTGGTATGGCTTCAATGACGAGTGTATCTTAGCCAAGCCATAGGTGATAAGACTACCAAACTAACCCGCGCTGTTAGCTGCGATACTCGTGCATCGTGGACTCAGCCATGGCAAACGTACCACCCAAGTCAAACCATTCATGCAGTACCAGGATCCAATTCGCAAAGTCTGTTCCCTGCGATATCGTCAGCTGCCCAGCACGTCACGCTTTTCTCAGTTTCCTAACCTTCGTCTCCACCACATCTGGGTAATAGCAACAAAGCTTGGCCCAACCCCAGCCTCGAATACGCCCAGGAAGAACCTGGCGGCCATGAGCTGACGAAAGCTGCTTGCCCACGTCATCGCCGTCAGCGCAAGGCCCCAAGCCAGTACCATGGCACTAGTGAACTTCCCTATGGGGAGCTTGACGAGGGCCAGAGCCAGGGGTAGCTGCATGATGAGCTGTGCGACAAAGACGATGCTGCCGAGCCACGAGAACTGGTCTCCCTTGAGATGTGTATCCTCGATGAGGCCGAAGATGGATGCGTATGAAAGGGTGGCCTTGTCTAGGGCCTGTAGAAAGTAAACCGACAACATTAGCGGGAGTAGGGCGACGTCGATTCGACGCAGGATGCGCTTGTTGTCAGCCGCGGTGACGGAGACGCGCTCGTCGGGAGAGCGGCCGAGTTTGATGAGCAGCATGGCGGCGGCGTCGCGAGGAGCTTCAGGCCGTGCAGCAGTGTGGCCTTCCGAGGCCACCATTCTGTCGTTGACGCCGTTCTCCTCATTGTCGTCATCCTGCAACGTCTGGTAGGTCGAGGCCGAGTTGCCCCCAGCGAGCCTGCCGGACCAGGCGGCGAATTTCTTAAACATGGCGGTGACTGTGAGATTAGCCTTTGGGATCCATGTAGTCGATGCCTGCTGCGACGCAGGAGAGTTTCCAGCAAAGTTGTTTTGGCAGCCGTGTCCTGAGTCTTTTTGGAGATGATGGTTTGGTGGCGGTCAACGTCTGAAACGAGATTGGAGTTAGTGCAGGACTTCGCACTTGAAAGCTCAGCTGTTGATTGTTGATGACGTCCCACCCCTCGACTGAGGTAAGGCAGTATAGTCGCACTAACCAGGGATTGTGGCGAATGAAAATACAGAGGATCAACAGGACTCTGCATACTCTGTATTAGTTTGTGTTTACTAAGTATGTATCCAGACTTATTATCTTAACATCGGCCTGGGCTTAATAGGTGGCAACAGGGCTTTTTCCGTTAAGATGTAAACGCTGGGTTTCGATGCCTGGATGTTGCCTTAACGCAGTCACTGGGATGCGCCACTCGCCCACCTCCATGCACGATGTTGCCCGGCACAAGGAGTGAGATCACTGAGATGTGCCAATTTTAGGGCGTAAGGCGTAGCAAAGTTAGTGGGGGTCTCCGCGACATCCATGTCTGCAACAGGTATTTGAGGCCCCTTATCTCGGTAGAAGCCTCTCACATTTGATGGGGACAGAGGGAAAGGTACCAGCTAGTACGTACCCTTGAACCAGGCACTGTAGCATGCCGTAACGGCCACTAACTACTATGTAATACACTGACTCCACTCCATTGGTGGGTTAGTTGTAAATTTGTAATACCGCAGACGTGGTTCAGGATTGGGAGATGGCTGCATTTCCTATCAAGAATCTGATGTGTCAGAATGGTTTTTTTAATCTAAAGAAGTCTATATAGTCTTACGAAATTCGTGTTCGTCAACTCTCATCATGCCGCAATAGCGTTTGAAGGCGCCACAGCACCAGGCTTCTCTACCTCCGCAGCAGCAGCCGTCTTTGCCTCTAACAGCTCAGCCTGTCTGTTCAAGTAGCTGAGATACGTCTGCCAACCCACGGCAACGAGACCCCCAAATGCACTCCGGTATTCAAGTGGTACGTAGGAGAAGTTGATTACCATGGCGGCGGGCCACACTCTCCAAGAGTTGGTCCAGCCAACAGGGACGGTGGCCTTTACACGCTCCACCGTGTCTTCGATGTTGTCGCCGGAGAGCAACGCCTGTGATCCGAAAAAGTAGGTGAGGAAAACGGGCGTGAAGCAGAGTTGGTTAATGACGACCTTGGTGGCTACCGAGACGATTCGCGACGAGTAGTTGAAGTTTTTGGAGAGGAACAGGAACCTGCAGAGCACAAGGGTAAGCATTAGCATCTGGCCGATCCTCGGACGTGCATCGCGGATACGAGACTCAGACACTCGGGTTGGAATACCTACCAGTTGTATTGCGGGATGGCAGCGACAAGACCAATTGTGACAGATCGGCAGGTCCTCACGGGGTCGTACTCCTTTCCGCTAATGTTCTGCGCACTCATATCTGAGCACAGGAATATGAAGAAAGCTGTGGCGAGCGAGGTCACGTATGGGCGCTTTCGCATCGACTGACCGTAGGCCTGAACGGGGCTTCTCGCCAGTCCGAGCCGGTTCCATATTGTTGTCTTTGCGGCGGAGTTTGGCGCGGCAGTCGATGCGTTGGGTGCGGCCTTGTTTAGCGTTTTCGCGATGTCGCCGGGCTCGAGGTTCGGCTTTGAAGGCGTGGAGGAGGACTGCCAGCGCAACTGAGGGCGGAGGGTTTGGCGCGAACAGCACGGCGGCTGCTGACGGAAGAGGACTCTGCTAGATGTCCTGGCAGAGAGGCGCGAGAGGAACGGCGACGACATGATGAATGCGTGCAGTTAATCAGCCCATGTTGCAGTGGATGCGTCAAGACGAAGAGGTAGATAGAGATTACTTCGGACAGAAAAGTCCAGTCATGGTACGTAAGAGGATGGCTTGCTCGGCGATACGATTACATATCCGGGTACGGCTATCCGGCTGTGAATGACCGGCATGTTAATTGGGTCTCGGAACTCGGCGAACCAGCCTTGGGTGACGCTGGCGCCAATCTGGACGTACAAAACTGCAGAGGCTGGTTTGAACGTTGGAGTGGTTGCATGAGAATTTAGAGCAGTAGGTTATTTGTTCATTTGGGGCCGTCGATTGAGCGACCTCATTGATGCTACGTCAGATGTCCATCACCTAGAGATTGAGGTACCCGGTACGGAGTACTACAGTAGTAATCGGGCAGTAGCACTCCGCAACAAGTACGCTACCTGGCCTACCCTGAAGGCCGTGTTTAATGCTCAGCATCCCAGTCAAGGGTCGCGTGCTAGAAACCAGTAATAGAAAAAACCTGAATATGCAACGCAAGAGTGCATTTTATCAGTCTGTAAATCACTTCATGCTCAGCCGAGCCCTAGAGTGGCGTGGCGCTGCTAACTATCCGCCTATTCCCGGCACCTACCAATTTGGGACAGGACCTGCATGTATCGAGTGACGGAACGACCAAGTTTCGTTACTTCAGGCAATCCAACCAAAAGAGTCAAGACATCCGCTTTGATGACGACGAGTTTCCCCTCTTGATTCATCTGCTGGTTGCATCGCCCTTCACCGCAACTGAGAAAACAGGCACTTCACACAGAGTTGCAGGTCGTCGATGCCATCGCGCCCATTCGACAGCATGGCGCAACGCCACTCCGTGGAGTCTCCATCCCACCTCGACGGCCTCTGGGTCACTATCCCCAGCACTGCCGTTGGCGGAGATGAAGACAAGGCGGAGTCAATGCCTGATCGCGTGCGGCGTGTTGAAGCCGACCTGCAAAACATTGACGCATTCTATAACGTGTCCATATCCGAAACGCGTCTCGTGCGTCTCAAGGAATACTACTCTACAGAGCTCACGTCACTACAGGAAGTCGACTTTGCCTCGCTGACCCAGCAAGACAAGGTCGACTATCTTCTCCTGAGGAACTTTCTGAAACGCAAGTCTCACCAGGCTGACGATGATAGGAGGGCGGCTAAGCTCATCTCGCATGTGCTGCCGTTCATCCCCATCGTCATGAAGCTTCGTGACATTCGCGATAATGTCAAGGAGGTACACCACAGGGACATGGCGCTTGACCTGGACACTATCCGCACCATGACAGAAAATGTTCAGCAAGAGGTGCTGAATGGGAAAGTCAAGGTTAACCAGACAATCGCCTACAAGGCATCAAAGGCTCTCCAAGAGCTGCAGCGCCACCTTACCGAGTTCTTCGATTTTTACTCTTCATATGACCCGCTCTTCGATTGGTGGGTGACTAAGTCGTGGAAAGCAGCAGACAATGCTTTGACGCAGTATCTCCCTGTAGTGCAAAGGGAGCTTGTCGGCATGCACGGGGATGGCAAAGACGACATCATCGGGGAACCCATTGGTCGCGAGGCGCTCCTTGTTGAGCTGGAAGCCGAGATGATCGCGTACAGCCCGGAGGAGCTGCTTGGCATTGCTAACAAGGAATTCAAGTGGTGCGAAATACAGATGAAAGCGGCAGCCAAGGAGCTCGGGTTCGTCGACGACTGGAAAAGTGCCATGGACTACGTCAAGCAGCAGTCCGTCCCCCCAGGCGAGTACACGCGAGTCGTCAAGGAACTGGCACGCGAAGGCGCCAATTTCGTTCAGAAGCACGACCTTGTCACCGTTCCTCGGATTGCCAACGAAACATACCCCATGTTCATGATGGATGCAGAACAACAAAAAGTGTCCCCGTTCTTCCTGGGGGGATCGGCCATCCTCGTCGCGTATCCCACAGCGGACATGCCATTTGACCTGAAGGAGATGGTGATGCGTGGCAACAACAGGCATTTTGCCCGTGCCACCGCATTTCATGAGCTGATCCCGGGTCACCGCCTGCATTTCCACTACATATCGCGATTCCAGACCCATAGGTCTTTGTATAACACAGGCTTCGCCATCGAAGGCTGGGGCCTGTACTGGGAAATGACCTTTTGGAACCGCGGCGACTTTTTCGTATCCCCCGAGGACCGCATTGGCACGCTATTCTGGCGTATGCATCGTTGCGCGCGCATTATACTGTCCCTCAAGTTCCATTTGGGCGAGATGTCGCCGCAGGAATGCATAGACATGCTGGTGGACACGGTCGGACACGAGCGATCGACGGCAGAGGGCGAAGTGAGGAGATGGTTCAATGGCGATTATCCGCCGCTGTACCAGATCGGATACATGATTGGCGCCTTGCAGCTGATGAATCTGCGTCAGGAGGCGGTGAGCAGCGGGCGGTATACCGAGAAGCAGTTCAACGACAAGTTCCTCAGGATGAATGCCATTCCGATTGAGATGGCGAGGGCGCTGACGCTGGATACCGAGCTGACGGCTGATTTCAGGCCTGAGTGGAGGTTTTACAACTGATATGTAGTCGGAGATCTGGTAATTCACGAAGAGGAGACTGAACGGACATGGGGTGAAGTGTTGAAGCCCCAAACCATAGCACGTATATATCTCGTGGTAGTAATTATAGTCACACATTACAAAGGAAAGAAAATGCTATGCAAACGAAAGCTTCCACATCCCAACGCCAACCAAACCCATCCATCATTCTACTCAAAACAGACATTCAAGAAGCATTCGGCTCGTTAGAAATCGACCTCATCCTCCTCCAGCAGCTCCACTCCACTATCAGGCCGCCTCCGCATCTTGCCCTGCCTCCTCGCCAGCTCGCCAGCAAAAACAGATGCCCTCTTCCCTCCAACCCGTTCTCCAACCGGCGAGCTAGCATCGCTCCCATCAGCAGTAGCGCCCGCATCTTCATCGCGGCCCCTCTTGGGCGAGTCCAGAAACTCCTGGCTCATCACCAATGCCCGCTGCAGCTCCTCCTTCATCGCATCCATGGCCGCCTTCGCCTTGAGCTTCCCATTTTCCATCTGCGTCCTGAGTCCTCCATTCTGCAAGCGCAGCACGCGAATCGTCTCGTGCGCCGCCCGAAGCGAACTGTTTACGCGGTCAATTTCGCCGCGCAGCTCCAGGACACGCGCGTCACGGAGGGCGAGGGAAGCGCCGTGGCGCTTGTTCATCGACACGACATGTCTGGTGGTGCTGTCTTCTACTTTGTTGATTTCGTGCTGGAGCGCCTCCGATTGCTTGACTGCTTCGGTGAGTTTGGCTTCCAGGGCGGAGATGGTTTCGTTGTTGGCGGAGATGGTCTGTTGATGGGAGCTGGTTTGGGCGCTGTGTGTGGATTCTGCTTCGCGGCCTTGTTGCTCCATCCTCTCCACCAGATTCTCGAGCTCTTTGATGTCTCGAATGTAGCCGTCCACTGCACCCTTCAGCCTGTCGTTGCCGATCCCCAATTCCTGTATTCTCAGGTTCTTCTCATTCATGAGTCGCTCGGCCTTGGACATTTCTGCTTTCAGGCCATCCATGACAGAGACCCTCGTATCAAGCTGCTTCCGCAGCGACTGCTCAATCTCGTGGTACTCATCGATGGCATCGTCGCTCTCCTTGGCCTTCTTGGCCAGTTCACGCAGCCGCGTCAGCAGCAGATCGAGGACCTCGGCGCCGTGCGATGTAAGGGGCAGAGAGATCTCGCCGGGGGTGAGGTACTCGAGCTCTAATCTGGCGGCGCGGAAACCAGAGGATAGCGAGGTAATCATTTCGCTGGCGTCGCTGCCGGAGAAGCCGAGGTCCGTGATGGATGAGGTGAGGTGGGTGAGGGCGGTGCTTCGGTCCGACATGCTGCGCATGAGCACTTCGATGCGCTGCTCTAGCGCCTCGACTGGCGACGAGGGGGCGTCGGGGCCTTCTGACGTCGAGGCGACTGGAGAGAGCTGCTGAGAGAGGCGGTCACCAAATGCTTTGTAGGTGTCCAGAGTTGTCGTGAGCTTGGTAACCTCGAGTCGCAGCGACTCCAACTCCTCCTCTAGGTGTTGTTTTGCAGGATCTGGGAAGCATGCTTGGACACCGGCGTGGGACTTTGGCGTCAAGAAGTTGGGTCTGGAGCTGGGAGTGGCGGGCATGCAAGGGCTGGTAGCAGGAGGCGTTGGGAACGAGTTGCGCCCCCTCGATGGCGTCCCAGTGATGAACTCTCCCATCGTAGCATCTCCAAAGGGCTCATCCTCGGGAGACATATCCATGAAGTCATCGGCAAACGGATCGCGGGCCGCCAACGTCCAGTCATAGTGCCGCGTCTCATCGGCAGTCTCCCTCGACCGAGCCTTCAGCTCGCTCTTCAGGTCCGCAACCTGCTGCTCCAGATCCCATATGCGCTCCGTGTCAATGACAATGGTTGCGTTCTGGAGTTCGTAGATCTCCCTGTCCTTGGACTTCAACGCACTCTTGAGACGCGAGATCTCGCCCTGCGATACTTTTGCCCTATCTTTCTTTTCTTGCTCGAGCTTGTTGAGCATGTCGCGCAGGTTGCTGCGGCGGATGCGACGTTCTACCCGTCCGTCCATGGTCTGTCGGAGGGTTTGGAGAGTGGCTTGTCGGTGCAGACGACCGGTTGAGCCGGGAGACTGAGCGGCGATGCCATTGCTGGTAGTTCTGGCCGGCGTGGAGGCTCGACGACGCTTGGAGGTCCCGATTGAGGTGCGGCGGATCATCGGGGTGAGACCGCTCGATGAGGCACCGTGGTATTGGCCTGGATCGGAGAAGCGAACGCCCCTTTTTGCTCTGCGAGGTGTTTTGGGCTCTGCCCCGGAGGGGATTGCCTCTGAAGGCTCTGCAGGGCCCATGCTTCGACGAGGCCGCCTTACAGCGATGGGGACGTCGAGGTCAGCCATGCTTCACGGGCTTTGCTGATAGGGAGTGTATTGAAGGGTAGCCTTTACGAGTTTCTCGGTTCACCTCAGTGACCTCAGAATGGGTGAAGAAGGAAACCAAACAATCGACAAGTAAACAACAACAAAGTAGGACAGAACAGAAACCGCGTCAACCATCTTTCAAAAAGAAGACGTGTCGCACCAGCCCGACACCTGGCCACCAGGTGGTGAGCCTCCCGCAGAGCCGTGTCCTTGTTTACATATTCCCTAACGCGGTTTAGCTGCCGGTCACCGGGCGGCCGGCCCCACGCCGCCGACGTGCCCTGACAGCCAACCGTTTCCGAGGCGGCCGGGGTGTTTCGAGACCTGCACGGGGTGGCTTGTGGATTTGTTTTTGTTGGCCTGGGGAGCGATGCAGCGGTGGGCGCGCGCAGTGCGGCCTCTAGCGTTGGGGTTAGCTTGGTGTTTGAGAAATTCACGGCTGGGCCTGTCGGGCTGGGGTATCTGCGGCGTGCATGGCTTGGGCAGCGTGAATGAAGGGCCGTATTTTATCGAGATTGGAGGACCCCTCGACCGTGAGTGCGGCGAAGCTTGGACCATGTTGTGATGGGAGTCGAGCGGAATCCTGAGCATTCGATGCCGTCCATGGTGCAGAGAACCAACCGAGCGACGATGACTATTGGAGTAGAATGTAGAATTCCTTTGTCCTTTTATTTCGGTGTCCATCTCTCTCGCTCCGCCACATTACGCCCCAACTATCCCATTGACTGCGGTAAGGCTCCGCGGTTGTATAACTTAGGGATTGTTGTCAATCAAAATTCACTGTGTTGACAGTACATTAATTCAGGTGCCTTATGTATGAGCTAAGAAGTAGCACGAACTAGTATCTCATCAGCCATCAAGGATTAATAGATGGCAAACAGGGTCAGTTATGATAAGACACAAATAGTGGGCATAGATACCTACCTGGAGCCTTACCGTAGTCGAAGGGATGGTTTTATATTCCCCAAGCGAGCTGTTATGTCATGTGCTTGCTCCAACGCTGGTAGCTAATGGGTGCATCTGTTGTCACGGTGGGCTTCCGTGAGTATCATGTGGTCGCTTTCCGCGCTTCAGCCCTACGCATAAGCTGGTCCTCTCCGCCGAGTTGAGCAATGGGACGAATCGAATCATGCGAGGACTAGCCCAAGGTCCCCTGATTAGGCGTTGGGATATATCCGCAGTATCTGGGGGAATATAGAATGTCCAAAATGTCAGACGGGAGACAATTGGCATTGTAAATACAGAGTACCGAGTATTGATTCTCTCATTCGCGTCTAGTGCATCATCAACGTGCCCCACTATGCACGCTCTGCACACTTTTGCTTGCCCCTCATGGCGATGCTCTGCCCCTCGCGCAATGTACCTCCATGACCTGTTTGGCCGTGAGGGTACCTCGTCTCGTACCCGGCCCATGCCCCGAAGCAGCAGTGCTCCCCACTGCAAGCGGCGCACCAATAACGGGCGACGCTCCCCGAACAACAGTTGCAGCTGCTGGGACCCTCCTGCCTGCTCGTCTGCACGCTAAGCCAACTGCCACCACTGTAGGCTGCAGGTGTCGAGAGCCGTGGCGTCCACTAGCATGAGCACTGAGCGTCGACTTTGGTTGGCGGTGGGTTGTAATATGTAGCTTCGTGCGACGGCCTCGATCTTGCCCGTCGCAAACTTCGCTCGCCATTCATCAATCACCCTGAACGCTGCCTGCCGCTCCCTCACGCCCCAACTCGCCAGATGCATCAGCAGCGTCATGGGATTGCTCAGCTAAAGCGTCAGCGCCAGACATCAAGCAGCTGCACCGTCACCCAGAGACGCCGCCATGCCGCCCTTGTTTTCGGTTACTGCGCCGGCATCCGCCCGCAAGGTCAAGTTTGTCGCGTCCGATCCCAACCGTGGGGGCTTGCCCGTCAAGCGGAAGCAGGTCCAGCACGCCTGTGCGGCTTGTCGGAGAAAGAAGGTGTGTGTGCGTGTGCGTGCGTGCGTGCGTATGCGTGTGCGGTGGCCGTGTATCACCATGGGCTGCCTCGTCGCTGGCGTGAATACACACTTGCCCATACGCCGACCATCTGGATATCCAATAGCTGCTAACAACTTCTGTCTTGGTGGTAGAGGCGATGCATCCACGCAGAGGATGCCGCTGTGGACGATTGTGCGACTGATGACCATGCCGGCCATGACTCGTCTCCCTCTCAGGAATCGTAGGCTCCCGTGGCTCACGCCGTCATCCACGAAATTCTCACCATTACTAATGATGCAAACAGCCCTGCGACGCACTCCTCCAGTATCACGCCTCAAGGCCGACCCGCGCAGCTTGTCGGGCAGCAGAACGGCTATCATGGCGGCGCTCACGCATCATTGAGCAATGGTCAGGAGAGCTCCTTAGCGACGCCGCCGCAGGCGCTTCCGGGCCAGGATGACCATCTCAGTGCTCAGCCCTCACGCTTTGTCGGCGACTTGAATCCCGAAGGCATCTTCATGGAGGCAGCCGCGTCCGTCGCAGCACGCCAATCATCCCAGAAAGGCGACGTGGGCATGTGGCTTCCCTCGGCAGCCAAGGACGGCGGATCCAGCAACCTCTCACAGTTCATCACATCACGCCCGCCCCCCGTCATGGATCGCTTCCTGCTGCCTTTTGTCAGAGACCATTGCCTGTCTTGCCTCCCCCCCGACGAGGACTTTGCTAAGCTGAAGGCCTGCTTTTTGCAAAAGATTGACCCAATCTTCCCCATTATTCCTACATCCGCCCTCACGGGGCCATTGGACGATCCCTGCAACGTGGTTTTACGACAGCTGGTGTGCTTGGCCGCCGGTAACGACTGTGAGATGGATCCGCATCGTCGGTTAAAGAGCCGGGGGTCGGACATACTCTCTCCGCAAGAGTTCAACCAGACGCTGTCGTCTGCAGTTCGCGCTCTCCTGGAGACGAGCATCATTACCGACAGGGTCCTGCACATACAAGCCCTTACCATGCTGTCCCTGTACGCCCAGCCAACCTGTGCGGAAGAGGCAGATCTTCCCGCACAGCTCGGCGGCAGAGCCATTCATCACATACAGACCCTGGGGCTGCATCTCTTGCGCTATAATGCGCCAAATTGCGACTACTTGGTCATACTGTTCTGTGCTGTCTGGGCGCTCGACCGCATAAATGGCGCCATATACGGACGGCCATGCCTCATCCATGAGCGTGACATAGGCGCTGATTTTGCAGATTGTATAAAGAAATGTCCCCCTGCCTTTCGGCTTCTGCTCTCGGTCGTCCAGTGGTTGGACCAAGTTGTCGAGCTGTATCGTCCCGGGCCCAGTGCTGAAGCCTCTGGTCTGGAAAAGGTTGCCTACATTGATCTTCCTGTGCTTGAGGCCATGATTGTCGACGCAGACGCGGTCAATGTCCCGTCGCCACTCATTGGTGAGCTTCCCTACTACCCATGAACGAAGACGTGTTTTGTCGTTTGCTGACTTTGATCACAGCAACAATCGAGACGTTTTATCACGCCGTCATCATTCTCTCGTGTCGCTTACCTCGCCCCGGGACCTTGACAGCAGCCTCCACGCTTCCCCCTCCATCAGCCAACGCCCGCCGCTCTCTCGCCGCTGAGCGCATCGCATGCGCTGTGCCGAGGGACTGCCTCAGCTCCGTGCCGTTTGTCCCCTACGCCATCTCCTTGTCGCTGAGTGTCGAGTACCGCAAGATGCGACATAGCCGCTTACCAATGTTTCGAGCGAGGGCCATGGATGCTTTCAAGCGCAACTGCGGCATGCTGAGAGTCTGGTCTGATTACTACTGGAGCGCAAATGTGGTTGCTGGCCTAGGCGAACGGGTGCTGAAGGAGGTGGAGAGGGCGGCTACAACGCTCGCGCGCGAGGCAACCCCGGTGATATCCGACGCAGAAGCAAAGGTGGACGCCAATGGCCAGGACAATGTTGCCTTGCAGCCATCCAGTTTTTCGATGGGCGATCCATCCATGACAAACCTCACTGCCGGTCTAAACAATATGGTAGACTTTTCACTTATTGACGCCGTCTCGGGACAGGACGTGTTTGGCCACATCGACCCCAGCTTCAATCTTGATGCTGTGGAGGACGTCCTCGAAGCAAATCTTGATATTGGACTACAGGTGAACTGGGGTGACTGGGGGCAGTTTGCCACATGAAGGATGTACTATCGGGCTATTAGCTTGACACAATAAACCCGCCAGACGTCTTGAATAGAGGCTGCCCCACGACCCACGGCTGAACAGACTTGGAAGAATTAATTACGTTTTGAAGTGTATCGTGCTTCTCTATCGATCATCCTACCCGAGTCGATTGCGAACGGCGTTACGCGCGAAAACAGAAAACGTCTGACGAATGTACTCCACGCTTGTTGACGTTACCCTTCGACCACCTTCTACATGGGATGTAGTATCGTGCTAGATGACGACAAGGACTCCCCCGACGCTGCTAGCAGATCAGATTGGCTGGGGAAACGGGCTAGGCTGAGCTTGCGATGTGAGCCAGAAGCGATTTGGGCCCTGAGTTAGCGATGCCTGACACCCACTTAATACGATGGAAATTTAGACATAACAAGGGCACGTTACGTGCGAGATGGCGTTTATGGAATGGTACGGAACAAGAAATCACGATATGCATTAGGATTGAAACACGACCGCCGCCAAGGTCACATTTGTAGCTTAGATTCAATGTGCAGACTACAACACGTTTATCATGGCTCTTCCTTTCGGCTGTCTACTTCGGAGAAGGCGACAGCGCACACGGGAGATGCTTGAGAGAAATAATGTGGAAATAATGTGAAGCCAGAAACTCCACCAAATTGCGCAACTCAGTGTTTTAATCCGCCTCGGTAGGCTTGACAAGCTCTCCCCAAACCCGGGGCATCACGCTCCATGGCTTCTCATCACCCGCAAGGCTTTCCAAATTCTCCCATCGACCCGCGGCAAGAATTACTTGCCTGACGTCGCGGTTCAGATTGCAGCCGATCAAAGGGTGCCACGAGATGTTGCAAAGCCTATTTCACATCAGCGAGGACGTCTATTTAAGCGCAAACTTGGACATCTGCGCCGTCCAAGACATCAGCTGGAGGTGTACCTACTCTGCACGGTAGCCGTGAGCCAGTCTGAGCTCTGGCAAATGCTCCCAGAAGATGAGCTTGCCCCCTGGCTTGAGCAGTCGGTAGAGCTCCTTGGCCGTGGCGTAGGGATCGGGAACAGAGCACAACACTTGTATGCTCAGAACTGTGTCTAGGCTTTCAGCGACCACGCCATGGCGCTCGAGGAGGTCGCTCTCCTGGACACCACCGATGACGAGCTCGTATATGTCCTCCAGGCTCTGCTCATGGATCTGGGCCTCAATGTCCGGGGCAGAGTGGAGGTTGCTCTCCACGCCGACGATGCGGGTCACCTTGTTCTTGTCGTAATGGCAGAGCTGGTTTCCGAGACCGGGGCCCAGCTCGAGGACTACACCACTGGCAGAGGATACGAGCTTGGGGACGGCGGTGTGTTGTTGTTTCGAAGCGGACGAAGTGCTCGTCTGAGCAATTGGTCAGTCTTTTTGTTTCGGTGCGGGATGAGGAGCTTGGGGGAACCTACTCAAGGTTGTGAACCAAGTGTGGTGGCCTAGCTCTTGGAGCTTGCTGAAGCTGAAGAGCGTGCTGTAGTTGCCATTGAAGAGTGCTTCTTTGGCGTTGACGTAGATGGCTGGGTGATTGTTTATGTTAGCAGGCTGCGTAAAAGGTGGTGATGGAGCGCGGGAGACCATACCCCATATGCCGTATCGTATGGGATCCCAGAGCTCGGTGTAGCTATTATAGCGTTCTTTCCAGTCCCAAGGCATGACGCTGTGTGGTATGGGATTGCTCTGCTCGTATATGCGTCTATGGAATGGAAAGGCAGTACGTGTAGGATGATTTAATTTGTGTGATGTGAGGCGACGGTAAGTAACCTGGTGGTGTAAGTGACGGATGGAGCACGCCATTCGGCACGCAACACGACATGCCAAACACAGCAACAGTAAGATAAACGGTACAGCAACATGCCTATAGAGCAAATTAGAACCCCATACCGCGCTATCGAGGCATTGCGACCTGGCACGTCTACATGGCGACCAGGCGAGAGCAAGCGAGGGCCGGCCGCCGCGCCAGCCGAGCAAACAAATGAGACGACGGCTGACTGCTCGTTCTGGTAATTTTGGTGGGGGGGGGAGCGCAGTTAAGGGGGCAGGAGTGCGCTAGCGGGGGCGTCGCTGAATGAGAGTAGGCCTAGGGTTGAATGGTGCGTGGGCTGATGTGAGTAAGCGACTGCATGTGCGAGATATAAATCGATGACGGGAGTGCCCGTTGAATGTACGGCGTGGTATTGTGGTTGCAAGGTATGAGAGGGATGAGAGGATGGACTACTAATCACGCTGGGTTGTCACTGGGTGTTGTCAGTCTAGGCCATTCAGTCTTTGTTGGTGCATGACGCGCTCTTTGGTGCTGTGATGCGTGAGATTTCGGTTTCGCGTGCACTTCATCTAGGTGTAGGACGTCTGTTGAATGCCCTGAGTTATAAAGTAGAGCTCAAGAGTGAGTGCTGATGATACGGCGATACGGCGATCCGTTAAATGCCGCGACAGGACCAAAGCAACTGGAGATATACAGGTCGTTCTAGTACGTGCGTTGGAGCTACAACATCATGCTTGGCCACTCTGCGCCTTCTCGTAGCACAGTGTAGAGCAGCAGAGCAGCGGAACGTATCAAGGTCGGCTTATGCTATTCGTGTGGAATTGCAGAAGTGACGTCTGCACCACACCTCACCTATATCCTCCCCAGTTATAAACGGGTTCTGTGGTGTTTTGAAGATATCTTGTCATTCACCGCAAGCTTAAAGGTGGCATGTGACAGAGTTACAGGCAGCAGTGGGACGGTTCCTAAGGGATGAGCCTCTGTAGTACAGGCGTCAGGGCGTACAGGTGTCAGGACGTCCAGGGACCAGGAGGATCCTCGCGCCAATTCCATCTTCATCTCCAACCGTAAACTCACACTACCTGAAGGCCCAAACATTGGCTACAATCAATATCATTGACCATTTTTCTCGCTAATCGAGAGCAAGTCTCCCGCTCGTGGCTTCATGTAACAGTTTTTGAGCGAAATTAGCAGACAAGCGAGCCGTCGCCGTCATGTGATGCTGCCTTGGCACAGCCCCTTCATCTCACGCGTCTGCTGCGTGGAGATAAAAAAAAGAGAAATATTGGTTCAATCCACAAATCGCCATCAACACCGCCACCTCCTCCTCCGCTGCCGTCGCGGCGCCGGCCTCGCCATGAATTTCGGAAAGACGGTTGGCACTGCGTGCGCGTCGTTCGCCGTCACCAATATTGACGACATCTTCGTCCTCGTCACCTTCTTTGCCGAGTCCTCCACCAGCAGGAACTTGACGCCCCTCAAGGTCACTCTCGGCCAATACATTGGCTTCACTGTAATCGTCGTCATCAGCATGATCGGTTTCGGCGTCTCGCTGGTCATCGCCTCTGAGCCGATTGGGTTCCTTGGCCTGCTGCCCATCATCCTGGGTATCTGGAAGTTTTTCGAGCTCGTGATGCCGGATGATGAGGATGACGACGAGGCTAGCAAGATTGCCGGCATCAAGAGCATCATCAAGGTGTCAACCGTCACGGTCATGAATGGAGGCGACAACATCGGAAACCTATGTGCCGCTGTTCGCACAGGCCAGGGGCGCCGAGATAGCTGTCTATGTTGTCGTGTACTACATCCTGCTCGGCGTGTGGTGCCTGGTCGCCTATCTCGTCATGAAGCAGAGGCACATCCTAGCCTTGGTTCAAAAGTACATTGCGGTGCTAATCCCCCTTCTTTACGTGGGTCTCGGCATCTTCATCACCGTCAAGTCCGACTGCTACCCGTGGTCCATCGAGCACATTGATCGGTCGGCTCCGGCAAACCCCGGGAGAGCCATCATGGCAGGCGTAACTGTCGCTATTTTCTTGACGTGCATTGGCGGCATGTGGTGGTTCAGATGGTCGAGAACGAGGTCTGATCAGCCGTCCCCTGACATTGACATGGCTGTCACAGCAGAGGCTCCTCAACCGACTACAGATGGTGCCGTCGATGCTGCACCGGCGCCAACAGATATCTCCTCACCAGCTGCGGAGGACCGTATCACAAATCCCACAGACGAAAGTGTGAAAGGCGTTACCGATCGGCTCGTTAAATACGTGCTCGTCTCAAGAACCGTTTTCTTCGTTCCCAAGATGCAGGCCAAGGAGACGCAGGCCAGGGCAACGCAGCTGTGGAGAGAACACTCGGTCAACGACTCGTCTAATACGTGCGAAATCTTGCAAGAAGAGGCCATGGCCGAATATTCTCTGGGTAGCTACCCCAGCAAAGCCTGCACGGCTTGGCTTCTTAACTCGGATTTTCGGAGGGAGAATCGATAATCCTCAAAGCCGCATCATTTCGAAGCGCCAAGTTCGACAATGGAAACGGCATTTCTGAGTTCCGAGTAGAATAGGAAACGCCACCGCCTGGAGCCGTAGCTACCCCCGGTCGATTTGACAAGGAGATGGAGAGGATATCTAACCGCTGTGTTGGCTCAGCCAACTAGCCACTTCAAAGAGCGGCCTTCTGCCAATATTTGCAACAATGTCATGAAACCAGCTAGCTATTGCAATCCAATGCTATCTAGGCCTAGGAATCATCTTTTAGGCAACGTCCGAGGCTGTCATTTCGCTAGACTAGAGCACCCGCCTCGCAGGCTAACAACTTATTTGGTACAAATATCTCCTCGGAAAACATGGGTAGTTGAATACGACGTGGATAATTTGGGACCCCTATTTCTGTAGACTTGGTCACTAAATACTAGAGAGGAAATCGAGTGTCAAGACAGGTACGACGCCTTTAGCGGGAAGTGTTCTTACATGGCGGGAGAGACTGGGGCGTGATTGGAATCATTAGGCAATTGAGGCTTGGATGTCAGCAGCAAACGTCACCTCGACATTGCGAGGCAAACCCCATTTGAATATCAGCCACGGTGCATTCGTTTGCCCTCCCCTCATTGGTCTCCATGTTGGTCGTATCGGTGCTGAAAGATGGCTTCCAGCCTCTTCTCTCATCCCGCGCAATCCTTTTGCATTACTTCACCGTACATGAACTGGGGTTCAGCTCCAGTTTAACTGCGCATCACGTCTCTCGGCATCCCTGTTCCGTCCGGCCTGGCTCAAAAGCCTGCCACCCTATTCGTCCCGGGGCAATATTTCCTGCACCGTCCTCGAACACGTCAGGTCTGCAGGAGCAAGCACTCCCGGACTTGTCGATTACGAGCAGCACAAAAGTGCCCGATCCAGGCCGATGCATGAGCTGAGGTGAATGGCAATGCATGAGCTGAGTTGAATCGCGATGCATGAAGCGTGGGGCTAAACTCTCTCAGGCTTGCCGGCGACTATGATCCCGCGGTGAGACATTGCTAAAAAATTCGTTCTAGTCGCCCGTTGCCCATTGGATGGACCCAAATGGACAATGGAGTCTGGGCAGGGCACAATGGACAGGGCACAATGGACAAGGCACAATAGGCGGATGCTTCATGCCACCTACCAAGTATTGACACGAGCTGCTGCGTGTCGTCTCTTCGGCGATTTCATCGGATCTGTCTGTACCGAGAAACCAGTTTTTGGGCTTCGTGTGGCAACCATGCTTGAATGTCTCACATCTTGGCATTCACCTGTCATAGGTAGACTGCAATAAACCGTCTATGGCGCATGCCCCATCACATTATTTTGATTTGCGATAATCTGTGCGGCTGTTTCTACGCATTGACTCTCCAGTCAAGATCTAGCTTCTATGTCTCATGGTCCGATGGATTGATACTGACAACTGCAACTGCAGCATCACGACTCGAGAGTACTGACGACGAACGCTTTTCTCACCACCAGAGCTCAGGCGATGATGCTTCTGGCCATCTCTGCATCTGGCTTGGGCATAATAGGCCTCCTCTCTCTCATTGGTCTCGTCTCCTTCGCTGCCCAAGCCCGGAACAGAACGCCGCCGGATAACTTTTACGAGGACCAAGATGGCAAAAGCACTCCTGAGAGCATGGTCGCGTTCTCGAACAGGAAGCCAAAAATATGTGTTCTAGCTTTGGCAGCCACGGAGACTGCGTTGTCTATAGCCGTTTCTGTTTTGTCAACATGTGAGCCACTTCACCATGGCCTCTTTATCGAGAACTGGATCTCTACCGTAGCTTGGGTAAGTCAGTCGAGCTGATATTCAGCTTATCTTTCTCATCTGTTGATTAACCCTCTATTGTTTCATCCCAAGAAGACAACTGACTAGTTGTTTAACACTTTCTAGACACTCATCCTCCTACAAGCTATTTTGATCAGTGCGCATCATTCGCCAGTGCAATCGTACAACCTCGGCTTTTGGGCCATGCTTAGTTGTCTCATTGCTTCTGGCGTGGCCGTAACCTTGTCGCTGCACGCCTCCAATTATGCCTCTCCGACAGAGGACGTCGAACCTGTTCTTCGGCTGGCCCAGATAATGATTTCTATACCTCTGTTCTTTTCTTGTGGGTCACTTCCTCGCCGCCCCGAGGTGTTCTACAACGGTGAAAAGGTGGCTTCAGAGATGACAGCCTCAATTATTAGCAGACATACATGGTCTTGGGTTGGACCGCTCCTGAGGCTTGCAAAACAGAATGGAGACCTACAGGAAACCGAAATCCCCCGACCGGACCACAAGATAAGAGCGGAAGGCCTCGTAAAGGCATGGAATAATGCCAACCACGAAGGCACCCTTCTTCGCTCACTGCTACGCGCTTACGGCCCACGCTTAGCAATGCAATGGAGTCTCATTGTCATTCGATGTGGGCTTGGACTCGCGCCGTTTTGGGCTCTACTACAACTTATTAAGCTCCTAGAGGACCGAGACAAGGGGTTGGATTCGTCGAATGAAGCCTGGGGATTCGTTCTTCTCATGGGTATCTTTACGCTGACTGAACAGGTAAGCTTGGCATTTCGCAGGAGTTCCTCATCTGATCTCGCAGTTTTTGACACCCAGGAAGTGGATTAATAGCTGGATTAACTGGATGGCAAATGCCTGGTTCCTTGTCCCCATCAGAGGGCAACTATCCGCTCTCATCTTCGAGAAGTCCCTTCGACGCAAAAATGTCAAGAACGCCGAGAATTCGGAGGCTGCTACTATCGATGGTCAGCCCAAAGACAGCATTTCAACCAAGGATGAGGAGTGCAAGGACGAGGGTGAAGATGAAAACAGTGTTCTGAAGTCATCGCAGGCTATTGTGAACCTCGTTGGGGTCGATACTAACCAAATCGCCAGCTTCTTCATGTTCCAGACCTTCATTGTAGATTCCATTGCCGAACTTCTAATCTACTCCACCTACCTCATTCACATCATAGGCTGGATTCCATTTGGCGCTGGTTTTCTCGCATGGGCAACCTTGTTTCCGCTCAATTTAGTCGGTACCAAGTATTACTTACGAGCAGAGAATCGCCTCATGAGGAATCGCGATGCAAAGCTTGCCGTGGTCAATGAAGCCCTATTGGGTATACGTCAGATCAAGTTCTCAGCGGCGGAGGACCAATGGGAGAAGAAAATACTGAAGATGCGCGAGCTAGAGATATCCGCCCTCAAGAAAGCGTTCATAGGAGATAGTCTTTTGACCTTTTGCTGGACGTTTAGCCCTATCCTTCTTGCTGCCGCTGCATTGGCAACTTATTCTATCCAGCAAGGCTCACTGTCTCCCTCAATTGCCTTTGTCAGTATTGGCATTTTTAAATCCTTGCAAGCATCGTTGTCGGCTCTGCCAGAGCTCTTGACAGACGGCATAGATTCCCTCGTTTCGATCAGGCGGATCGACAAATACCTGGGTGGCCCAGAAATGAAGAAGTACTTGACAAAAGGCCATGATGTTGCTTTCGAGAATGCTGCCATTTCTTGGCCCTCGGACGAGGACACCGCAAAGGATGGCCAATTTGTTCTGAGAAACATCAATCTATCATTCCCTTCTGGGGAGCTATCAGTCATCTCGGGGAAAACAGGCTCCGGGAAGTCTCTGCTTCTGAATTCTCTGATTGGCGAGGCCGAGTTGCTGGAGGGATCCATCTACTTTCCGAAAAGCGCGGATCCTCTTGAGCGGAACGACAGTAAAGCGCACCCAGGCGACTGGATTTTGCCAGCGTCGGTCGCCTTTGTCGGACAGGTCCCCTGGTTGGAAAGCGCATCGTTGAGAGACAACATCTTGTTTGGGCTTCCGTTCTTGGAAGACAGATACCAGACGGTCTTGCATATCTGCGCATTGCAAAAGGACATTGAGATACTACCCGATGGAGACAAGACGGAGCTCGGTGCAAACGGTGTCAATCTCAGCGGAGGCCAGAGGTGGCGTCTCACGCTCGCCCGTGCCATCTACTCGAGGGCCGAGATTCTCATCATGGATGATATTTTCAGCGCCGTAGACGCCCACGTTGGGCGACAGATATACGAAAACTGCCTCGCTGGTCCCATATGCAAGGGCAGAACTCGGATCCTGGTCACGCATCATGTCGCGCTGGTTGAGCCCATTACAAAATACCTCGTCGAGCTGGATGAAGGAACTGTATTGCACGCTGGTCTGACATCTGATCTTGAGGAAGATGGTACACTCGCGCGTATCAAGAGTCACGAACACAGTGAAGCTCAAGCTGAGATCGCAGAACAGGTATCTGGTAACCGGAAACTCGTGCGGCAACATTCGCAGCTGTCATCATCGGAGAACACGACAATAATTGACGAAGAAGAAACAACTTCCCTTCAAAAAGGACATTCCAAGACGGCAAGAAAGTTTGTACAAGACGAGACTCGTGAAAGGGGTGTGGTCAAGAGGCACGTCTATGCGACGTATATGAAGGCCTGTGGTGGTTTGCCTGTATGGGCAGTTTATGCTGCAGTTTTCCTTGCTTACGAAGCTGGGAATTTGGGTAAGTGGATCCATTTCCCTTGGGAGTAAAAAGAGACGAGGACTGACATTCTCTTCTTCTTCTTTTGCAAGGACGCAACTGGTGGGTTCGTATTTGGACAGATGTTGGAAACCAGTCACCACCCTTCGTGAACGCTTCGCACCATCAAACCGACATGGCATATAGCATGACATACCAACACAGCACTCTACACGCATCTGCTATTCGTCCTACGCATGTTACTAAAGGAAATGACTACGATCTCTACTACTACCTGTGGATATACGTGTCCATATCCGTGACGAGCGGTCTAGTTGGAACATTTCGGTTCGTCTGGTCGTTTGTTATGAGCATCAGGGCGAGTCGATCCATATTCCAGAGCATTCTGTTCACCGTCCTGAGAACTCGATTGCGGTGGCTCGATACAGTCCCCGTCGGTCGTGTGTTGAACCGCCTGACTGCGGACTTCAAAGCGATCGATAATAAGATCTGCCTGGCTATAGGATTTGTATTGTGGCATGGCCTGACTCTAGGCGGTATCTGCATTGCCGCTTTTCTCGTATCTGGCTACATGCTCCCCTTGGCCGCTATGCTATTTATTGGCGGCGGCTACATTGGTTACTATTACATGCTTGCCGGACGACCCGTCAAACGCCTCGAGAGCAACGCCAAGTCGCCTGTTTTCGAAATCTTCAGCACCTCTCTGGCTGGAGTATCGACACTCCGAGCCTTTGAGAAGAATGGGGTCTACACAGGCCGCATATATCGCCTCCTCGACACCTGGGATGCAATGACGTTCCATATTTCGGGCTTGAACAGATGGCTAGGAGTTCGCATGAGCTTCCTCGGCTCAGCGTTTGTTTCCATGGTTGGCGCCGTAGTGGTCAGCTCCCCGTCCATCAATGCTGCCATGGCTGGCTTCACTCTGTCGTTCGCCTTGGATTTTTCGGAGAACATGGTCATGCTCATACGAGATTATTCCGCGCTGGAGCTCGAGATGAACGCTGCAGAACGCGTCGTCGAGTTTATTGAACTGGACACGGAGGATCTGGGGGGAGAGGTTCCACCAGCGGCATGGCCGACGACTGGTAATATTGATGTCGAAGATCTGGTTGTGGGTTACGATGACGACTTGCCTCCTGTGCTTGACGGTGTCTCCTTCAGAGTGAAGGACAATGAACGGATTGGAGTCGTCGGGCGTACGGGCGCGGGCAAATCGTCTCTCACGCTGGCTTTGTTCCGCTTTCTTGCCGCGCGATCTGGAACCATTGTCATTGACGGCATCGACATTTCCAAGATTCGCCTTCACGATCTACGATCTCGCCTGGCGATCATCCCCCAGGTACATGCCCCCATTATTGAGCGCAAATAAGACTTGTGATTGCTGAAAACAGCGTAGGACCCCGTCTTGTTCTCAGGTACTATTCGAAGCAACCTAGACCCCTTCGACGACCACACCGACGAAGAATTGAGGGACTGTCTCTCCCGAGTCCATCTTACTGGGACTTCTCAGCTTAATACTCCGTCAAATGAGCCCTCGTCTGCAGCGGGCTCGATCTCAGACACCAAAAACACAAACATCTTCAAGGGTCTCTCTAGTGGGATATCGGAGTCTGGTGGCAATCTCTCCCAAGGCCAGCGCCAGCTTCTCTGCATCGCTCGGGCCATTGTCTCGAGGCCGAAGATCATGGTGCTCGATGAGGCCACCTCCGCCGTGGATATGACGACGGACGCCCTCATCCAACGCAGCATACGTGAAGAATTCACTGCCAGCACGCTCATCGTGATTGCGCATAGGCTGAGCACGATTGCGGATTTTGACCGTATTCTTGTTCTGGACGAAGGGAACATTGCGGAATTCGGAACCCCGCGGGAGTTGTGGGATAATGAGGGCGGTGTATTTAGGAGCCTGTGCGAGCACAGCGGTGAGAGGGCCGAGCTGGAGCGCGTTATCCTGGGCAACTCGCCATGGTGTTTACAAAAGTAGCTGTCAGTTGGCTTGCACATAGTATGAGTGAAGCTATATCATGAGTTCTAATCGCAACGTCCAGAAACGAAATCTTTCCAAGTGCTTCCATTTTGTTTCCTTGTGTCAATTCGTCGACTTGACAGACTGGAATTGATGGCTCGTTCAGAGTCTATTTCCGTGCATCTCATTACTTGTCGCATCTTCCTTGTTTTCTTCTCGCACCCCCCCGGATTCCCCACGGATACCTCCATTAACGCGACATACTTTACATTATCCATAATTTCATCTTCCGTCACGCCCATCATCTACCGAAAATGACCTCAAGTCGTGTCCCGAAAGATCAAGCCACCAGCCCGTACCCCAGCTGAATAGAGCCAAGACATGTCTCACATGATGATCGTCACTCCGGCACACCAACTCTTCCTACGGCACTCACGCTGGTCTCCTCGGCTTATTGTGGCTTGACGGGTAAAACAAGATGGAATGCCGCCCGTGCCGACTTTCGCAGACTCAAAGGCCATTCAGGTGGAGACACGGGAAGGGTTGGGTGAGACTGGTGTCGCTCGTGTATCGCGGTAATTGGCGAGATGCTCCCTCGCTGAACTAGGTCACATTCCGTCACATATGCAGCCCGTGCGGAGTATAGGAGCTTGGGAAGTAGTCTAGATCTTTGTTAGGAGTGCTTCCTTGAAGAGTCTTCCGGCGATTATGTGAATGTTGAACGGAGTAGTATTTGGCCGCATGCATAGTTGCCTTCACCGTAGGCGACTTGCCATCTTGAGCATCGGCTGTCATGTATGGATGTTTCGGTACGAGGTGGTAGCAGCCACTGAATAAGGAATCACAGTCTTGGACTCTGTGTGATTCAGATATCGGACCGCTAGAATAGTGCATTCTCATTCCCACCATGCAGTACGAGAGGCTTTGGTATTTGGTCTCGCCCTCCTCCGTATAAAGACCCTTGGGTATTTCGCTCTCACCACACGACAGTCGAGTCTTGACTTGCAATTCCCACCAAGAACAACCCCATTTTGCTTCCAGCCACAGACCCCCAACATCGTTCACTGCGAGCAACTTCAAAATGAATCTTAAACTCCTCATCACTAGCCTCTTCGCGTTCACCGTCCTCGCCGACAACACCATAATTCCTCTTTTCAAAGACCTCAAAAACGACGCCACAGCTCTTAAGAATTCCCTCAACTCCTTCAAGGGAAGTCTCGCCGATGTCCTCCCCCTCACTGAGAAAGCAAACACCCTGGTACAGGCCGTCAATAACGGCGCCGCAACAGTCGCGAAAGCCGATGCCCTCTCTTTCGATGACGCCGTCGCCCTTGCGCAGGTCACCGAGGATCTCAAGACGGAAGCCACTCAGATGATCGATACGGTCATCGCCAGCAAGCCGAATTTTGACAAGCTAGTTGTGGCAAATGGTTTGGTGAAGGGCATCCTTAACAATTTGAGGCTGGGCATTCAAGCTCTTGGAAAAGCTGTTGTTGCAAAAGTCCCGGAGGAAGTTAAACCGGCTGCATCGAAGTTGGTTGATCTGCTGATTGAGCAGATTGCTCGGGGAGTGGCTGCATACAGCTGAGAGGTGAGACGGGGACCAAAGGGAATGGAATGGAATCCAGGATAGTTAGGCTGCTCTCTTAGTTTGGGGTAGCCATGAGTGAAGTGTAGACGAAGTATCTCGGCAGTAGTGAGGAGTTAGAGGGAACTTTGTTGGAAATATAAAGTCTCGAGCCCTCTATTCTTAGCTTGCTACTTTAAAGTGACACATGCAAGACCTGCGTCAGACCCTGTAAAGACGAAGATGGTGAGTGAGGTTTATATCAATTCTGAATATAAAAACAATAACTGCTCATCTAACACCTAACCGCTCGTTGGAGGCGCATCACTGTCCACAGCGTCTTCCGTCGCCGTGATAAGCTCGATCGAATCGGCACCATCATCCTTGTCGCCACCACTGCTCCCTTTAATCTTGTACTTGTCCTTGAGCGAAGAAAGCGCCCTCTTACCCAGTCCCTCGATTGTCCCAGAATTCAGAATCTCAAGAACCGTGATTTCCAGCCCAAGCTTCCGCCGCCACCAGTTGCGAATCTCAATGCTCGCGAGGGAATCCACGCCAATGGACTCTAGCGTCAGGCTTATGTCCAAGTCCTCTTCCGGCAGTGAGAGGAATTTAAACAGAGTTCGTCCAATTTCCCAGGAGACGCGAGGAAGAGTGTCGGCCTCGTCTAATACGTCTGGGTTATCCTCTACCTCTTTCAAGAAGGCCTCCAGCTCCTCATCCCTGGACTCCGTGTCAAGCTGCTCATTGGGATCTAAATTGATATATAGAGAGAAACGTGTATCTCCCGTGAACAATCTAGTACTCCTAGGGTCAGAAAGTGCCTTTCTTGATCGCAAACCCACTGTAATCTGAGATTTGGCCGTCATGGCCCCGTGATGTCCAACCGGCCCGAGGCCGTCAGCAGGGGAGGACCTCCTGATTGCAACACGGACGGCTTCCATGAGCTGTTCCTCCTGAAGAAAGTATAATCCTGACGATCGGTACTGGTTCAGTTTATCTGGCCTAGTGGTGAGGAAGCCGATTCCTTCCATACCGCCCAGGTCAATGACGGAGCAGGGCAGGCCAAGGTTGTGTCGATACTGCATGAAGGAGTCAAGAAAGGTGTTTGCGGATGCATAGTTCGCTTGTCCTGGCTGCCCTGTGACTCCGACTATAGACGAGAATAGGATGAAAAAGTCAAGTTCAACCCCGTCTAGAACCTTGTGTAAGTTCCATGTGCCTCTGACCTTGGGGTCTTGCACAGCTCTCCAGTCATCATATTGGATATCGAGTAGAGGAAGATCCTGATGCAGGAATACGTTAGCAACAAGAATAGTAATGATTGCTCATAGCAGGGATATCGTTGCCGTAACTTACTTTAAGCACCATGGACATTTGCAAGACACCCACAATGGGCGTGGGCGCAGCTGCTACGGCTTTCTCAACGTCGGCCAAGTTGGCGACGCTGCCTTCCACTGCCGCAACCCTACAGCCCTGAGACTCAAGCTCGTGGAGGAAAGCTTGGTGTTTCTGATTGTCATTGACCGACCGGGACAGAAAACAGAAGCTTCTAGCCCCTTTCTCCACCATCCACCTAGCCACCTCTTTACCAAGGCCGCCTAAGCCACCGATCATGAGATACGTAGAAGTGCTTGACAATAATGATGGCTCGTGGGGCATTGTTGCAGGGAGATCTGTTGCATCCTGCGGCATCGTGATGATAATCTTGCCCATATGCTGCCCCTTTTTCATGAACCGCATTGCCTTTGATAGCTCCTGGACTGGGAATGTATGAATGGGCTGGATACACTTGAGTTTATCTGCGAGACCAAATTCATGAAGCTGGTCCAGTAGCCTTTGTCCTCATTGTCAGCATTCTTCAAAGTGTTCCAACATGGTTTTCTGTTCCACAGGTCGAATACTTTATGGAGAATTCTTTCTAGGCGACATACCTTGAAAACTCGTCACGAAATCTGCTATCAAGGTACAGGTCTCGCATGTCAATGCCGTGAAAGGTCCTGTTGTTTTGGAACATGTCGAGGGCTAAGCGCCCATGCTCGAGTATATCTCTCTTACCAATCTCCATCATCTTGCCCGCCTTCGCAACGCACTGCCACGAGGCATGGAGCAAATCGCCAGAGAGCGAATTTAGCACAAGGTCAACGCCTCGGCCATCGGTAGCTTCCATGACATCATCTAGGAAGGAGTCGTTGTGTGAGTTGAATATCCTCTCTCGAGGTAGGTTATGATTAGCGACAAGATAGTCAACCTTCTCTTCGTTTCCGACGGTGGCGTATATCTATAGATTTCGGTGATTAGTCTTAAACACATTGTGCTTGTAGAGAGAGATGTTTCAAGCCGCCTCATTCCATGTTCAGAAAGCTCAACTACGCACCTCAGCGCCCAGCATCTGGCTGAGGTTGATCGCTGCCTGCCCAACGCCTCCAGTGGCAGAGTGAATTAAAATGGTCTGCAAGGATGTATAAATTATGTCAGACTCTTCTCTGGTTCAACTAAAATAACGACGTATAAAATTGGGGCGCGTTCTTACCTGACCCTTTTCCAGTTTCCCCAGAATCATAAGGGCGTATACTACAGTGGTATAGACGGCAGGTATGGTGGCCGCCTCCTCAAAGCTGAGGTGATCTGGAATGGGAAGAACATACCTGGCAGGCATCACCTTACGCGTGGTGAACATGCCAGGCCACATAGTGGAAACTCGATCGCCCACTTTGAACGCATCGACTGCGGCTCCCACGCGAGTCACTACACCAGCAGCCTCCGAGCCAAGACTGTACTTGCTATCCGTTACGATTCCTGCCGTGACCATGATATCCTTGAGTCATACGTCAGTAAAAAAAGAAACATGCTGAATGGGTAGGGAACGCAGATGTTGTCGGCCATAGAGTTACGTTACCTTGAAGTTTAATCCCACGCAATGGATCTGCATTTCGATCTCATCATCCTGAAGCTCGGCTGACTCATGCTGTTCCCATTGCAGAGAGTCTATCGATCCAAACCGACCTATCACTAGTTGCTTTACATTGTTAGGTGTCGATGGTGGTTCGATCTCCTTCACCATGGGTGTCCAATGATACCGCCCAAGATGTACAACGCCATCCAAGACCGCGAATTCGCCTATTAGACCTTCAACCTCCGCAGACCTCACTTGGAACTTTTCAAGTATTCTGCAAGTAGCATTTAATCCAGCCGTGTCAAGTCTCTGCAGCTCTGCGATCCAAAGAGGGATGTTAAGTTCTAGGCGAATGGTCCGCATGAGCCCAGTACTAACGCCATACCGCGGATCAGTGCAGCCAAGCTGGGCCGAACGGGTGAGCCACAGTAAACCACCCTTAAATGTGGATATGTATTTCTGAAAAGTGACATAATCACTCTCAGTGATCTCATGAAAGTATGGCTCCTCAAGGTCGATGGTTGAGATTACATCCTCCGCTTCAGCAAACTGGTGCTGATCACCGAGCTTAGTCCACTGAACAAGGATGCCTTGCTCCTCAATTGATTTGGCCAGCCGTAAGCCAAACTCGTGTTTTTCCTTGAGGTACAAGAATGTCAACGGTTTCGTTTCAGGGTCTGATACAACGGCAGTGCTGGTCATGTATGCGCACATGGCATACGACGTGTCACTATCATCCATAGCGACGGTATCAGTTCCTGAGAAACCTGCAGCGCGCAGTTCTTGGTTCCATCTCTCAACTGACACACACGGAACATCGGTGCGATTATCCAACTCCCCAGTCCACCATCCAGGTAGAAGACCCTATGATAAAACAGCGATTAGTGACTGCGATATTAGTTGAGTAGTCAGGAAGCAAGTGGGACCGTACTGTGATGAGGTTGATGCAGCGCCAATTCATTGCTAGTAAATAGTTGTTAGCAAGTAGCTTAAACAGTACCTGTGACGGAGAATAAGAAGATGGGAGGCTTACGTGGAACCAGCTCGTGGAGAAGTAGACGTCCGCCAGGTCGTAGCAGAGCCCGGACATTCTGCAGGCAATTATGTAGGGATGATGTTGCGTGTAGTACCTGACGGCGGTATATTCAGATCAGTATGAATATGGTTGAAGGGTGAAGTGAATAGCTCAACGAGAGAGCGGCTTACATTTGACGCAACGATCAAGTCAAAGGACCCAAGCTCGAAGCCTTGCTCCTCTGGGTCTTTTTCAATGTCCAACACCTTGTATTCTATACCTTCCAAACCCTCAAACCGCTCCTTGGCGAAGGGGAAGAACCCGGACGATATATCCGTGAAGTAGTACCGAGAATACATGCGCACGCCGCTTCCAGACTTCATGGATCTCATCATCATCTCCGAAGTGCCTCCTGTTCCAGCTCCGACTTCCAGGATTCTCATATTCGGCTTGGAATGCCCAGATAAGTAGGCAAAATCTTCGATGCTCACAACAGAGTTGACCATGTCGTAAAAATGCTTGAGCCCATCATCCTCCAGGAGCACCTCCAAAGGATTCATAGTGCCAGTGAAGACAGCCTTGATCGTATCTGAACCCGCCAGCCTGTAGACCATCCTTGCAATGCCTGATAGACTAACATCATCAAAATCTTCCACTTGTTTCATAAATGAGTCCAATACCGTCTGGCGAGCTTCTACATCCATTGTAAGCCATTGCTGTGCCTCGGGGATTATATGATCACGGTCGCCACTAATCATAAGCTTTCTCTCCCTTTCTAGCCATGAGACATACTTGGCAAGGTGTCCGGTATGTGAGATATCTAAGGACCCAACTACATCCCACATCTGAAGAATAGTTGCTAATGCACCCCTCTCACAAGCCAATAACTCCGGGCGACAGTCCCTAGCTGGCCTGATCAGGCCGTCGGCGCCAGCACAGTCGATATCGGGGAGCCACTCAACCCTCGCAGCATGCAAAGCGTTCTTGCTGTTCCCGTAGTCACCAGTGTCAAATGGTATACCTCGGCCATTAGAAATCTTTACTGAAACTTGGCCAGTTTGCTCCGTGACAGCGATGCAGCTTGCAGTCCCTTCGCCTGGATTCACTTTAGCTTCGACGAGGAGACTACTCCCGCCTGGTCGAATGGTAATGTTCTGGATCTCAATAGGTAAGGCAAGAGTATCGAGGTTTCGGGCGAGTCCCTTGCAATTGGCAACTGCTCCTAATTGCAGGCAGCAATCGATAGTAGTGGGATGAACCGCGTATGTTGCTGCATATTCACTCTCATCGTTGTGTATCGTCGCCACGGCGATTTCCTTGTCGGTGTGACAAGATATGTCTCTCAGACCCTGAAAACGAGGACCATATCTCAACCCGAGGTACTGCATGCGGTCGTAAAAGTAGTGCCCAGGAACCTTGCGCTTGTGTGGCATAACCTTGTTCGCTGGCCCTCGAGAGTATGACGACTTGTCATCTTCAGCAATCCCCTTCCCCTGAGCAACGCAGCTTTCCACCCAGCTCACACCTGTAAACGAAGAGATGGACAGCTCATACCATGATGATGAATTTGTCAATCCTGTCAACCGTAGCGGTTTCATGCTTGTTATGACTTCAATGGCATCTGTCTCCGACATAATGAGTGCAGATTTCACCTGCACGTTCCGTAACACGTAACCATCGGAACCAACGAATTGACGTATCGCCTCTCCCATCATGGAAATAAACCCAGCAACGGGGAAAACAACGTTGCTGTTGACTTTGTGGTCCCCCAGCCAAGCAACATCATACTGGTAAAATACGTTTCTCCACATTGGCTCCAAGTCTGATGCCTCCAGACACCTAGAGCCCAAGATTTCATGATGGGGATGCTTCCTGTGTCTCCAAGCTTGTGAGAGACGACTCTCTCTCCAGAAGTCTTGCCCACGATCCCACGGATATGGAGGTAGATCGGTGAGAAGTGAACCATCCGGGCAAATGGCACGAAAGTTGACGGCATGCCCACGTGCAAATAGCTGGCCGACGGTAGCGAGAATCGACGAAGAACAATCCTTGTCTCTGACAATAGTTGGGAGATAATCCGGGGTCTGCTTGGATCTTTGAGTCTGTAAAATCTGGCGAATTGGCCCCTTTAGAGCCGAGTGCGGACCAATCTCTAGTATTGTTGCAACATCTGGCAGTTCATTCACAAGATGTTTCATAGTTGAATTGAACAGAACAGGGGACTCCAAATTCCTCCTCCAATATTCTGCATTGATCAAGTCATCAGCCGTGACGACTTTGCCAAGGACGGTCGAGTAGAAAGGGCAGAGCGTCTCCCGAGCCAATACATGGGGCTGGAGCATCTTCTCATAGATGTCTCCAATTTCTCGCATATGGTCTAGAGGAGCATGGTTAGCAAATGGCTGTTTATACCTTCCGGCAAAAGTAGGCAAACACACGAGAATGGTACGCAATATTGACTTGAAGCTTTCGAGTGAATAGGTCGGGATCTTTAGTTTTGATTGCCTCAAGGACCTTGTCAACGGCACCAAGGTCCCCAGAGATGGTGACACTCTTGGGACTGTTCTCACACGCAATCTGAACGCCGTCGACAAGATAAGGCAGCATGTCATCTCTGCCCATTCCAATAGCAGCCATGCTACCATTTCGACTTTGGTGCTTAGTCGCAAGCCCGCGAAAGTAGGCACATGTAATGGCCTCGGACATAGTCATAACCCCTGCGCAATACGCTGCAGCAATCTCTCCACTGGAGTGTCCAATAACTGCATTTGGTGTAATCCCGCATATTTCCAGGTATTTTACCAGCGCGACTTGGATAGCCGTGCATAAAGGCTGGGCTAGCTCAGCTTGGTCGATTGCCTTCTCGACACTGTTGTCAGTACAACCTAGGAGTTCTATTTGCAAAGTTAACTAGAGATTAGACACACTCAAGCAAATGAACGACTATAGAGTGGAATTATAGGGGCAGTGCGTACCTTCAATCTTCCATGATGGTGCGTCTTCACCAAGCTGCTGTAGAGCATAATCCATCTGTCGTATATCTTGAAGAAAAGTTGCACAGCTCTGTACAAGACTTTTCCCCATCCCAGACCATTGTGCACCTTGGCCAGTAAAGACAAACACAATCTTGTCATTCTTTCCTACTACCACAGATGTCTTCATGGCAGGGCTAAAATCCAATAGTGGGGGATCCTCGTCAGGTTTGGCGATACAGAATGCCCGTTGAGAAAAGCAGACTCTCCGCAGCGCCTGCGTGTAAGCCACGTCGTTGACAGCCCCGGGTCGCGCTTTGATGTACTTCTCCAGGCCGTCTACACGCGCTTGCAGCGATTTTTCAGTAGAGGCTGAGATTGGGAACAGAATTGGGAAAGGCTGGATGCTATCATTAGCAAATATCTCAACGGCGATGATATTATCACCACCATGGTAATGAGCACATGATCCAGCTCTGGTCAAATCTTCAATAACCCACCTTGCTTGTTGTCACATCGGAAGAGCTCACTGAGGATCTCATTGTAATCTTTTCAAAAGAAGAGTCCGAAGCAGAGTCCGACGTCTGACCATTGAGACCCGTCAAGTCTTCACTAGACTGCTCAAGAACATTGTGGGTCATCGTACGACGGATCCCAAACGAAGCAGCCGAGTCTATGATGACCTGTTGTCAAGCAGCGCTGTTTAGCAGAGTATCATTTACATCATTTGATATTGTAGTACGGCACAGGACTCACATGTCCATTGGCGCCCCCAATGCCAAACGAGTTGATACTGACTCTTGCGCACCGATCCTTTGGCCACGGAATGGGCTCAACTGGCACCTCCAGTTTATACTCTTCAAAAGGGACTGTGTAACACATGAGCTAAAACTAAAAGTGCATCATTCCTTTGGGACTTACTATTTGGGTTCGGGGTAGAAAAGTTGATGTTGGGTGGGATCATCTCGTTCTCCAAGGCGAGGACTGCCTTGATGATACTCGTGAGAGCAGCAGCTCCCTCTCCATGCCCCAAGTTTGGTTTGACCTAAACAAAGTCAGCTCCGGAATGGCAGTGACACTTGCGTTATCATACTGAGCCGATGTATGCTCCTCGTTCTTCAAACACCTTGGCAACCGCTGCTACTTCAATAGGATCCCCACGCACGGTGCCGGTGCCGTGGCATTCAACAAAGGGTGTCTGAGAAACATCCTTGATTCCTGCTGCCTCATAAGCCCTCCTGATTAGTGCAACCTGGGCTTCCGTACTGGGTGATCCTATATGGGACGTCTTGCCGTCTGAATTGACGGCTGTGGACCTGATGACGCCTCTTATAGGATCACCATCCCGCAGTGCATCCTCCAGAGGTTTGATTAGCAAGGCATTGACCGCTTCCCCTCGAGCGAACCCATCCGCGGCAGCGTCGAATGTTTTACAAGAGCCAGTAGGAGATAATACGCCTTGCTCTGACATGTCTATCGCCATAGAGGGGTCCATGATGACGCTTGACCCTGCAACAATTGCTGTTGGACAGTCTCCATTGTAAAGTGCTTGGCAGGCTATATGCAGGCTTGATAGGGATGAAGAGCATGCCGTGCGAATTGTCATGCTAAGCGTCAAAAAGAGGTAAGTAGTCACGTACAAATGGATGTTGACTTGGACAAGAGAAAGAACTAACCTCGGACCGGTAAGATTATATTCATGCGACAACACATTGGAGAGGGCATAGTCGCCTGCGCTGAGGACGCGATACGTATGAGGCATCTGGCTATCCCTGTGAAGCATATTATGCCAATCCTCCCCAAACACCCCGACGAATACGCCGGTGTTGGTGCCGCGAAGGTCTGTCTGACCAGCATTCTCCATACATTCCCAAACAACCTCAAGCAAGAACCGAAGCTGCGGATCAGTGACATCAATCTCGGCACGATTGACACCAAAGAAAGACGTATCAAAGCCTGTGAGATTGGCATCTAGAAAATACCCGTAATCTGTAGCAACATTCTGTCGGTGAGTCTTATCCCCATGGAATGCATCTACATTGTACCGATCACCAGGGACCCGGCATCTACCGTCCTTTTTGTTGATTAGGAGATTCCAGAACTCATCGGTTGTTGAGATGCCGCCAGGCAAACGAACTCCCATGCCAATGATGGCAATTGGCTGAGCGGCTGCATGCTTTAATGGAGACATGGTGTTGCTGTGTGCCGTGTGCTGTGTGCCGTGTGCTGTGTATCTCGTGTGTCTGTCTGTATGTACGACAAACATATAAAGAGCGAATGAGGATCTTCAGACGGAGAATGCTCATAAGTAGTATTGCCACCTCTGCAAATATCAAGCTATCTGGAAAACAATATCTGGATAGCAGTAAGAAGGCTGGTGATTGAGCACAATCGCATTCCGCTAGTGCAGCGGAGGTTAAGGCGAGAGCGATGGCCGATATGCTCAAAATGTGAAACTCTTCTGCTTGATAGAGTTAGTTCCTGCAATGACATATTGTCACAATTCCACCACATCACATGGATGTACAAAAGAGGACATTCAGCTGCCATTGGGCTGTGGTGGCTTGCGGTCGAACTAAGGAGAATATGAGACACTGGCAAGGAAAGATACGAGAGCCATCTCATAGTGTTCAGAGAAAGATAGATTCGCCCTTGTGGCTTTCAACGACACACCTACTTAACCCCGGTACTTTGTCTCCGGTGATACCCAACTACGATTGCAGCAATGTGAACCAACGCACGTAGATGCCATGTAGCTGCATGGACCGTCATGGTAACATTGCTGTCTTACTTATCCCTGAAGTCGCGACGCCCGCAACCAATCATTCGAACCCAGCAGACTTACTCTTGATGCCCAGCAGTGTCTCTGCCCCTCCAAAAAGGAATACTTGAGTAGCTATCCCAACAGGTCTATGAGAGCTTGACTGGTGCTATCTACAGAGAAATATGAATACAGCTCCCACTCATACCACACAGCAGACTGGCCCTGCCGTCCTAGTATATATATATATATATATATATATGCAAATTACACCCCTGCTTCAATACCCAGATAGTGTATATCACCCTTGTTTCGCAATCACATACTGCCATCTCACTGGTTCTAGCATCGTAGCCTGAAAGTGAAAGTCCTTACCGTTCAAGAGACACGGTTCAGTCCTAGACGTGGGGGTGGTTTCTTCGAGGAATGATGAGCACGCTCAAGAGCTGCGGGGGGGCTTCAATGTTGCAATAGTAGTACCCATGGCTGAGATGTTGTCTCATAACACACAGCCCTCTGACTGAGAGGCTCGGGCCGCTCAACTGCCGGAGTATGTCGGCAATGTCCATGTTCCTTGGACTTGTCTTAAGGCACCCCTCAAGAACGTGACCCTCTCAGACACCATGTAACGCGAGGCGGCCTTCTCCCATGGAGTGGCTTAAGCATATTTAGTAGACATCTCCGTTTGTTCGTCAGTCACGGGCAGTTCACACCTGCCATCGTCTTCCTGCTATACACTTCGTGCTCCATATCATCCAGCCACCATGAAACTCCAATTTCTGTGCACAGCTGTCCTTGCGACCGCCGCTCTCGCGGACCTGTTCACAGTCAATTCCATGAAACACATCCTGGAGGTCGTCACCAAGTACCACCAGTCGCTGGTCGACTTTGACGGCACCTACACATCCGGGGTCACTACCTGGAAGGCATCGAGCGACCTCGTCAAAACCCTCAAAGCTATCCACTCCCACCCGCAAGCCAAGGAACACGTGAGATTGACAGAGGAGGAGGATGCGCAGCTGGAGCAGGAGGGGTTCGACGTTACTTACAGTCTTCTCAAAATGATACAATCATGCGTCGACATCGGCATCGCTAAGAAGGAAAAGATCGCTGCGCTGCCTCTCGGCACTCGCATCGCCAAGATGAACATCAAGAACATTCAGGATGCATCGTCTCGTTTGAGCATCCTTTTTGGACCTAAAGCTAGTGAGGGTCGACAAAAAGAGTCTCAGGAGCTCGTGAAGAAGATTCATGATGAGCTCCATAGAGGCGTTGAGGCATATGGGGCTGCTTGATCCAGTCTTCTCTTTCGGGATGGAGGTGCGCGTATGGAACACGATGTTGTTCATCAGAGATGACGGAGCATCCTAGGCACTCACGCTAGCAATAAATTCTGTCTCAGCACTTTTCTTAACATGAAGCTATTATTACCACATTTTATCGACGTGTTTGAATATGTGGACCGTGAGCATAATTCACACTTAAATCCACCTTCCTACGAGTGAGGCGTATTCTTCCAGATCTCAATAAAAGCAGCTACGGGCGCATGAAGTAGCGGAATGTATCAGTGATGGAGTGAGAAAAGGCGCTGTTGGAGGGACGTGGACTTGGTGACCATGGTAGTCAACATCACGTCTCCAGACAACTCACAGACGGTGGATATGATTAAGCTACGATTTCAAATCAGAAGCGTTTCCAACGCGCTGCCTCGGCATTGGAATCCTATTTAACGGCTTGCCATCTTCTTCTCCATTTTCTTCCTCACCAAGACTTCCATTGTACTCACGTCCTCTTTTGTGAAAAGGTCAAGCCTCGCATAACAATTTTCTATCTGATTTCCCGGAATTAAATCCTACAGGCGCCTTCAGAATTTGGCATCAAAATTCATGTTTCTCTCTGTAAATTCAATCGTTGCATTTCACTCTCCCAGCTATTCAAACATTATACGAAAGGGTTGACCGCTTCGAGTTCCTCGCCAGGCATGAGGTGTTTGACTTCTTCTCCCCTTCGCCTTGTAAGCAGCCAGAGTGAACTCAGGCGAGGCCCATATACCTCCTTACATTTCAGACAGCCACTGAGCCACCGGGGACTTGAAAAAAAAAAACCTGGTTCAGTTTAGCTTTCTTTCATATATTTCCGGTGGGGTTGGCCAACTTGACTAAGAGGAATACTAAGATTTGAGAGTTATAAGATGATAGATGATAGATGTTGATAGAAACCCAATGAGACACAGATGTATAACACGCATGTGGAGTTATATCTAGGGTTCACAGCGTCCCTGCATATAAAGCAATGTATAAATATATGTGTCTATGTGTATGCATTAACTTTGCTGGCTGATTTCTTAAACCTGGCATGCCACTCTCTGATATCCGCGTCAGAGTACTTTGTCGTCGTTGAGAAAGAAAGTCCTACTGCTGCTCCTACTATTCGTTATAATCATCTACGAAACCCGGCAACAAGCGAGAAGTGAGGGTTGTTCTCCATATCCCCATAACGGCACTGTTGGTCTCGGTAGCAATCGACACTTGATTGAGGTGGCCTTGGCAGTATGCAGACTGGTAGACCATGTGGTCACCACCCTTGACTGCATAAGTAAACAAGTAAACAAGGAGCGTTCAAGGTGTCCCCTCACCTCAGCTTCCTCATTCAATATCTAGAAGCAAACGTATCCGAAGCCTGCCATACTGAAAATCAAAGTCCTACGCCAGCACTATACCCACTAAAGTAAGGCTCCTGTCTGCTCCAATCCCCGAATCACGACCTGGCAACACCCTCATCAATTCAGAGTCGCTATCTAATCGTCATTATCTATCCGCCCTTGGCCCATCATGTTGACAGGCTTCCAATACCGACATCTGCCCGCGCTCTTCACAGCCGCCGCGCAGTGCTGGGGCACCATCTGGCCCCTCGTCAGCCAGAGCACCCGCGGCGTCTTGTTGCATTATGGCCTACCGGAGCGCATTGCTGATGTGCCCGAGACGTGGACGGTTTGGCACGTTGGCAACGCTCGTACTGCCTGCCTCGGCATTCTCATGTTCATATTCTATGCCCAACGCCGCTACGACGTACTCGACACCTTCTTGATCGCCATCGGCTTCTACCTTGGCCTCGTGGATTGTATTCTCCTTTGGAACGAGGGGCTCCCATCTACGGGCATTTTTCGCCTTCTCAGCTCTTCCGTATTTGCTATCTTGGGCAGCATTGGCTTTACGCAAGGGTCAAGGTCTTGAGCAATTGCAAGGGTATCCCTTCACTGTTAGAGTGGCTGCAGCTAGAAGAATGTGGTGGTTAGGCTGCACTGGGAAGTTGTCCCGTGCCCTTCATGGTCTGATAGTGATACGTGATGAACAAGGGATCATGGATCATAGGGCACGGAACGCCCTCTATCACGTATGTGCAACACACACGTATCTATATAGGAGCACATCTCCTTAGCCTTAGTTATCCTTGGAGAAATCAAGCCTGTTACACCCTCACTTTAAGTACCTAACCGTGCCAGCTAGCTAGGCTTTTAACCGGGCAGAGGGTAGTTTTAGATTCCTGGGGGATTGATTGCTGGAGTGGCTGTGTAACCAAACGCAGGTTCGTTGTTAGTTAGACATGGCAAACAGTTGTGTCTTCCAAACTTCCATATGTAATGTTTCCCGCCAGCAGAGAGAGGCGTCATGTAAAAAAGGTCGTGGAAGTGTCAAAATTACAGTTAGTCTCATATTACCGCCATGGAAATGGAAGTGGATATACCCCAAATATATCCTCTATAGTTCAACCAACTTCAACGACTCATCATACATTCTTCTCGCTCATCCTCACCAAAGGCCCGTTGACATAACCAGGGTCAATAGGAACCCATCCTTTGGCTACCGGCTTGCTAACCTGATTGAGCTCGAGGTGCTTTTCGCCCAGTCTCTATTAACCGCAGCCCACACTGTCGTCGACGCCCTGCCCAGGGCTTCCCATGCTATTCAGACTAGCCATAATGCCATCCTTGAAGACTGTGAAGTGCATCTTTCAAATTAGGCTCCTGCAGCCTTTTTCGGATCCCACCGGGGTGTACACCCCACGCTTGGCGACCCTGTGAGCCGTACCACCTCAATCTCGTTTGCCACGTAAACATTGGCGAGTTTCTCTACCCGTACGCATCTAAAGCTTCATATCGTCTCTTCCTCCAGATGAGAAGCCTGTGGTGAGTACTAATTTTCTGCTTAGCTCGCCCTCCCTCTACTCGTCTCAGACGATCTGAAGGACGACTATCTCCGGGGCCGTTGGGCTTGGTGTGGATGCCAACGTATCTGGTGGTTGGAGCCATGTTGTCTGTGAGTTGTTTCAAAAATGTCACGAGCACTTTGTATAACAATTGAGAGTAGTTAATATGTATTTGATGTCTATGAAGAATAACTATATTGCCAAGAAGGTTTATTCTGTCCGTCAAAAGACCGTAGTGTCGATTTAGTTGAGAAATTGGTGAGGAATTACCAAACGAGAAGCATGAGGAGGTGTCATATACCCAATGGTATCAAATCTAGAAGGTTGCCATGGCCATTCAGGGTGCCTCGGACGCTGAGCCAATATTCCATCTTCCGGCCACCTGAAGCCGTGATTAAAAAGCAGCAACGCATGGTTGCCGACTAGTGCAGATCAATCATGCAACGCTGCTCACTAGGTCAGCCCTTTTGCCGCTTTGGGACTGGGTATGGTAATTTGCGTCCGACCAACTAATTATGGCTCCGTGACACAAGGGGCAAAGCAAGGAAATCAATTTATGATTTATAGCCTTTCGCGTTGATGTATGGTGTCGGCCTGATTAGTTTCCGCTCTCCTGAAATGGGGCGGTGTTGGGAATCAAAATGATAGCTCATAGACAAAGTCCGTGGCGATTGACGGTAATTGTGAGAAAAGAATGAATCGCAGGTAGGGAAACTTGGTTAGCTGGAAACGGATAGATCGCCCTAGACTTCACTGTATGCAATCGTCGGTGGTTCAAGTTTTACAGCATCACTGTAGAGCACGTACATTTATGCGGAGCTTCGAGGATGGTAGAGGGAGGCATTGTAGGCTGGCCGTGCAACGACATACATCTTATATTACACCCACGAATGAAACAGGCAACATACACGCATCCCTGGAGTCGCTGGCTTCAAGCTCCTAAATCTCCACAACCAGGGCGTCCTCCCCGCGGAGGTCCCTCCACCTGTTCGCGGCATCCACAACATCCGGGCATTTCCGCAGCAGGAACCCCCATTTCCGTGCGAAGCCTTCTGTCAACTCCCACCCATTGATATCCCATGGATCCGACCAAGAAACTATGCCTGGCTCCCCTGTAGGGGGGGCGGGTAGAGAGCCTTGGTGACTGGACGGGGCAGGGGTAGAGACGCCAGCGCCATGGCCATCATGGCTACTGCCGCCGCCGTCATCAGGCTGAGGAACGGTATCATAGCTACTATCGCCAGTGCCTATACAAAGATGTTCCATCACCTCGCCTACCAGGTCCATCATCAGTTCGTCTTCGTCAATCCTACCATTCTCGAACCCCATGATGAGGTTATCACGTAATTGCGCCGAAGGAAAGAGATCAATCCAGGGGTGATGAGGGACCCTTTTCTGAATCTCTGTCGGCATCAGAGACGGTGGAAGGGTAAAACTGCTGGTACACTGATCAATGTTCCAGCCAGTCCAAGACGCTGCCTCCTCAGCTGTCGGCAGCCTGAATACGCGGCGGCCTTCGCAGAACCCCGACTCGGGGGTTGGGATGGACGCTATGATGAAGTAATTTGTGAGGACAGCACGAGAGATGTTGAAGGATATGAGGGCAAGGAGCTGGTTATCTCGTGACAGGGGGAAGTAGACTGCGCTGCTTGCGGCCGGGTGTGATGGGGGGACTGTTGGGCCAGCATGTGCGTCTGAACATCCTCGCATTGCAGGGTTGCTTCTGGACGAGCCCTGCCGTGTATCTAGTGCAAGCTGTGTCGTCTTTTCATATGCCGCAACCTCAGCGAGTCTGTGCCGCCGTCCTGTGAGGAAGCAAGCTGTCAGAGAGAGCACATCAAACATCAAACATCAAACACCACAGCCAAGCCACAAGGAGAAGGAGGCGTATGCGAGCACGTGTGAAAGGGTGACCTACTTGCCGCCCTCTGGTTCAGCCGGTTCTGCCTCTTCCTCCTCTCCCTGGCATCCTGAAGGCCTGCCCACTCATCTCCCTCCTTCACCACCACCTACACGCGGGAGTCGTCAGTGGGGGTTTGCGTAGCGCGCAGCCGGGATGGCCTATACCTCATCCTCCACGGGCTCTAGCCGGAACATTTGGAACGTGGCCATGGTTGGAAATCTTGCCGCCGCCGTCGCATGCAGTGATTTTTCATCCGGTTTTTTTTTTGGGGGGGTACGTAGTCGCAGAATTGGTGATGTAATGGGTAGAAGTTTAATAGGCACGAACACTCCCGTAGGTACACAAGCCGGACTTTAAAGCTCAGCCTACGTCGCAGTATCCACTGAATGCAGCCTGCTTACACGCTGACACCTGATTAGGAAAGGCCCAGATCGCAAGTAGCGCGGCTGGCAGCTGGCAGCCCATTGATTAAACGGCAGTCAAAGTCCCACTAATACAGAGTAGTTGCTGGATAGAGAGTGAGTGCTCTTATTTGGTATTGGAATGCCAGAAACGGTAATAGTGATGACTGGACTGCTTCGTTTTCAGTCAGTTCAAAAGTCTCTGGCCCCGGAAAGTCCGATAGATAGTACCAACCCATTGCGAGCTTGAAATAAACGTATATAAAGAAGCATATCAAGAAGGCATCTGATTCCCTCAAACCACACAATACAGCACACTCAAAAGCCTATTGCACCCATTACCGCGTCGACTACTCCGTATACTCCATAGCCAGGCAGAACTTCCTTGCCTTCGTGCACAGCACAACACACCCGCAGGGCAAAACGCAACCCTGCCTAACCCTAACCCACGCCATCTACATCGCCCTCGCCATGTCTGTACTCTGGGGTTTCCTCCGCAATCGATTTTCCGCCCCGTCCCTCCAGTCTCTGGAAAGCATCCCAATCCCAGGCAAGACCATCATCGTCATAGGCGCCAGTGGTGGCCTGGGCTTGGAAGCAGCCCGCCACTATGTGCGCCTCGGCGCCTCGCGTGTCATCTTAGGGGTCCGTTCCCTTTCGCGAGGCGAGGCCGCCCGGCAGAACATCTTGTCTAGCGTTGGTGTGGATGAGGCCAAGTCCGTCATCGTCGATGTATGGCTCATCGACCTCGCATCCTTCGCCTCTGTCCAGGCATTTGCAAGCAAGGCCACGCAGGAGCTTGACGTGCTGGACATTGCCGTGCTCAACGCTGCCGTCGCCAAACACACACACTCCCTCACCGGCGACGGCTGGGAAGAATCCATCCAAGTTAACTCACTTTCCACATCTCTCCTCGCTCTCCTTCTGCTACCCAAGATGCGACAGTCCGCACGACCAGGCTGGAAACCTCGCCTCAGCATCGTCGGCTCGAGGGCCCACCAGTACGTCCCCGACGGGGCGTCATGGCAGAGTGCACCAAACTGCCTCAAAGAGCTGAATAGAGCGAGCTCGATTGGCAAAAATGGCGATAGATACGGCGTGTCCAAGCTTCTCATCACGTATGACTCGAGGGAGATTGCCAGGGTAGCCGAGTCGCCCGACGGCAAACCCGAAGTCGTAGTCAACTACCTATGCCCTGGAGCATGCAAATCTGATCTTGCCCGAGGATTGGAGACCTGGGCGCAAAAGCTATTCCTTGCCATTGTGCAGGCCACCATCTGTAAGACGACCGAGGAAGGTTCGAGGACGCTGGTATATGCGACTGGATTGGGGGAGAGCAGTCACGGGCTTTGGGTTCACAATGACCGGATCGAAGAGTGAGTTGTGCAGTCGGTCTGGACTATCTATTGCGCTTGCTAACGTTTGAGCAGGCCTGGTCGACTTGTGACAAACAGCACAGGCGTGAAGCTTCAGAAGAAGATTTGGGAAGAGACTTTGGAGGTATTGAGGCCATACCTTGCTGAAGCGTAGAGGACAGCGGGTCTGTTTTATGTTATTGGGAGTAGTGTTCTGTTTGAGAATTGGAGACCTGTTCCTCTTCTTTGTACGTCAAGTTAAATCGTATTAATTAGTGCTTGCTTTTCTTTTTCTGATATTTGACTTCAAGGCTTGAGTTTGCTTGGGCTCCTTGGCCACCGGCCTCGACTCCATGTATTGCATTGAAGGCACGGTGGCGAATTAGCAGAAGCAAATAAGGGAGGCAAAATGGGAGAAGTCGGTCGATAAGCCCGGGATAGGAGAATATTCCGTGAGTTTGCATGTCCATATCTATACAATGAAAACAGTTGATTGCATTGCTGACCCTATTGCGCTCCCTTGGCTTGATGTTTTCTCTATATACATTGTTCTTCTGGCTTCTGCGGGAATGAGGGCAGCATTGCCGTACTCCATGGGTCATGGCTCTGCGGTACTCAAGACATGTCGCCGCCAAAATGCTCAAAGACTTCAAACTCGGGCCATGCGTTCTGCCGAACAGGGCGCTATGTCTAGTAGAGACGCCCGAATACCTCCTTCTCAGTCAAAGGCTCCGCCTTGGGCGACTGGTCCCGTTGCATGACATAGGGAATGCTAATAATTATAACACCATGTACAATATAGTCATCCATGCTCAGACTGCCGGCCAGTCTTCAGCATGTCGCCATATTGTCCCCTGTTCGCCATCATACCAAGCGTGAACATTCGGTCGTCGGTCAACAAAACGAAACGGGAGTCCCCTTCGCATGATGCTGGAATATATGGTCTTCGGCGTGATCCTTTGTCGGCGCAGTATCTTGTAGGTAGACTTGAGGCTCCCGCAACAGCTTCTCTGAATAACTCGCGTAAAGTTCGACTAGGTGCATTCTAGGCCAAGAGAGAAATCCTCCTACATGATTATTCGAGAACGATTTCGTCAATCACTTCTTCGACGGCGGGTAATCTGTTGGCTTTCCACGGAACTGATTCTTCAGCTCATCAACAAAGTGTTTTATGAAGTCGCTTCTTCGACCCGGCGCAGCGGGATCGGCTATTTGACATGGCAGCCCCAATATTAGCAAAGTTTTCCTCCTCAGAACTTGCATATAATCATCTTCCCGGATCTTACCTGTAGCCTCGCCCGGAGCAAGCGGTTCGTGCGGGAGGCGACCGTTTCTCCTCTCGTCAATGGTGCGGTGGATGCGGCCAACGGCGCGGTGGAAGCCCGGCTGTCGAAGGATCTGTGAAAGCCTGGTCAGTATGGATGTATCGAGAGGCTACGGCTTCAGTATCATACGAGAGCGATGATTCTATCCTGTTTAGCGATACTTGTTAGCGGTTAGTCTAGATGGTAGAACGAGATGATTGCCTCGGACCTCGAACGCCTGGATGGCACGTAGTGCCCACCAGTGGGCAGCCATGACAATTCTTCTAGCCCCAAGAAAGAGCGCCTGGTTGAAGGACCTAAAATGACAGGTTGGTGATCGCGTGACAGTTCAGTATCTTGGTTGAAGACTGCTAGTTTGGTTGGCGGAATGTGGTTGATCAAAGTGGGTTGTGAGCGGAGATACTAGGTACTGGAGCGCCCGCTAGAACACCCGTGGCATCATTACTAACAATGTATTTATGCAACGTCGACACGGGCAACATACGGCCAACATTCTTTTAGACCATCAATATTCTACAGAATCACTACATTGACAAGAACACCATGATATGACAGATTGATTCGCTAAGAGTACAGTTCCAATTCATTGATGGGTCAAGGGCATTAATTAAATCGTTTCCATGCGCGTTCTACTGAACGGCATGCTTTGAGGTGTCTTTGTCCCATCCTCAGTCTGCAAAACGTATCCGCCGTCGTCACTCCACCGGCATTTACTTCCCAGTGCCTAAACATAATAACCAAAACAGCGCAAAAGGGCAAAGCATTAATGCCTAGTGGCGATAACTATAGTCTAGCGTCAGTGATTGGTCCGACTAAGGGGAGAATCGGGACTGTGAGGACATACCAGATGGGATAATGATGATGAGGAGCAGAACGATGATGCCTACAATCAAGCATACTCGCATCTTCATGTCCTTCCACCACATCTGCTTGCGGACTCTGTTGGCTCCACGACGGAAACCTTGAGCTGAATCGGCAAGGTTGTCTGTCTTGTCCTGAAGCACATCCAGGCGCTCGCCACGTTGGGAAACCTTGTTGATGTTGTCTCGCATCACACCAACAGTGTCATCGATTTGCTACAGAATGGTCAGCAGAAATTCGGGAGGCTTCTCGTTGACCGCAATATGCTTGTGGACTGCCCATCGAGGACTGTGTAGTCGATGTCAATCAGACGCAAGGCCTCCGGGAACCCGTCTCAGAGATAGTTGTGCGGAGCTGTCGCCCAAGATGAGCACATCAAGGTGTCGTTGTGAGGCTGTTCCCAGTGCTGACAGCGGTGCGATTGCAAACTGGGAAACCGAACACCATAGGCTCATTCCTTTGCCGGCGCCGACATTCACTATCTTGGAGAGATTCGGGTGTCGGAAGAGGCGGCACCATCTTTCCAGCGTAGAAATCAAGTAGACGTGATGGAAACATCTGGGCGCTGCGGCAAAGTCTCCCGCGCCGCACGTCCTCATTGCCATACACCAGCCATCCACCAGCCATCCATCGACAAACGCATCTGAGGAAATAATCGACGTCAACTTACAGCTTGCAAAGCCTGTGTTCGAGCGTTACCACCAGCACCACCCTGCTGACCTGCGGGCCGGTCGCTGGGGATGTAAGGGTCATATGGGGCTTCCTGCTCAGGCATCGTGGCGGGTGATTGAGGATTCGTAAGGGCGTCGGGGGAAGGGCGGTCGGCTGAGATTGGAAAAGTAGTCGCGCGGGTCTTCGCAGTATGAATATGCGGTCAAAGTTGCGTTGATGGTTGAGATGTGTTGACAAGGAGGAGGATGGGTGAGTTGGGGTGGTTATGAGGTTGAGGATGACAAGTCCAAGTCTGGCAGAAACGCAGGCGAGCGGCGCTCTTCTGAAGGGTCCCAGGCTGGTTGGCTGGGGAGGCGATGCACGGGGCTGGCTGACGACACCCTGCACAAGTACCTCTCTAACAGCGTCATGCGCTACGGATGCTACGGCTACCACATTCAACATTAAGGGGATACTTATGCCAAGGGGAAACGAGCCAGACCAAGCGCCCAGTTGTCTGGAATTCAAGCGACAGTTATGAATAGCCACCTGCCACTGCTGCAGGTCATAGTGTACCGCATCTCCATTCCGACCTAGCGTACGAAGTAGAGAAGTCGCAGGAAGCAGTCAGTTCATTTTCCATCTTCTCAGCGTTTGTCGATTCCTGATTTTTCCTCTTTTCGTTTTGCACTTCACTAATCGCTGCTTGCCTCCTTCCCCTTTCCAACCAGCCAAGCCGGCACGAAATTATTAACACGTTTGTCTCTGCCCACCATTGAACCAATTTACCTTAGTCATTCAAGCCTGCACGAGCCACCTAGTCCCCTCAGAAACGTAAGAGGTTGGTGGCTGGTTGTAGTGTTTTGTGGCTGGGCAAACCCCAAGCGCTACCCTAGTGTTATTTATTACTTGGTACGGCTGTCTCGGTCTTTCAGTGGAGAGCCGGATGCCGCTTTCGAGCTCTGTCGTAGCCACCGTTGGCAATGAGCAAAGCATTTATACAAACTCGGCATTGGAATGCGATATGCACAAACATGTTGTATCAGGTTGTTTCAGGGTTGGTTGACCGTCACAGAGAGAGGCTTTGGCTCCAGCCCTCCTGTATATTGGACATTTTGGGCATCAGGACATTTTTCTCGTTTGACCAAATACAACACAGCCCCTGTCCCAGCTTGGTTTCATCACGGTTAGACATGAGCATATCAAAAGCGAAGCACTGTGAACCCAGTAGGGATGAAGGGCAAATCAGTTCATCGCCATGTCGCAATTCTTTCATGAGCAAAATATGTCAGTTGTTGGAGAAGTCAGTAGTGTTCCTCGGAGCTCATGAGGTGACGACCTATGTAAGAATAATAGACCTCGACGTTGGTACTCGGCTGACGTACATAAAGATCGGACGGAAACCCAAAGGTGAAAACTCTGTAATCACTCCTTGCGAATTTGGAAAGTCAGAAATGCAACAAAATAGCCGATGAAGGCCCTGCATGTTGTGTTGCTCATCTTACAATGCAAATGTATTCGGTCCCTGAAGCGAGGTGATCCTCTTGGCTAGTGCCAGTCCGCGAGAAGAGGTACAGGCTACCGAAATGTCAAAGTCTCAGCGGCAACACCTGTTCTGAGCAAGCATCAAACCATCCGTCCTCGTCTTCCACCTTCTGCGCTGAGCCTGCTGCCAACGACTTTACTTTTTCAGTTTTCATCCCGTATCTCACGGCCAATTATACCCCTACAGGCTGAAATATGGTGGCCGTGTTTCCTTTGCCTCGGGTCATCTCCAGTCCAAGTCTTTCCTTTGTTCATGCATCTAAGCACTCAGCACGACCGCAAACGGTTCCACGTCCCCTGGGAACCTTGAATCATGAAACGAATTTCCTCCTCCATGCTTTTTTCCATCTCATTTGAGTAACGATCATGAAGTGTGCCTGAAAAAGCCCACTTGCGTTGAGCCAAGACCGACGGCGGGAGAAAAGTGCCAAAACAAGTGCACGGTCAGTCACCATATCTAAACACTTTCCAGATCGTTTGGCCATTGATCAGTTTCGATACTTACAAGTGACTTCGCAAGCAGCCTGCAGCAACCCGGTTCCGGTACAGCCGCCCCAAAACCGCTAGCTGCTGGGGAACCGGGTGCAAAAACAAGCCGCTAGCAATGACGTGAAACATGCAGATTTGCTGACAGCTCTTTTTCCTACACCTCGACCGGATCACCCCCACCACCACCCCCGACGTAATGGGTGTTGCGCTCGTATCAGTGGAGTTAGTTACATAGTAGCGTTGTTCATTGTTCGGTTCAGTGGGTCATACAGCCCTTCGAGGTTGGGGACTTTATGATGCTGCCAAGCAGCTTGGCAACTGCAATGCGAATACCCAGCAGCCCTCCCATCTGACGACATTCGTCATACACCTAGCGAACTATTAGCCCCACGGAAGCTGGTTTACCTCAGACTCCCGAGTCCCAGTAAACAGGTTGGCCCACAGGCTCACGGACTTGGAGGGTACGAATGCGCACTTATCTTCGAATCCTGGTAGCAACACGGCGAAGCGTGCAAAGCAAACGCTGCATTAGAGTACCACAAAGCATACTTGTCGAAAGATGCTTTTAATACATGATGCGGAGTACTTCGTACAAAACTTATTATTCTAGGGACTCTCATGTACCCTGGTCGCAGCCACCTGTACGTCCGGAGCGCTATGTCCTGCGGATTGTGAACCTCAATGCCTCAACATCACCTCGCCTCAGTTTATGTTGGCTTGTCCACTCCAACACGCCTGGAATCTCGGGAAATTGAGAGGCTCCTTTAACAGTACAAAATTATGCTTATATTCGTCCCTACAGATGAGGTATCTGTTGGTGAGTACGGAGTAATGCTCTCGGTGGCCCCGTACGCTGGAATATTACCCGCAGATGTACCTCGTATTTTTTTGGCACCCTGTCTTTCCAACGGAAAACGCTAGGTACCTTGCAGGTACCTCTTCTCCACAAGCCATACAGAGTACTCTGATGTCAATCTGAACGCAGCATCCCCATCACTCAAGCCAGGACCGACCCGACCGAACCATCTTTCCGTCCATACCCCAGTCGGGCCCCCCACGATCAACACAGAGCCTTGAGAGATCCAGCTTAACTTGTCCTCTTTCCCGTTTTCTTCCTTGCTCATCCTCCGTCACCATATCTGTCTCTTGACTGCCGATGAACGATCGGGTCTAGGTTTCCCTTTGGTCATTGTTCGGGTGGTAGACTACTTACCGTCTTTATACCTTCTCCGATTCTCCATGTCATTAGGAACACTCAAAACTTAGCAGTCTGAATCGTCGTTTCTAGCTCGACTTCAGCCTCCCATGGCCACCTAACAAGCTCCCCGCCTCGTTTTCCCCGACAGAACTGGCATCGCCTTCTCACTCACTGTATTCGTATTTGCCATCCGAATATGCTGTGCTCACCATCACGCCTAGCCGGGCTTTTCGCACCCTTGCTGGCCGCCACCAAGCCCTTTGCCGAAGCGTATCAACTTGACCCGAATTCCACTGGTGCGATACAGCTATTTACCTACTCTTCCTAGATGCAGTGGAGCTAACCTCTCTTACCATGCGTCACAGACTCTGTAAAGACGATCTCCAAGTCAATGGCCACGGATCTGCTCTCATTTTACCACCCGGAGCAGCGGGTAGGCTTGTTACCTGACCCATATTACTGTACGCCGACATTTTCTCAGTTCAATGAGCATGTACCGAGGAGCTAACTGCAACGTCAGGGTGGGAGGCTGGAGCAATGTTTGGTGCACTGATCGACTACTGGTACTATACGAAGGATGACCAGTTCAACGACATCATCACAGCGGGTCTTCTAGCCCAGGTCGGCGAGCATAACGATTATATGCCGGCTGATCAACGTCTATCAGAGGGCAATGATGACCAAGGCTTCTGGGGCCTTGCTGTCATGTCTGCCGCCGAAAACAATTTTCCGAACCCCCCGAAGGACAAGCCTCAGTGGCTAGCTCTCGCCCAGGCAGTCTTCAACACACAAGCGCCGCGCTGGGACACGAAGAACTGCAACGGTGGTCTACGGTGGCAAATATTTGACTGGAACGCCGGCTTTGACTACAAAAATTCCATATCTCAGGCGTGCTTTTTTGCACTCGGTGCCCGCCTGGCTCTCTACACTGGCAACAAGACCTATGCCGACTGGGCTGCTAAAACTTGGGACTGGACTAGTGGCGTCGGCTTTATCGACAAAAACTGGTATGTATATGATGGCGCCACAATTGGGAAGAACTGCACAGACAGGGTGCCGTACCAGTTCTCGTACAATGCGGGAGGCTTCATTCTCGGCGCCGCTGCCATGTACAATTTCACCGAAGATCAAATGTGGAAAGATCGTCTCGACGGTTTACTGAAGGGCAGCAAGGTCTTCTTCCCCAAGGACGACATAATGGTGGAAGTCGCATGCGAAAGCGTCAAGCGGTGTAATCTCGATCAACAGTCATTCAAGGCATACCTAAGTCGATGGATGGCCGCCATCACCAAATGGGCGCCTTATACGTACGATGTTGTCATGCCATATCTTCGCGCCTCTGCTGTGGCGGCTGCCAAGCAGTGTACCGGCGGAGATAACGGACGCATGTGTGGACTCGTCTGGACGGATAATGGTACGAACGACGGTTTGCTCGGTGTCGGCCAACAAATGGCAGCAATGGAAGTCACGCTCGCGTGCATGGTTAAAGACCGCAGCGCCCCTGTCACATCTCATACGGGTGGTACCAGTGAGGGTGACGCTGGCGCCGGTGGCTCAGACGTTGGCTTGGACCCGAATCCTCCCATGATAGTATATCCAAAGATAACCTCTGGCCAAGTGGCGGGGGCTGCCATTATTACTGTAATACTGATCGCGACCTTTGTGGCCGGCATCGTATGGCTACTGGTCGACGAGACATCCGATAAAAGCCCTCTTGATCAGTTCAAGGGATCATATCGCTCCACAGCCACGGCCATCGTTGCCTTTGCTGCCGGCGGAGGTGCTGCCGCAGCTGTCGTTGCCAAACCCAACAATGAGACAGTCAATGAAAAGGGGCCAGCTGGCGCCGTTGCCACGAATGAGCGAAGCCCTTCACTGTCTAGCGGACAAAATCAATCGCCTGATTCATCGTCGATGAAGGTTGGTCACGTCCGTCACGAGAGCTCGGCTGGTCAGCAACGCCGTTTGTCCAACATGCCACGGGGCTGGCCACACAACCAATCCGTCAGGAGCAGCATGTTGCTTGATTCCGCAACTGACGGTCGCCCAACATCTATGCAACCTTCTTTGACAGATCGAGCTCGCCACTCCATCGCTGAGGCCGGGCCTTCACATAGCACGGTGTCGGAGTAATTCCGGTATCTTCCAAGTATTTTCGGGTTTCAGGTTGGAATAGTGTGATTTTTTGCATCGCGGCTTGGAGTTTTGGGCATGGCGCAATCGAGTAGCTCAGCGTGGGATTTCTGCTTCTTACCTCGGAGTAAGGCAATGCTGGCCTTGATATGGGATGCTTTTATCAGTTGTGGCATAGCTATGGGATTTTCAATTAGTATGGAACCAATGTATATTTGCGAACACGGGTTATATACGTCAACACCTGTCTTACAAGCAAGAATGTCGATGTATTTGGCGCAGTCTCAATGACAGACTTGGCACAGTGGGTGGCTGCTGAAATCGAACGGTCTTATTTGATGGCTAGATGATTGAGTAGTGCAGTTGTGGGTATTTGCTCAAGCGGGGACCCGTTTCTACAGGTCTATGATCAAGCAACGGTAGATGTGAGAAGCAGCAATACCTATAACTAACAGGTCGTTCTCCTCAACAGGCTCTTTCTCGCTACATTGGCTATGTGCAGGAATGAGGTCCATTCAGGGCCGTAAGTCAGCCTCCGTACCTAATGAGTATAGCATACACTGCAGTTAAGAGACGCGAGGTAATGAATTGGCCACAAAAGAATAGCAAGGATCCTCAACGCAAATACTTCCTTCTCAGCGATGTGTTCCGAGAAACACGACTTGAGCCATGGATTGCTCAGACTCGTGGTTGAGCGGTCCTAGGCGACAGACAGCGTGGCGGCTCAGATATATTTCTTGCTGCATTCATCAGCCTTGGACGTCGCGAAAATGGGAGCTTTGGGCCAACGGCGAACTGTGAATTGCCAAGGCAAGGGGCGTTGGCTTGAACCTGGAGGGGTGGAGATGGGGAGACGTGCAGCCGGCACTCGTCAGATGTATGGGGCCGGACGCAGGCGCCAACGGGCGGAATTCCGCCTGACCCACCTTTAAGGCGGAGCGCAGTTGCGAATGCATCCGACTCATCCCCCGTCATTCCTCTTGGACCCTTTCAAGGTCTCCAAGACCAGCCAATTCATCATTCAAGATTCGATCTCGTCTCATCCTCCCTCTTTCTCCTCCTTCTTTCTTCGTTTATTTCCCGCATTTCCAAGAAATCGGCCCCCTCACTCCCCCGTCACACAATGTCCACCTTGTCCCTCTCCTCACGCGAGCGTCGCAATCCTCCACCGCGGCGCAAGTCCTGCGCAGCCTGCATCAAGGCCAAGCGCCGCTGCGACTTTGCCTACCCGTCCTGCATCCGCTGCAGCCAGAGGGACATTCCCTGCGAATACCCCTCAGGCGCCATCGGCCGGCGCAGGGTGCATCTTCCGAGCCCTGAATCACCCTCGACCTTTGACCAAGTTCTGGCGGAGCTGCCCAACGGCGGAGGGGGCGGTGTTCCGACGGCTCACTCAGCCGGCGGTCTCTACGGCGATGGGATCGAGTCTATGGCCTATGATACACCCGTTGCCTACCATGGTGTTTCGCCCGGAGCCTCTAATAGTTGTGTCAACGCCCCCTTTCTCGACTTTGCTCGCTTCAACTTTGCCATGGATGAGGATGATATGGGCCTCGTGTATCAGACTTCGATGTTGACGCCTCCTGCTTCCAAGAGCCTGGATTACATGTCACAGATCATTATTAAGAGACTGCAGTTCTCAATAGATGAGATTCGCAAGGCGCCGGTTGCCATGGTCAGGGATACGCAGACGCCGTGGTGCCATCCGCGGCTGTATGAGGACGGCATGCCCAAGTCAATGCAAGGTAGACTACATCCCCTTCAACCCATTCAAGGCCTCTTTATAGACATCTTTGTCAGGCTTGCTGATGCTCATACGCATACGCAGATGCACATGCGTCTTGCGCCTTGTACATGGCGAAGAACCGCACCAACGGCCCCATCATCTTTCGCTCCATCGAGGCCCACGTTGCGGATCTACTCTCTGCCTCGGTGCCTCTAACAGCCGTGGATAGCCTGGCACATACACAGTCCCTCATCCTGTACCAAATCATCCGCCTCCTCGACGGGGACATCGCTGCCAGGGCATCCGCAGAACGCCACATCGCCGCGCTCGAAACATCCGCCCTGAACCTCCTCTCCCACGTACAATTTCACGACGAGGTCGAACCCGGCTCCTCCACGTCTTCGTCTTCTCCCTCCGCCACGGTGGACTTCCCTCTCTACCCAATCACCCAGGCCAAGGCCTTCTGGTTCGAGTGGATATTCCAGGAATCCGCCCGTCGCACTCTCATGTTTACCTTCTTCTTCCTACAGGCGTACCGTGTGCTATCGGGCCAGCCGCACCAGAGCTGCGACGCGAAACTGGGTCTGTGCCATAGCTGGACGCTGTCGTCGCACCTCTGGAGCGCAAAGTCGCCGGTCGAGTTTATCGATGCGTTCAAGGGCAAGAAGTACTTTGTGGTGACGAATGCGAGGTTCGAGTCTGTGCTGGATGAGGCGCGTGCGGCTGACGTGGATGACTTTGGCAAGATTTGGATGACGCCAGCTATGGGGATCGAGGAGACGGAGGGCTGGTTTGCCTCGAGGGGCGGTTCGTTGAGGGGGCCTGCGCAGGCATGCTGAAGGACTGGGGCGTTGGATAGTTACATGGTGCTCTTTCATGGTGTTCTTGCATGGTAGTCTTATTGGTAGAGAAAACAGGATCCACAGAGCACAGAGCGACCTCGCGGGCGCGCGGACTAGAGTTTTGCTTTGGAGTTCATGGTGTATACAATTCACGCCTGCATGGTTGTTCGAAATACCTCAATGTGGAACGAGCTATCGCAGTGAGTCACCATCGTGAGATCCCACCCTGACCAAGCCACCGCGGTGTTAGAATTTATCTCCGGTAAACGTGGGCAGTGCCAGGTTTCGTGGTGTAATTAGAGTCTAAACAAGGCAGCTAATTTATTTAGCGTCCTCGATGCAAGTCGGTTAGACAAGCTGCCGTTACGAAACGAATCCTATAAAAGAGGGGAGGGAGCCTCGGCACCTCAGAACAAAACTATCACCCGAATGAACTCGACTTTTGGTTCCGCTGCTTTTGTTATACCTTCGTCCTTATTGAGCCCGTTGCAAAAGGAGGAGCTTACCATTTACAAACATGGCTACGCAGGCCGGTCACCAGCCCATCGTACTTTATCACTATGAGGGATCTCCCTACTCGAGGAGAGTCCTCTGGTATCTCGCCCTCAGAGGCATTCCCTTTTCACAATGCGTATGTCCAGAACGGCCCCTCCGACGCAATTCTGGTGGCCATCACTAACCCACCATAGAGGCAACCGCGCATTCTGCCGAGGCCAGATCTCGCCCTCTTAGGCGTGAAGTACAGGCGCATCCCCATCATGACCATCGGTCGCGATGTCTACGTTGACACCCGCCTCATCCTCCAGAAACTAGAGCAGCTACCTGCAGAGAAGCCCCGTCTCGGCGCCTCCACCCCAGAACACCTCGCCATCGAGCGCCTCCTCGAGACGCTCGTCATGGACGCGCGCCTAAGCAAGAGCGTCGTGCAGATGCTGCCGACGAATTTGCCCGCGTTGCAGAACGAAGCGTTTATCAAAGACCGCCAGGATCTTCTCGGCGCAGCTCTGGACTTCTCAATCGAGGCGAGAGAGGCGGCGAGGCCTCAAGCGATCGACGAGGTCAAGCGCGCGGTTGAGTTCCTGGAGACGACGCTACTGTCGGATGGTCGGGACTGGGTTCTGGGGACGGAGACGCCTAGTTTGGCTGATATCGAGGCTGTTTGGCCGCTGGTTTGGCTGTCTGCCGTTCCTGGGGGATTCCCGCCCGAGCACATTTCGGCATCTCTATACCCTAAAGTCTTCGCCTGGATCGAGAGGTTCAGGGCCACCCTCTCAGAGGCAACCGAGGCGCTGCCATCTCCCACCACGCTGTCTGGAGAAGAGGCCGCACAGGCAATCTGGAAAGCATCGTACAACGAGGCAGAGGGCGAAGTCGATGCCAACAACCCCACGGTTCAGAAGCTGGGGCTCACAAAGGGACAGCGGGTGCAGATATGGCCGACGGATACGGGCTCTACTTACAAGGACTCAGGCTCGCTTGTTACCGTGAACTTGAAGGAGCTTGCTGTAGAAGTTGAGGCTGAGGGCGGAACTGTTCGGATTCACGCTCCAAGGCATGGTTTCGCCGTGGGGGTTTACAGCGAGGACTCGTAGTGGGTGAAACATACACGTCAGCAACAATTGGCGGGCTCTGAGATTCAGTCTCTCCTCATCTTAGCAATCACGACTTAATCACGACTCTTGTGTACATATTATGAAAGAATACCAAGCTCTCTGATATAGTATTTTGTATCCCGAAACAAACTTGGAAAACATTGTCGATATTTATAAAGGTATTTTCGATGCTCGCTGCTCAACGTGGAGGCCAGTAGGGAACGTATCCATCTGAAGCAGGGGTTCGACTACAGCGGGTAGAGCGACACTAGCGCCCCAACGCCCCCACAGATTACACTAACGTCCTATCGCCTCCACCCCCCCCCCCCCCCCCCCCCCCCCCCCTGATCCTAGCTTTTGGATCCAGTCCATAATTTCTGGGGAGCATCTTCTGGGCTTTCTTGCCACCTCGCTGTGCAACACTCATCGTCCAAATCGAATGCGGACTATCGAAGAAGCTATGACAGGTCGACGCTGAGGCCTATCAATCAAAAGCATGCCCATGCACAAGCTCAACACCAACCCGGGGGGCGGGGACAACCTCCTGTCCCCCATCGGATACGATGATGACGCCGCGTCCCTCCACAGCCGAAGCGACCAAGACTCAGATAGCGATGACGATCAGTTGCAGATGCGGGCGCGGAACAGCCGCGAGCTGCGCGCCCACGATCGGATTGTGCTGATGGAAGAGGAGGAGCTAGACCGACTCGTCACGGACACGCGTAAGAAGCAGGACCGAGAACGCCGTGGCTCAGGCCTGGCTGTGCCCAACCCTCTCAAGATGTTCCGACGGCCGAGCCTGGGTCAGTTGTCATCGGCTGGCAGCTCGAACGAGAACCTTGTATCGGAGAAGCGAAAGAAACGGCGAACGAGGCGAAAGCAGAAAAAGGACAGGCTTGTGGAGGAGGCCCAGCACGGCGAGGATGGCGGTCTCATGTACGAAATGGAAGAGGGCGCTATGAAGGACGGCAGCTCCACGGGTTCGAGCAGTGATCGCGAGGATAGCGACGAGGTCGATCGCCGGCATTTGAGCATGGTGGCAAATGCCAAGTCGGAGCGCGGGCGCAGTTGGCGGCGATGGATGTTTATACATGCGCTCATTGCCATCGGTTTTGCCATGCTGGTGCTGTTAGCCTGGAAACTCTCCAAGGGACATCGAAGTGCGGCCTCCAAGAACCACTATGTGAGCAACGGCACTGCTCTATTTGCGCCAACGACCATCATCATCAGCCTCGACGGGTTCCGTGCAGACTTCCTGCAGAGGGGCATCACGCCGAGATTGAACGCCTTTATCAAAGAGGGCGTGTCGCCCAAGTACATGAACCCATCTTTCCCATCAGTCACATTCCCGAACCATTATACGCTAGCCACCGGTCTTTACCCAGAGAGCCACGGTATCGTCGGGAACACGTTTTGGGATCCCGAATTGAAAGCCGAATTCTACTACACAGATCCAGCGCGCAGTCTGCATCCCAAGTGGTGGAAGGGAGAGCCATTCTGGGCAACGGCAGAGAGGCAGGGCATTCGCAGTGCGGTCCACATGTGGCCAGGGAGCGAGGCGCACATCCTCAACATTGAGCCGGCGTTTATGGACAAGTTCAACGGGAAGGAGCCTCTGCCTAACAAGGTGTCTCGAATTATGGAGTTCCTCGACAAGCCTGGCAAAGAGGACGAGACGGCAGCCGAGGCGGATTTGCGACCACAGCTGATTGCCGCCTATGTGCCAAATGTTGATAGCGACGGTCACAAGTACGGCCCAAACAGCACCGAGATACGCTCGACCATCGAAAGCGTCGACGCTATGATGGACCAGATATTCAAGGGTCTAGAAAAGCGCAACCTGACCAATATTGTGAATGTAATAGTTGTGTCAGACCACGGCATGGCCACCACAGATACAGAGCGCTTGTTGCAGCTCGAAGATCTCGTGGACACGAGCAAGATCGAGCACACTGATGGGTGGCCGCTGTATGGGCTGCGACCAAAGAACCCGAGTGATCTCCAGGACTTGTACGATGGGCTCGCAGAAAAGGCCAAAACCAATCCGAACTTTGAAGTCTACCTGCGGGATGTCAACATGCCTGAGAGATATCACTTCTCCAAGAACGACCGCATCGCGCCACTGTGGATGGTTCCCAAGACGGGCTGGGCAATAGTCACCAAGAAAGAGTTTGTGGTGGAGGAAGCAAAGAAGAACGGTGACGTCTACCACCCGCGTGGTCTACATGGCTACGATCACGAGCACCCCCTCATGCGCGCCATCTTCATTGCTAGGGGGCCTGCGTTTCCCCACCCGGCAAACAGCCAGGTTGAGGTGTTTCGTAAGTGGATCAAGGTGAACAGTCTGCACACGAGGCGCTAACTTTGGATAGAAAATATCGAGGTTTACAACATCTTGTGCGACTCTATCGGCATGACACCGATGCCAAACAACGGGACTCTCCGCTTGCCTCTCAAGACGCTCGGCGAACACCAGCCAGAGGACACTCCCGAGCAGCCAGAGGATCCTGTGCCCCCCAACGAGACGGCGCTTCCCAAGGAGCCTGAGCAACCAGCTCAGCCGGCAACCCCGTCAAAGAAGCCAAGTCGGCCGACGAGGCCCGCTAAGCCATCCAGGCCAGAACGCCCGACGGTACCAGCACAACCGTCGGAGCCAGAGCGACCAAAAATCCCGTCCAGGCCATCACAGGCAGAGCAGCCATCAGTGCCAGCGGTGCCATCGGTGCCATCGGAGCCGTCGGAACCAGAGCAGCCTCCGCCTCCGCAAGCACAACAGCCGCCGGATAACGAGGATAATAGTGAGGGCGATGGCGATGGCTCAAACACATTTAAAGACATGGCCAAGGGGGTGTTGGATTGGTTAAAAGACAAAACGGGGAAGATATGGAATAAGATTACTGGATCGGGATGAATACCTATGAGGGCAATACAGCCATGAGCTTTTCAAAGAGTCGGCGTCTGTTCTGTGTTGTTGATTTTTATTTTTTTTATTTTTTTATTTTTTTTTATCTTTATTTTATCTTTATTTTATTTATTTTTTCGATATCTTTTTATCGGTTTAGAGCGCAAGGGATCAATGGGCTTGATCGCATACTCTGTTCTTTCATGTTAGGGTTACTCTATATTATACAGCATACTTTGCCTGGGCCAGATTGCCAAGCTTGCATGAGGCGGTCGCTTGAAAATATTGGTTGACGTGAGTTGGTTCGCCTCATACGCCAGGGAAAACTCAGCAGATGCGGATGCATGAGAAAAATAAAAAGAAGTGCAAGGCAGCAAGTGAGGCGCTTTGTTGGTGGCAATCTACACATGAGGCTCCCTAGTGAGTTTGCGGAGGGCAGGCTGCCTGGAACTCTTACGTATGCATCCGAAGTTGCTTGAGGCGATAATGGTTGGACGGTTCCTTTGGGAACAGGCTTAAAATGTGGGATTATGAAGTTCTTGAGATGGAATTAACATTGAGAGGAGGGTAGAAAAAGCGGCTTGACTTTGCATGGCATTCGCACGTGGGCAGGCACAACGACATATAGTAGTAGTAGCCAGGCTGAGAGTTAATAATGGCGCTTCGCCTTTTCAAGGCTTTTCAGTAAAGGATTCGACGCTTCAGCCGCTCACTGTCCAGGGTGCGTCGGCAGTGTCGCCACCGTCGCCACGGACCCCTGTTCTCGGTCCACTGGCAATGGAATACAGCAGGCCACAGTGGAGGCGGGCTGCCTAATGTAGAACCAAACGCAGTTAGCCAGGTACCCCCACCGGCGCCAGCGGGCAGCGAACATGGTGATGAATCTAATATGCAGTTCATGTCAACATTAGACGTTTGCTCCTTACACGGCCTCCCATCGAGTTGGACGAGACAAAAGCGTCGTAAATTCCGACGACCGCGACCTGGGGCTGAACAGGATCGAGCCCAAGACATACACGTGCTGCCTAGCCGTCCCATCTCGGAATCTAAGACTTGGCTCTTCAGGGGACCCTGTATCGACGCACTACAGTGACTACACGGCTGGCTCCACAAGTCCATTAACGCGACGACGCGAGTTCTGCCTCGTCACTGATTTGGGAGTGACGCTTCGAATCGCTCTTTGATATCCGACGGTATCTTGCCCGCCGCCTTGCCGCGCTCCTCACAGATCTGCAAGTCGCATATCGTAGACAACGGGAATCTCGCGCGCGCCACAGCACACCAGGTAAACCGGGCACCTGCTGGGTCCAGCAGTCGAACCCGACATCGTGCTAGCGGTGGGCACTCGCCCCCAAAATGGCTGCCGCCGCCGACGACGACCGCGCGATGAGCGTGGAAGAGCTGACGGAAGACCTGACCATCCAGAATGTCATACTCGCGTCGCTGGAGCAGGAGGAGTTTCCGGGCGTGGAAGCGGAGCGCGAGGGTGCCAAGGTCGAGATAGAACGCATCAAGCGCCTGCTCAAGGAGACGAGGCGCAAGATGACAGGTGAGAAATCCTACGCTGCCTGCTTGCCTTCCTACCTGCCTGCCTGCCTGCCCGCCTGCGTTGCTTCAAAGTCGTGCTACTTCGTGCATGGCCGCCTGCGGGTGTTCGTAGTATCCGCTATCTGGCATCCTCTGTGTTGGACAAGGGCCGGCAGGCTGCGTCTCAGCACTGCTATCAAGTACTTACTTCTTATATTAGCAGAGCGATATTCACAGGTACCATCTTCACGGCCCAGTGATGGCGCTGAGGAGTTGTACACACAGCGACTGCCAGGTAGGTGAATTGCTCTTTTCGTCTCGTGTTTGCCTTGCTCCTCTGTACATGGTGCCCAGCCAGCGCCATTGTGCAGTTTCTCCCTTTCAATCCCATGTTTTCACCTCTCATCGTATATTGTGTAATCTTGTCTTCGCGCATTCACCCTCGTCAAATCTGGATTGGGTCGACGCCGGTGGTCACCTGCCAGTCGCTGCTGTTGAGATTCACGCAGCTGTCACCCTGCACCCTCTGGCTCGGGGTCGGGAGCCAGTCTCGCAGCTTCATCTCACCTTCATCTCACCTAGCCGTCAGATACGCCTCTGCTCCTTGAACATCTGCGGCCGTTGCCCAGCCATCCCTGTTCACACCGCTTTCACCTACATTGTTCACAAGAGGGTCTAAGCCCTGCATCTGTCTTCTGTCATCCTCCCAGCTCCTCCTCTTGCAACTTCAATCTCCTTCCCTGCAAAGTTTCCGTACATGTCCTTCATGACTCTGACATTGTTGCAGAACATCTCCTGACTCCAACAAGAATGACAACCCCACGGAGACACCATGACGGATGGAGCAGCAGCCCAGTCTCCGTGACGTTGCCCAGTCGCAAGCGAGAATTTGATTCAACAGGGTTCGGAACAGGGGAGAGCCAGTCTAAATCCCGACGGACGACGCCCACACCCGTGAATGGCGCCTTCAAAACCCCGGTTTCAAACCTTGACATGGCCAGCTCAGACTTTGACATTATTGATCTCACCGGGTATGTTGCTTCATGTTCCTGGCAGCCTCATCCAGCTCGCGAGAGCTGCTAAGACAACTAACCATCGGCCAGAGATGATGTGGATGACGACTCTACCTACATTGTGGAGCAAATCAAGCAAGAGCAGCGACAAAAGCAAGAACAAAGGGACAGGGAGATGGCCTTGCGTCTCTCCCAATCTGGAGAGCCATCTGGCTCGTCATCTAGCCAGAATACAAATGCAAGTCCCCATCAAACAAATGCACTCGACAGGTTGATGGCCACTCAACAATCCAACGCCTCGCCACGCAATATTGTCGGAAATGAGACACTCCCGTCGTTGACCAGAGAACGAGACCCAGCAGACACTGAAGAGCGTTTCCACCGGCGTGAGATACCCGGGGCATTTGATGAAGATAGTTGGGATGATATGTTTACAGCATCTAGACCGTCTCAAGGGGCGCAGCGATCTGCTCAATATACACCGCACTTGCAAAGATTTGTCCCCTCCACCCCGCAGCCTTCTGCTCATCAAACAGCCGTGTTGGCAGCTATGAACAGCACGGGGGGCAGGCAACGATACGTGGCCCCAGGTCCGATGGTGAATCAACAACGGAGTCCGATTAGCCTAGGTCCTACGCAGAATCAAATATCCCACGGGTCTAGGAGACCACCAGGTGCATATCCTGCGTCTCAACTGCCCCAGCCACGCGTCGTCCCTAGCTCCAGGCCGGGCAGTTTGTCGGCGGTCATTAACAACACCAGCATGTTCTCCATGGGATTTGGTGTGAATGAGTTTGATATGCCTGAGATGCCTGAACGACTTGGCAACTACCTTCAAGAGGCTTTCCACGACCCGAGGGTCACTGAGAAGGAGCTGGATGACTTGTTGAAGAACATCCGCCCCGACATGGACATCCCAGAGAGGAATCGTGACGGGACTCCAGCCGGTCTTAAGAGTCCGCTGTATCCTCATCAGGAAGTAGCTCTCACGTGGATGAAGAAGATGGAAGAAGGGACAAACAAAGGCGGTATTCTGGCCGACGACATGGGTCTTGGCAAAACCATATCCACTTTGGCCCTCATGCTCTCTCGACCTTCCAAATCCCGCCCCAAGGTAATTTGTCCCGAGTCTCGATGGAAAATCAACCGCTAATGTTCTTCAGACAAACCTGATCATCGGGCCGCTGTCCCTTGTCCGGCAGTGGGAGGAAGAGATCGCAAAGAAGACCAAGCTCTCTCATCGCATGTCGGTGTTTATCTATCACGGAAAGAAGGCGACGACTGAAGAGATGCTCAAGTACGACGTAGTCCTCACTACCTACGGCACAATTGCCATGGAATTCAAGAGACTGGACAAGTTTACGGAAGAGAACGCCGACCGCAGCATCGATATGAATGACAGGGCAATCGCCACCAAATTCCCGCTATTGCATCCCAAAAAGGCCGTCTTCTATAGAGTCATTCTCGACGAGGCACAGTGCATCAAGAACAAGGAGACCAAGACGGCCAAGGCCTGTCATAAGTTGAGGTCAACGTATCGCTGGTGTCTCACTGGCACTCCGATGATGAATGGCGTTCTTGAACTGTATTCCTTGGTACACTTCCTCCGCATCAAACCCTACTGCGAGTGGGAACAATTTCGTACCACCTTTGGCACCCTGTTCGGCAAAAATGGCATCTCTAAGAACGGTGCCATGACCAGACTGAGAGCGCTGTTAAAGGCAATCATGCTTCGTCGCAAGAAGGACTCTGAGCTGGATGGTAAGCCCATTCTGACGCTTCCCAAGAAGACTGAACAGGTGCAATACGCAGAGCTTTCGGCAGATGAGCGTGACTTCTACGACCAGCTCTTCAAAAAGTCACAGGTGCAATTCAGCAAGTATCTTCGGGCAGGTAGTATCGGCAAGAACTATTCCAACATTTTAGTTCTGCTGCTACGTCTGCGGCAGGCGTGTTGTCACCCTCACCTCAACCTCGACGTCGAGGATGTCGGCACTATTTCGGATGAAGAGATGCAGGACCTTGTGAGGGCATTAGATCCTAATATTGTGGAGAGAATCAAGGCTATCGAGTCCTTCGAGTGCCCGATTTGCTACGACGCTGTGTTAGCTCCTTCATTCTTCATCCCTTGCGGCCACGACAGTTGCCAGCAGTGTCTGAGCCGCGTGGTGGACAATGCCTTGACGTCGAATTTACAGGAAGGAAATGAGAGCGACAGGGCTAAGTGTCCGGTGTGTCGCGGTGCGTTTGACCCGAAGAAGTGCTTTACGTACGATTCATTCAAAGCCGTGCACATGCCCGAAACCGTCGCTGCAAAGGAGGTGGCGGAAGAAACCGCATCGGAGAGTGACTCGGATTCGGACTCAGACAACGAGGATGCGTCAGATGCGAACAGTAGAGGCAATCTCAGGGGGTTTATTGTTGAAGACGGCTTTTCGGATGGAGAGCAAGATGCTGAAGATGGAAAGAAGAAGAAGAAGAAGAAGAAAATCAAAGGCAAAAAGAAGAAGCCCGAGGTAAGACCCTCAATGCTCAAGACCCTGCGGCATGAGGCATACAAGAATCGTGAGGCGTACAAGAGGTACATGCATTATCTGCGGAAGACATGGATGCCTGCCGCCAAGGTCACGGAGTGCATGCGTCTGCTCACGGAGATTGAACCAACGGGCGAGAAGACCATCGTATTCTCGCAGTGGACGCTCTTGCTTGATTTGCTCGAGGTCGCAATGCACCATGAGAAACTCGCAAAACCCAAGCGATACGACGGGAGCATGTCCTCCGACCAGAGGAATGACGCAGCCATGGACTTCCGGGACAAAAGGGACGTCAAGGTCATGCTGGTGTCCCTCCGTGCCGGCAACGCAGGGCTGAATCTGACCTCGGCCTCCCGCGTCATCATCATGGACCCGTTCTGGAACCCATACATCGAGATGCAGGCCGTGGACCGAGCCTACCGGATCGGCCAGCAGAACGAGGTCCAGGTATACAGGATCCTCACCAAGGATACGGTGGAAGACCGCATCATTGCGCTGCAGAACGGGAAGAAGGAGATTGTGGAAGCGGCGCTGGACGAGACTGAGAGTATGAAGATTGGTCGTCTCAACGTCAATGAACTCAAGTTTCTCTTCAACACACACGACTAGGCGTGGCGATTGTCATGTACGATGCGCCCATATTGGCATTGCCCTCAATTTCGAGGCACGATGATACGATGTTTTCTCCTCGGCGTGTCTTATTTGCCCATGTATAAATTTTCTTATCCGATTAATCCTTGCCTGTTTTGCTCTTCTGTCATTGTTCAGCCCTCCATCTGCCACTGGAAACGCAGGAGAGACGGTCATAATCCCCAGCTCTGTTGTCTGTTTTATCCACTTTGGATTGGTACGCGATATGAAAGCGTAAACATGTTTTTTTCGGGCCAGCCTAGGCGGCCTCCAAATGCAATATAGCTTTAGTATAAGTATTTACTATAACAAAACAATGGAAAAGGAAGACGTGTCGCCATGGAGACTATATATAAAATTTGCCCATGTCGCGGGACCAGGTTGACTGAGCCATAATATAATGACTGACTCCTTGCTCAGTCGTCCGCCTAGATTACACTGTACCGAAGAAATAGATAACAATTTGCACGGCGAGGAATTGGACTGTACCTGATGTTCGAGACTCACATCTACTTGGCCGCCTGCCCGCTTGCCCGCTTCCCTTGTCTGGCTGTCCAGCTCGGCCATGCGACAAGTCGTGTCAGTAAGGTCGTTTCACCCCCTTTGTTTTCGAATATTTACCGCGTTTTTATTTCCTTCAGCGGAGGAACTGTGTTGAAAGGTCGACGACACGTCTCCTCAGCGTTGGCAACACCGTGAGAAACGAACAGCGTGCGCAAAGCGAATTGCGGCACTCCTGCTTAGATAGCTTGCTTTTAGGAGTCCAGATTGAGCTGCGCAGAGTCTTGCTGCGTGTAGACTATCTGTGGTTTAGGAAATCCATAACCCGCAGATATATGCGAGGCTCTACGCTTGTAGTAAATGTAGTTGGATCTCATACATTGGGTATATATATATCTTCATGCTTTAAACTAGTTGAAACAACTCCACGCTCCTCTTGAAATATGTTTCCCTCCCTCGCTCAAACTCTTCTTTTCCCCACCATCATGCCCCTTCACATAATCCCCTCTTCCAGTTGCGCGATTCCGCAAGCCACCTCTCAACCTTGGTCTTCACATCCGCAAGAACATCCATCTTGCCCCCAAACTCGCCCGAAAAAGCACACTCCTCCTTCTAGGAGAGCGACTGGTCGATAGCCTCCCTAACCACCTCCTCCAGCGAGCGGCCCTCGCTTTCGCCGTGTCCGGCCCATCGCCAGGGCTTAGTTGCGGGGCCGTTATTAAGCTTCGAGGCCGTCGACAAGAAGAGCGCTGGTTTCCCACCAGCTTCTTCGTCAATAACAAACTGTACGTCCAGGTGTTCTCTATTGGCGTCCTTGATGGACGTGCCTTGGATGCCTTGGATCCAGGTCGTATCTTCATATTCGCTGGATAACTGCGTGAGGAAGTGTTCGGTGAGGAGGCGCGAGATGGCTATGCGCAGGTATCCCGCCAGGGCATCGAGGTCAGGGTAGCCATCTTGGTAAGGCACGCAGATGCCCTGAAGCGGGGAATCTGGCGGAAGCATAATATGATAGTAAGTAGCAGTTACGGGGAAGAGAAATGTGCGGCCCCGGATGGTGAAACTAGTGTCGCCGAGAATGGCGAGCTTGATTGTAAAGTCAAGTGGCGGCAGCATATAGCGAATTAGAGTCTGCGCACTAGATGTTTGGTTGGGCCCCTTCTGGTTCGATTGGTCATTTAGCGACGACAGCTGCGAGTGCAAGGTAAACGAAGCTGGCAGCCCAGCCTTCTGGAGCGCGTTTGTGAGAGCGCCAACATATTGAGTACAGGCTTCAATACTGCTCGAGAAGCTTATGCGAGCGAGGATTGGTCGCAAAAGCGCATATGTCTGCTGCCCCCTCGACCGAGTTATATGTGGCGGGATAGGACGGATCCGCATGAGCTCGTTATACCGATGCGCGTAGCTTAGTAAAATGTGCAGCACAATGGAAATCGAGTCGGCGACGGTGTTCTCATCCAAGCCCAACTCAGGGGAAGAGGAGCACGACTCGAGAGGGAGCAGCTCCATGGTGATTTTAGAGGAGGCGTCAAGAGTGCAAACAAGTTTTGACCCCTCAGGCCGGACATCATAAGCGGCAAGTGTGCGCGCCTCTCGCGAGAGCTCATGCCAAAGCTCCTGAGAAAATATTGTGTTGCGCGCTTCAAGAACACGAGACTCGAGAGGTCCGCGACTGTTGGATTTTGTTCGAGTTGTGGACCGGCCCACTACCTTGCCGTCCTTCTCGTACGTGACGACAAGTCTCTCCGAGAGGTCGCCTAATCGCCCGCAGTCAAGTTCGACGGAGCCATCGTCGTTCCGCCGCATAGGCGCAAGACCGTTGTTCTTGAAGTCGGGAGCAGCTATGAGCGGTTAGGAGGGTGGCTGATCAAGCGGCCTAATATTTCATCAAGTTGAACGCACCTTCTGAAAAGCCAAATCTCACGCCGAGGGTATGCCGCTCCTGAGGCACCTTGCAGATAGACCAGCCAGCCTTCTTCACCGCCATAATGTCCTCCCAATATCTACCCTCTGACTCTATCTCGCGCCGAAGAAAGTCGGTCGCTTCCTTGGCGGCGTCTCTCGTTTTGTTGATCTCCATGATGGTCCAGCCCAGAGCCACATCCTCCTGGTCTTTCGTTTTCGCCGGCGTAGAATTTGAATCGTCGAGCTTGTCCGCGCCGAGGGTGCCTATGCCTACCATATCCCGCAGCTGCTGGGATAGAGTAACACCAGCCTGTGTGGGGTTTTGTTTCGAGAGGAGGAGCGACAATGAATCGAGTGTGAGCATGGCTGTGTTTCCGGCAATGCTACAACCACAGATCAGTTGATGTACCTCACCTTTAGGCCGCAACGTATTCCATACTCTATATTCTTCAAGACCTCTATTCGCGCAACATTGGGGTCTCTGGTAGGCGGCTCATCTTCATCCGCCCCAAGCCCAGACCCAGCATCCGACATGTCCATGTCGTCCTGGTCAGTGTCTTCATCCCCCTTTTCCTGCGCCTTGATTTCCTCATTTAGCGTCGCCTCCGTCACAGCTCGAAAGCCGCCGGGCTTGGCGTTGACTCGGGCGATGAATTCGGCCAGGTTCTTGGGTTTCTTGTCGGCGACTGGAAACGGCCGCAGGGAAAGCGGAGGGCCCTCGCCTGGAGCCATGGCGGTGACGTTTCACCTCTGGGATCTATTCAGCTGCAGACGTCATAAAAGAAAGGTTTCAGATGTGGTAAGATATTTCAAGAAGTATGCTTGGAGGTTTTGGAGTGAGGTGCTATAACTCCATGGAGGGGTGATAGGTCAGCCTTGTCCTGAAAGTATGGGATTGGGAAGTCCAGGCACCGCCACAGGAAGCTTCAAACCAAGCCACACCGTATTCACAGCGATTGAAACAAGGTGCAGAAGTTTAATGGTCTCACAATCCTGTTAAGCATCCTCGAAAAAAAAAAAAAAAAAAAAGCCAAACTTATATTCCTCGTTACCAAAACATACACAACATATAATTACTATTTTGCAAAATCTTACAGCATTTATTAGTTGCCCTCTATTAGAGCTCCATCGCATCAGGTGTATCACACCACAAACGTCATGGCAAGCTCGTGCACCAGCACGTGATCTCTCCCACCATTGGCCAATGGCGCCACCCAACATCACCCGATGATACCAAAAAGCTTGCCATCGAAGCTCTAGTCGTGACATCACGCCACAACACTCCTAACCACCACCCTACCAATTCAACCCACGAAACATCCGTCACCATGGCCTCTCAAATCACCCGTCGACTCTTCTCTACTACGGTCCGCCGTATGGAGAGTCACTCCCAGCAGGAGCTCAAGAAGGAGACTAAGCGCAACCCCGAGCTTATGGTGCGTCATAATGCCTCGGCTCCCTCATTGTCGATGATGCAAAACTTCTCACTTGCCCCGTTTTCGCTGCTTTCTCTAAGTTGCATTAAGCATTGAATGAAACAGAGACTCTGAGAAGGCCCCGGTAGAAGAATGCATTGGGCTAACTTGTGCTCCAACTCATAGGTCCTCGGTGGTGTCATGGTCGCTGCTCTCGGCGGAGCTGGCTTCTACTTCGGTACGAACTTTCCCTAACTGAAAACGGATAATCTCACGACGACACATTAGAGCCAAACACTGACTTCTCATCCCTTCTACCTAGGTCGCTCACCCACCGGCGCCACCTCCGAGAACCCCGTCCGCATCGCCAAGGACGGCATGCCCTGGGAGAGCGGCTCCGAAGCAAAGGGCAAATACCAGTACCACCCCGGCGGTGACCGCAACGCCCAGCCCCGTGATGCTCCCAGTGCCCTCAATGCCGTCGTTGTCCCCAACGTCACCGTCACCCGTGAGCTCCACGACAAATTCAACAAGTGGGGCAAGGAGGGATACCCTTAAGGGATGGATGGGTGAGGCAGGTTGTATCCAGCAAATACGTTAGCACAAAGTGCGGTGGCGGCTGAGAATGTACTTTGAAGAATAGAACAGAAACAAAAGACAGCTAAGATTGGGTCTGTGGCGTATACTAGCAGTATGGATGCTTTGTACAAATATATCTGGGATTCCAGCATCTGAATTCTATGCTTTACTCGACATGTGGCAACGAATCACATATCGCTTCTGTCTGCTCCCTAGCCATCATTGCTCTAGCTAGATGAAGACATCGAAATCTCTGATGTTGAGAGCTTCATATTTAAACTATGCATTTTAACCCATCACCATACTACAATTCATACAGATCAACGGTCTAGGCCCATGACTATATATATATATATATATATGCATACTTGGTGCAGCAGGCCAAAACGATCGAGAGGACAAGGTAAAATAGTGCATACACCGTTTTGACCGAGAGTTCAGCAAAACTGGTCACCACGAGTCTGGTATCAATTTTTTGGTTCAAAACTAGGAACCCCGCCCGTCGATAAAGCTGTAAAAACTCCTTGATGCAAGAAACTCAATCCCGGGCCTCGCGGCATCAAGAACGAACTACAAGACGAGCAAACCACCCCAGCCACTAAGCACTAAAGCACTAAGAGGCACTGACAAAGATATCTCTCAGGGTTCTGCCAGCATGTTTATCTCCTCGCCTGTGAGGCCGAAGAGATATAGAAGGTCTAGCAAGCTCTCACCATTCAATCGGGCGTCGGCTTCCATTTGCACCCGTGGCTTGGCGTGCCAGGCGACTCCCAGTCCAGCCTTTGCAATCATGAGCAGATCATTCGCACCATCGCCAACAGCCACTGCCTGAGAGAGGCTAATGTTTTCCTTGGCAGCAATCTCGACGAGCAGCTCACACTTGCGCTCCTTGCCTACAATAATACCTTGAACTTCGCCAGTCAACTTTCCACCCTCAACAACAACCTCGTTGGCATAAGCGTAGTCAATGCCCAATTCTTGGGCTAACCACTTTGTCAAGGGCTGAAATCCGCCAGAGAGAACCGCAGTCTTGATGCCGAGACGCTTGAGAGCTTTGATTAAAGGTCGCACACCGTTGGTGACTTGCAAAACTGGCTGCAGCTGTTCAAAGACGGACGAAGACAGGCCTGTCAGCAATCCAACCCGCTCACGGAAGGATGCCTCAAACTCCATGTCGCCGTGCATGGCTCGATGTGTTATATCGGCTACGCGCTGTGGCAAGTCCGGAATATCCGTAACTGATTCCGCCAGGAGATCAATCACTTCTTGCTTGATAAGTGTGCTATCCATATCAAAAACAACAAGGCGCGGGTGCCTCCTCCACACCACGTCTCTCTGCAATACAACGTCTACATTCCATTCTTGCTCAAAGCGATATATTGTCTCGTGCTTGCGCAACTCCTCGAGGCTGAGATACTCCGGGGATGGGGCGGGTGACAGTGTCAATTCGACAACATGGGGGGTTTCAACACTGTCCAGGCAGCGATGCGATGAGTGTGGCTCCTCGGCGTCAGGTGGAAGTGGAAATGAGGACATCAGGTGGAGGAAGGATGTTATGCAAAGAGGTGAAATGTACGAGCCGTAGATGTGATCCAACTTCTCCGACTCTTGCGTCGGGGGCTCCAGCGGGAAGTCATCAATGTTGTCCGTCGGCGCCATATTGGCGGGGAGGGATTCGCTGCTGTCCGAGAGCCCACCGGTCTTGGAAGGCGACAGCGAGCCTGATGCATGATGGGCCCTGTCCGCAGTCTTGTAGAAGAGCGTCGCGATAAGGCGATCAGTGCGCCGGCCTGGTGGAGGGGCACAGTTGGGGTGCGAATAGTTGTGATTTACGCCGCTCTCGACTATGACGGGTGGGTTGTCTTCGGAGGGGACGCCGTTAAAGGGCAGAATGGGCCTTGCCTTGGTCGGCGATGGTCCCCTCAGGGCCTCCATGCCCTCAACGACGGTGTCGATGCCATGATACAGGTCCGGATGCCTAGGCGGACGGTATTGTTGGTGATCGCTGAGGTACGAGCTGGTTCGTTTGGTGTTGGCGAGCTGCGGGCGGGCAGCGTTGGGTTTTGCGAGCGATGCGGTTTGCGTCTGGATGTCGGTCATTGCGGCGTTTTCGGGGGTGATTCACTGCTATCCGAATCTATTCGCGCGCGAATAGAGACACCCGGGTTGAGAGTGCGGCTGCCAGGAAAGCCAAAAGAAATGGTGGGGTCGGCTGGAGACTGAGAGAAATATTGCAGCCTATTCAATGCGCTCATAAGATAGCAGTCTCGTCGCCGCCGTCTTAGCGGGGGTCTGCTGCTAGTGTAGGGAAATCTCGACAAGCGTGTCGCGAAGTGAGGCTGTCACTTTGCGAAAAGTCCAAGTCTGAGAGGGCCGTGTTTTCGAAACAACACGATGCGCATTGTAATTGCCTCGTTAGTGCTACCACCAGCCCACCGTGCAATATTCAAAGCACCTACCTGCCCACCTCTTCGGATGTTATTCTCCTCTACGGCTCCTTCTTCACCAAACAGCCCACTATCCAGTCTCGGTGAGACACCCCACCAGCCGTTGGAGCTCTATGATGCAGCCAATCACGTGCATGGCCTGCTGGTGCTGCGTCATTGTGCCCTGACAGCAGTTGATATCCCCTGAGGCACGCCAAAAAGAGCCCTCTGACTGGTCCGTAGACAAGTGGTTTAAGCGATGTCGTCACCCAGCAATATGACATAAGCTGGGTCTGTCATGGCTCCAAATTGCGTGATTTACTATGGGGCTTGGCAGTCAAGCACGAACTCAGTAAGTTCTTGGACAGCCTCACCTGAATGAGAGTCTGATTCTAGACAGCCACATTGATCCACCCCTTTGGTTGCCTTGCCGTGAAAAATAGGCACGCCCTTTGCACTTTGTAGACGTCTTGCAATACCAGCCCCAACTAATCTGGAAATGGCACGCGATCCACCACCCCAAAACAGAAACTGGCTTATTTCACTGGTGACAGGGGAATTGTTGCAACGCGCAGTAAACTGCGTGGTTTGGCGAGGTGACCTCAACAATGACAGAAATGCACCTCAGAGCAGGAAAACGGAGACAACTTATCATGTAAAGCCATCTCTAACACAAGACTACGCTTACGTTATATCGAGTGCACATCGTGCAAGACTCAATGCCACAACAGTTGAAGACACCTACCCTATAGCAATCACATCAAGCCGGCAGTGAAGCAAATATGGCAGCCAACCCTCATACTGGTTATGGCAGTTATTCACAGAATAATTAACTGCACAGACGCTTCTTAAGTGCTCTGTGGGGCGAGTGAGGCGTTGACTCACCATCTACAAGCATAAAACTTCATGTGAACAGGACATTCTCGCAGGACGGATAATACATAAGCCTCGCTCGCACGCAACATCCACCACTTGTTGTGCGAAAGGTAGGTCTAATTACAGAGCCACATGGAACTGCCTTCAAATCCCAGCCAGGTTCACTTGACAGAAACCCAGCGCCAAGTTTCCAGTACAATTATTAATCCGTCAACTGCCTCAATTCACTACACATTGACTTACATGCAATGGCGGCAGGAGAGATTTTGGAGCATGAAGGAGCCGACAGAACACACGCCCCCCCTGGCCCGGTGATCGGTACCGACTTCCGCCTATCCACAAGCACCGACGAGCCGAACAACACGCCCAGTAAAACGACCGAATTCAACTACTTGACTCATGAACTAGGACTCGAATAGTTTAGCACAACGCATTTGCCGCGGCTGGGACGATTGCGTGATTCTTCAATTTCTCAGCATGGCGGCCGAAAAAAGCTGGGAAAAGTTTGTCCGTGGCCGCCAATTGGCTCAGGGAGTTTCCATGTTCTTGGCTGCTGCTCGCCGACGTCCCGGTAGCCATCAAGAACGCACTCGCCCACCGCTCTCGTGTCCTCAGTGGCTGGCCACGTCTCCAGGACGTGGCGAAGCACCCAGTCATCAGATATTACGAATATGTTACGCGGGATTGGAAATCACTCTCTCACATACATGGAATGCCGTTTCTTTGCCTGTTTCTCAACATCGACAATGAGATCATACAAGATGATTACAAAGGGCGTGTGGTTGTAAATCCTCCCACCACCTGCTCTGGCTTTCCCTCCCTCAGCAGCATAACTCACCCAATGTTTCTCATCCAGACACCCCCATCTGAACCTCCACATTGAGGAAATACAACCATCTTTAAACAGAAAGAGAACCACAATAAACCTAGTAGCGATGAAAGTAGCCAATACTTCCTGCTGTGCCAGTGTAGGGGCTGGCCTCAAAGTTATCAGTACCTCAGCGTAAACAGCCTTGCGGATCTCGCCCCTCGTCACAGCCAATCACAGCCCAGGAAACGACATCGCGGAAGTGTTGGCGTGGATGTCGTGATCGAGTCTCCAACACAAAACATCGCTTCCCCTGCTCATTCCGAACAAGGAACTTGCCACATTGCCTACGGGACAAGGAAATGTATGATGGTTGTGCATCGCTAGTCCGGTTGTAGTCGAACACACCAGAATTGAGACCCTTTGCCCCGGAATTCGAACATGAAATTGGGGCGTGTGCTAAATGTGGCGGACTCATGTAGTCAAGGCCCCCTTTGCCGAGCAGCCCAACTGATATAGTTTACTTTCCGTCCTCCTCATCTCTGACTCCCGGCTGTAAACTCTGTAATCCCCATATGCTTTTCTTCCCAGAAGTCTCCTCATCTGCTTTACGTCAACTTCAGTCTTTCTCATAGCCATCTTTATCGCTTCACAGAGTATCAACTCTTGTACGTCCCTGGGGAATACGTACACATCAGTCTCTTCCTACCTCTGGACATTTGCCCGTGGGCACGTTGCAACTATTCCACTCATCATTTCTGAAGGCGACGGTCCGACAAAAATGTCGTCCCCTATACTTCATTCATCATCTCAGATGCCTCTCCACAACACCAAGCCCGACAACAGCGATGCCGACTCTGCATACGCATCTGGATCATCCAGCTATTCCTCTACTCCGACGTCAGCATCGATGCCCCTCGTATCCTTCACCAGGGCTCACCTCCACTTCCTCAACGACCAAATGGAGACCATGCATCCCATTGATATCCTTCGCTTCTGCAAGACCATGTTCCCCAACCTCTACCAGTCGACCGCCTTCGGCTTGACTGGACTCGCCACCATGGACATGCTTTCCAAGATCCAAAAGGAGAACCCCGATTCACGCACCATCGACCTCATCTTCTTGGACACCTTGTACCACTTCAAGGAGACGTATGATCTGGTTGAACGAGTCAAGGAGCGGTACCCCAATGTTCCCGTTCACACCTTCAAACCCGATGGCTTTGAGACAACAGAGCAACTCGAGGAGACATACGGCAAGGAGCTTTACCACAACTCGGAGGAAATGTACGACTGGCTTGTCAAGGTCGAGCCTCTCCAGAGAGCCTACGACGAGCTCAAGGTCGCCGCCGTTATCAACGGACGTCGTCGATCTCAGGGAGCTTCTCGTGGTTCCATTCCCATCCTCGAGCTCGATGACGAGCGGGGGATCATCAAGATCAACCCCATGGCTGCTTGGTCATTTTCCCAAGTCAGCGAGTACATCAAGGCGAATGACGTCCCCTACAACGCCCTGTTGGATCAGGGATACAAGTCTGTCGGCGATTGGCACTCGACATCTCCCGTCAACGAGGGCGAGGACGAGCGAGCCGGTCGATGGAAGGGCCAGTCCAAGACCGAATGTGGCATTCACAACAAAAAGTCGAGATACTCCGAGTTCAACGTGGACCAGAAGCAGCGCCAAGAGGGACACAACCAGTTTGTCCAACCAGTGTAATGGGAGGTCTGCTCACGAATTGCGTGGGGGACAAAAGTTTCTTCTTTCTCTTGACCGACTTTACGATTAATAGCGGCTGAAGCATTGGGGTCCGGAGTTTAAACAGTGATTTTCTCATCAGCATTTTTGTTTTTTTCTCCTGTTTGGTTCTGTGGCGTGGAAAACATCATCGTGTTGGGCGTTGCGCAATTTTGCCCCGCTTATTTGGCTTTGGCCCATCAGAGAGCATGGCGGGGGCCTTTCGCTGTCCCTGCTACTAGCATTAGATAGAAAATTGGGAAATATACTCGATAAACAACCACTCACTCATTTCCGTGAAGCAAATCCTCGGAAATGGCTCATGCCAATCTCACATCAATGGGCGGGCTGAGGTTGCATGACGGACGCTTCGGTGCCGACGACCCGAAGGAATGTGTAGTCCCTCTTTTGGAGCCTCAAACCCTGGTCTGGTCTAGTGCTCCCAGCGACGACCCGAAGAGCGGGGATCACGCAAGGTGGGGCAATGCGATGTTTGTTGGCTGACATTTCATCCTGCTACCACACGCACTATCCAGTTACGATACTGGCAGTCAATGCAGACTACTACCCCTGCAGCTCTATCGAGGAGTCCGAGGCCGAAGTCAGCTACCGACATACCCGCGTTGAGGCTATCGCCGTATCTGCAGCCCGGGGTAGTGACTATTGTTCCCATGAAATAGCCCGGAACGAGATATCTCCAATTTCTCTCGTCCTCTCCAAGTTCTTCGCTTCCCATGCAAGGCCTCGCTGTACCGACGGCCGTCTTCAGCGAGCGGAAGACCAAGATTCTACAGCAGCTGGCAGTGCCGGATGCAGAGTACGCTGATGCTTCGCCAAAGGGCTCGGTAGACGAGGGCATCCGCGACCTGATTGACGAGATTAATGGAGCAGATGGGTTCGTGACAACGAGTAGTTGCGCAGGGCGAGTCAGCGTCTATCTTGAGGGGAGAAAGTCAACGGCAGCTCTGTCATCTTCTGGCGGGGGAGATGATGGGCAAGTTGCTGGCGTAGGAGGCAAAGGGGGCGGAGGCACATGGCTGTTTGTTTCCCACGATCCGGTGCAAAACCACGGCACATCTGGAAACTGGATTGACTCGTTGGGGTTTGCACATCCAGGGGCGTCGCATGAGGGAGGTGGTGTACAAGAGGAGACGGATACTGGAGAGCGAAGATTGATTCACTTCAAGTTTGAGCCGATGGTGAGACTCCGTTTTGACTTTTGTTGAGAAGTGATGCGTCAATTGAGAATGTCATACACTGACATCCATCATAGATCCTTCACGTTCTGACCACATCTATGGCCCACGCCCAACTCCTATTACGCCATGCCATCCAAGCCGGCTTTCGGGAATCAGGCGCCGTAAACCTCACATCCACAACAGACGACCCAGCAACCCCAATGGTCGCCATCCGCTCCATGGGCCTCAGTTTCGAGTCACTGATTGGCCACGAAGTATCCTCAACGGAGAGGGGCCACCGGGAAAGGCTTGTTCCAGCAGACTACCTTACCATTCTCATGGACATCGCCAACGAGCGCTTCTCAGAAAATAGCAAACGCATCGACCGCTTTCGCAACGGCTTCCGCAACGCCCTCCAGGCCCCGCCACCCAAGACCAACCCAGCTGGTGAGCCCTGGGAGGATCAGACGGCGAGGCGTGAACGGATGAGAGCAGAAGGACTACTAAGGAAAGCCGCCGCTCTCGACAAGGCCCGCGGAGACGGAGAAAAGGCATCTACGTCCAACGAGACCGACTAGCTCGCAAGATGCAGTACCTCGTTGCAACGCTCCGTGCGAGCCGACCATTTCGCAAACCGAGTGATATCGTGTATTTCGTACGACGAACTGACCATTGGACACACCATGCTCTCGTATATTGTAACTCTATGTCGGAGCTTTTACCACCGCCAGAATATGCCATAATGTACAACACACATAGATACCCCCCCATCTTGTAGCCTCAAAATCCGGCCTGGTGCCGTGTCATCTATCCCATAGGCAAAACAGAGCGTCCTGCTTCCCCCCGCTCTCCCAGTAGCTCAGCCTGAGAATCCCTAGCCGACAAATCGGCATCCGCTATGCCGTGACCTTGTCCACCCAGCTCTTCTCCAGCTTTCGAACCTCGGCCTTGAAGTTCTCAACTTCTTGCCAGCAGTCCAGCGGCCGACGGTCGTTCTCCCTCAGGCACTTGATAACCTCGCTGCGCGAGCTCTCAACACTCTCTGGCAGGTCGCGGACCTTCTTGCGCTCATCAAGCTTCTGTCGGAGGGCCTCGATGTCTTTGCTGACTGTGAATGTGGTGCGACCCTCGCCGACCTCTTCAGGGGATGCGGCGGCAATCTTGTCGTGTGCAATCTTGAGGGCTTCACTCTCGTTCTTCTGTAGCTTCTTGAGTTCTTCGGCCACTCGAGACTGGATGTGTTGCTCGATTAACCTGGCGCGCGAGGCATCGGTCTGGCAATACTGCGTTAGTTTTGTATTCATGAATGGTATCGACCTTGGCATTGAAAAATGGCGCAAGCCGGAAGGGCGATGGGTTTCAACAAACGCAGCCTTACACACCTCTTTGTTATGTGTAATTGCCTCGAGGACATCGTTTGAGATCGTAGGCGGCCCTGAACTGTTTTATATCGCCAGTCAGCATCTTGGTCTTGCATCTGCGAAGCGTCTATTGAGACCCATCCAGGCTGGGGGCAGGGCGAATGATGGTAATTGATGAGTCCAACTTACGCCTTCCACTCTTGAGTCGGCCTGGACGCGTTGGACCCCATTGTATCGGACTCAATTGGCGGGACGTGGTGCGGGCAAATCGGTTTGCGAGGTAGCTCGTGATGGGCTTCGGTCTGGAAATTTCCGGCTTGGGCCACCGGGTACGTCACGGAGCCGCGGAAGTACTGTTCCGCCTAATTGGGTGATGACGGCCTGAGGCATAAACTTTTAGCGTACGAGCCTCAGCGTGGCTGGAGCTCAGGCTGTGTGTGGCTGGGCTGATATTGGCGTTCTTTATTGATCATTGAATGTGTTGGGGTTGACAAAAAGAAGCAGGGTGATCACCCCGAGAATAGGGAACAGAATCATCGTATCTCTAGAACATGCACTGCATGAACAATTGAAACACGTAGAGGCCTAGACATATTGACAAAGGGATGGTTGTAGTCAGGGCAATTACCAGGAACCATGGAATCTTCAATCGTCAGCGCAGGCACGGCGTGAACAATAGAAACACAGAGAAACCTAGACATATTGACAAAGGGAGTGACTCCTGTGAGCATGAGGTGAATGCATTGTAACACTGCGCTTCATTACGCCCTCCCTTGGCGAATTCTTTGGCTTTGGGGCCAAGAGGTCGGCTCTAGCGGCTCCGTCCATCCTGCTAGTTTAACCACTGCCTTGTGTGTAGCAATTTATCGTCGCTGTCAAAATTTACTACAGAATGGTGTCTTGCGAAGTACTCCGTACGGATTCAATGGAAGGAACAAGACGAGAGACATGCGAGGTGTGGCGGGCTCTGTCCATGTCGTCTGATGACAGGCCGTTGCTGACGAATGACCCACGAGGGCTTCAATCATTCTGCGACGAAGCTAGGGTCTTGGGAGATAGGCCCGGCCCCTTGGCAAACGGTGCTGGTCATCTGAAAGTGGGCTCATGGTAAGCTTCCAGAGCACGTTTTTACAAGGCTCTCGTTGTAATTTCTGCTTTATCGACCTGTCTGTTCACCAGGGTCCTGGTATTACTAGGAAGATTGAACGAAAAACATATTAGATCTCTCCAAGGTTATCTCCTGGTCCTTCGCTTGTCATCGTTGTACTAGTACACTCCTTCAGGTAACATGCAAGATTGGAGTCGAGACTGTCGAGGCAAGAATGTGGTCGGAATTATTGCATACTGGGGCCGCTCTCAAATTCCGACACTCGCAGCAGTCGTCTCCGACTAGTGCACTGTCTTCGGCAGCGCTGGCCCGTCTGAGCACACTTGCCGTGGGACAAATGCTTGAAGGACTTGCCCAAAAAAAAGAAAAAAAAGAAAGAAAGAAGAGATGCAGACAAAAGGAAAATTATTGAATAATCGCCCTTCAATTGTTTGAGAGTCTGGGGAAGGTCCTACGCAAGGGCGGCATGAAGGTTGTCAAGAGTACTTCATGCCTGTGGCTGTGTGGATCCATGAGGGTCCCATTAGTGTTGGGAAATAAAGTGCAACGCCCAGTTGAGGCGTTTTTATCCTCGTCAGCAATCACCTGGGCTGCTGCTGGTCTGGGCAGTTTCGTATCAATTGATGCAATCAATGGGCCGAGATTGGCACAGCATTGGGAAACAAACAAATAAACAAATCGCTAACAGAACTACGGGATAAAGTATTGACGCATCTGTGGCCCGAGCACCTTTTTGAATGCACTGTATGGTTTGAAAACGCAAAAATCTAGCTAGCTGCAGCGACAAACCTGACTCTTTACAGTGCTTTTTTCCTTCTCGCATGGAAAGGGAGGCAAGAAGGAACGCCGGCGCCAAGAGCAGACAGCAGTGGATCGCCTATGCTGTACCTGCAGTGCCTGAGCCTGCCTGACTTGATCGGATCCAGCCAAGTTGATTGGTAGCTGGCCCGCCAAGTAGTCGGGAACCACCCCTGCTAGCGATCGGCTGTACCCCTGCTGGCAGCTCTAGCTGCTCGTTTGCTTGGTGGTGCTTTAGTCTTGGCTACCCCTGAGTCTTAAATCGGCTGCAGTGGCTGGTTTCAAGAGATGGCCTCGAGCCAGTCAGAGCACGCCACTGGAGACTCGTCATCGAAACAGAAAAACATACCAGCACTCATGCGGTTGTGGGACCCAGTCATAGCGACGAATTGTTGGCTGCAGTTCTTTTGCTCGTACATGGGACAGAACACGTACATGGCCGTTATCGTGCAGGGGAGAGAGAGTGAGCCGTTGAGGAACCTGAGGGTCACTCGTACTGCAGCCACTCGGTTATGCTGGGAGGTACTGGAAAGAGGGGAATTCAGGGCTCCCTTTCATTTATATGAGACGCCAGAACCCGCTGCAGTATTGGAAATCGCTTGATTGATTAGTTATGATGACTCGCAGAAAAGGGAAGTGCCCACCGGAAAAAAAAAGACCGCGGCCCAACCACTTGCTCTAATTGCTTGGTCCAGCGACACATGTTGATCCAACGACTGTTGCACCACCATGTAGTGCACCACCAGTGCTCCCCCATTCACCTCACCCAGAAGCAACCTACCTGCAGGGGAAGTATCGACGCCTTTGTGACCCTTCCCGTGCCTCCCCCCCTCATCTTTGTACTTCTTTTGTCCCAGGGGGTGCAGAACCAGTTGATTGCTAGTTGTCAGGAGATGTGCAACAGGCAAAGAGCGCAACTAGTGGAGGGAGACCAGAGACTGGTCAGTGGCTGCACACGCTCGCAACTCTCGTACTGTCCAATGCCCATCTCAATGAACGTTGCCCAGCCTCCCCTGTAAGTCCAGGGAGGCTCGGCCTACCAACCAAAGCTAGTTCATGTACTGTACCTCACACCGAACAATAGACCACAGTGTGCCAAGGAACACTGCAGGATAGATCATCGGCGCCGAGCCGTCTAAGCTCGCCTGGGCGCAGGAGACCACGGCCACTGTGATCGCCCCAGTACAGTACTTGGAGAGTCGCTCAGGCCCGAATGGCAATGCTACATAGTACCATTGTGCCCGGTACGTACCAACAGGCAGGGAGTAGGTGGCGCTAAAACGAACCAGATCCAAGGCAGGTGCCAAATGTGGGGTGAGTCGTTTCCCTCTTGCTCGCTCCCGTATTTGGGCCTCGTGTTTCCCACCCTCTCTTCTTGGTGAGAGTCCATTCCAAAGCCATTCACTTTTTCTCATTCTGTTATTCTTTCCATTCAGATTCCTCATCCTCACACTCTCGCTCAGTCTCTCTCTGTCTGTTTCCGTTTCCGTCATTCTCATTTTCGCTGGCGGCTGGACTCTTGCCGTCTATCGATCAGCTGCCCCGATCGCCGCGGTTTGCTTCATTTGATTCACTTCTCCACAAAGGCCCCCTACGACCACCAGCTGCTGGCCAGTTTTGTTGTCTACTTGAAACTACAAATCTCCGCAGCAGTTATTCAAAAGCAAAAGAGGTCAAAAACACCGACTCCGATTCATCATCGCCGAGCCCGTATCGTCTCATCTCGTCTCATACTTTCATTTTTTCGAGAGCGGGAAGGGGCATTCATCCAATAAGTCGACGTTGGTTTTACTTGCTAAGGGTTTCACCTCCACGCTACACGACCGCGAAACACGCCACCGATAACCGCAGGCGAGGAAATACGCCTGCTTTCCACGTTGAGCTGCATACTCTGCCTCAAACATCACCGTTACCGATAGGCTCATCGCAAAGAAACAGCCGCAAGCAAGCCTTCTCAGCCCCGGCACCAGAAAGGATACTGCACGTTGCCGCGCTCCCTTATCGACACCCGTGGTGCTTTGTGACGTGCACAATACAGACGAGAGGCATCTCTCTCTCTCTATTGTCCCGCGCAATAGTCATTCACAGCCTGCATTCTCGACTGCGTATGACCCCTTAGCGTTCATTTTCCTGCGGCTGCATCATTTATTTCTCCCTTCTACATATATCGGCAAACGGCACACAATGCCAACCACTCGTTGATTTTTGCAGAACACGCCTCTCTGGTCCTCTACTGCCAGCTGAACACCCGGGGCACACCAACCATTCAATGATATTCTCCCATGTTCGCACTTCGCTGAATATCTGAAGGACGAGTTGTTCACCAAAATTGCAGTCTTCTACTGATATCGTTCACTATTTCTTTATTTACCCTCTTTTCCCTACTATTGACGAATTTTACACCAAGGTATCTTATCATATTAACAATTTATTTCCATATTCGCCATGGACCTCAATCAACGCGGTGGCGTTGCTTTACGGTCAAATGTACCCACACCTGTCCTCGATGCGCGTGGAGCATCTACAACCACAGAGGTACAACCTAGTTCGACAATTGATCCCTATACACACTCGCTAAATGGTGTCAACCAGCCTATGAATATGTTATTCAAGGATGTGCTGTGGTGGACCCTGGGCATTGCCGCCCTCTTAGTTCTATGTATTCGGCTCATGGAGATTATGTGGGCGAAGCTGCGCCAGGTGTCTGCCATGGCCGTCCCCCGAGAAAAGCAAGGATACTGGAAGCTGTCACAATGGAGCTGGATGCCTAGCATGAAGAGAGGCCTCATATATGCGCCGCTGTGGAGCAAGCGCCACAATCGAGAGTTTCGCCTGTCGTCGGCTGTTAACGTCGGCACATTGCCGTCACGATTGCATACGCTTCTCCTTTTTGCATACCTGGCGAGCAATGCTGCCTACATGTTCGTTCTCGACTACAAGGTTGAGAACAAGTACAAACTATGGGCGGAGCTGCGAGGACGCTCGGGCACACTGGCGCTAGTCAACATGGTGCCTCTAATTATTATGGCTGGCCGCAATAACCCCCTCATTTCCGATACTCAAAATCAGCTTCGATACCTATAACCTCTTGCATCGTTGGATGGGCCGGATCGTGGCCATTGAGGCCATCCTACATACTGTTGCATGGGCGGTTCCCAAGGTAGCCGACGGGGGGTGGGAGGCAGTGGGTAAAATGATTTCGAGCAATCTCTTCATCGGATCTGGGACCGTGGGCACTGGTGCTCTTCTTCTTCTTCTACTACAGTCGTTGTCGCCTCTTCGACACGCCTTCTACGAGACCTTCCTCAATTTGCACATCATCCTCGCTCTAACCACTTTCATTGGAACATGGATTCACTGCACGTCTGCCGATCTGCCGGGTGGTCTACCTCAGCTACCGTGGATCATGGCCATCCTAGGTCTCTGGCTAGCGGAGCGCGTTGCGCGGTTTGTTCGGCTCGCATTCATTAACTGGTCCGACAAAGGCTTTACTGATGCCTTCTGTGAGGCGATGCCTGGCGAGGTTACCCGTGTCACGCTGAGACTCCCACGCTATCTCAATGTCAAGCCCGGCACCCATGCCTATCTTCGATTCTCTGGCATCCGCCTATGGGAATGCCACCCTTTCTCCGTCGCCTGGGTAGAGCATGATGCTAGTCATTCGCTACCCATGAGTGAAAGGAGCCGCTGAACTCGTTGGATCGATCGAACGCCGTGACGTCTGTGTCCTTTATCATTGGAGCTCAGACGGGCGTAACACGAGCACTTACGACAAGGCAAGTCAGTCAGCTCGAGGCATTCGCATCAAGGCTGCCATGGAGGGCCCATATGCTGGACACCACAGTCTTGACTCCTATGGCCACGTGGTCCTCTTCGCTGGATCCACTGGCATCACGCACCAGATCTCGTACATCCGACACCTCCTGGAGGGGTACAATGCCGGCATGGTGGCCACACGCAGGCTCACCCTGGTATGGATTATTCGTGAATATGAAGCTCTCGAATGGGTCCGTCCTTTCATGGATAAAATCCTTCGCATACCGAACCGCAAAGACCTCTTGCGCATCCAAGTGTTTGTGACCCGACCCCAAAACCCACGCGACATTACAAGTGCTAGTTCCACTGTCAAGATGTTCCCCGGGCGGCCGAACGTGTCACTACTCCTTGGTAAGGAGGTTCAAGAACAAGTTGGGGCCATGTGCGTGAGTGTCTGCGGACCTGGAGGTCTTGCAGATGACGTACGTGGGGCCGCAAGAGCGGTACAGGGGGACACAGTGGTCGACTTCATTGAAGAGAGTTTCACGTGGTAATCCACCCGCGTCGAAGGAAGATTTGTCTCGTGCTGTTCAGTTAAATATATGCGAGCGCAAGCTCAGGGGTTAGAGAGGCTTGGGTGCTTCGTCCATTCGTCAGTACATATTCTGGGGATTATCACATCCTAGAGCAAAGGGGGTTTCTTTATATGGTGGTCAAAGGTTTAGAGAGGGCCGATATTGTATAGATTTGCGCATCTAACCGGCGTAAAGTAGCATAGCATAGCATTTGCCAGAGGGAAACACATACCCGATGATATTACATAATTTGAGTAGCACAGTTCTGGCCTTAGTTCAGTGCCGTGACCATTTGCGATTGGGTGACTGCGTGGAAATGTCCATATGTAAGGATTACTCCATGTACAGTAAATCTAGTCGGTGTATGTATGTATGTATGACATCTATTTAAGCTAATTTTGCGTTGACATGAAGCACATGCGCCGTCTCCTTGCCCCCGCAAAGATGGTCAAGGCTCGCTCCCATCGTCCGCCAACCAAGCCCATTCCTTTCTAACCACCCAGAGAACACCAGAATCACCGCTCCTCCCCCATCTTGGCAACGGCGTCCAACGCAGCCCCCCACTCTGCATCGCCCTCCACCTCCATACCCGCAAATCCCTCTTCCACGGCCCAGGCGCGACCCTTCTCCCGCTTGTGCAGCACCTCGCTTGCTGCGCCGACGACGAGCAGGCCAGGTGGACGGCTGCCCTCTGCTTCGATTGCCTCGACGACGTGGGCCAGTGTCGTGCGGATGACGCGCTGGTCGGGGCAGCTGGCCCGTTCGATAACGGCGCAGGGGGTGCCAAGGGGCCAGAGAGTGCGTTTGGAGTCGTCGACTGTGGGCGGTGTTTCCGCGCCGGTGGGCGTAATGTCGAGGCGGGTGGTGAGTTCCCTAACTAGCCCTGAGATGCGGTGCAGTGCCATGAGGAATACTACCGTCCGCGTGGGCACAAACTCCGGCGGCGCGGGAGGCTTGCCCTTCTTGCCCGTGCCGGTGCAGATGAGGACCTGGTCTGCCACGTCCCTCTGCGTAGCGGGTATGCCTGCGAAGAGCGGTGCGCTCAGGGCGCTCGTGATGCCCGGTAACACGACGACTCTGTCTGGTGGCATGCCCGCAGAGCGAAACCCGTCGACCTCTTCGCCCCCTCGGCCATAGACGAACGGGTCGCCCTGCTTGAGGCGCAGGACCGTCTTGCCCTCCCTCGCAGCGGCGAGCGCAGTACTCTGCAGTTCCTCCTGTGCGGCGTCGGCGTTGCCAGGGAACTTGCGTGCGATGTGGACGGGGGTGCGACGCGGGATGAGGTCTAGCACGCCGGAGGGGACGAGCTTATCGGCGAGGATGAGGTCTGCTGCTTGGATCGCCTTGTGGGTTGCGCGGGTAAGGAGGTCGGGGTGGCCGGGCCCGCTGCCGGCGAGGATGATGCGGCCAAGTTTTGATCCGTTGGGTGTGGCGCTCTGTGCTGACGGCGATGTTTTGCTGAGCGCGGTGTCGGGTGCCGTTGCCCTCTGATATGCAGAGAGGAGCTTCTCCACGTCCTCGTCTGCCACGGTGGCCAATCTCCTAAGGGGCCAATACTCGCAAACCTGGCTGAGCCACCTCATCCGTCTCCCCTTGACATCCCCCTCCAGAACAAGGCGGTTGAACAGAGCCCCCTGGCCAAGCGAGTCCTCCAGGTCGCCCAGCGCGGGGGCAGACACGAGGCCGGCATCGTCCTGCTGGATGCGCCTGCGCACCTCGCCCAGTCGCGCGCTATGCCGTGCCGAGGTCCTTGGGGAGTGAAGAGGCGATTTCTCGCCGGATGCGGGAGGCGAGCTTGCAGCCGCGGCCGTTGGTGGTGACGCCTATCTGGAGGGGGGCCGTCGGAGTGGGTTGACAGGAGGTTGAAGGTGCACAGGTGGGGGGCGTCGACGACGTTGATGGGGATGCGGGTGCGTTTGCAAGAGGCGGGAGATGTGAGAGCTGAGTGAGTTGGTTAGCCAGTCAGTCAGTCAGTCAGTCAGTCAGTCAGTCAGTCAGTCAGTCAGTCAGTCACTGATTGAGATTGCATGGGATAGAGGGTAGAAAGAAACACGGGAGTGAAGGGGGAAGAAAGCATGGGAGGACGCGCGAGGAGACATACCCAGCTCATCCCTGGGCCCAGCAGTGACAAACACAGCATCGACCACACGGCCGACCTCTTCCCTTCCCAGCCTCAGGAGGTCCCCATCCTCAAAGGGCTTCCTCTCCCACTTGACGCTGTGCCACCATCAATCTTGCTCTGCAGCCCATAATGCAGCTCTGCGCCGTCGGGCGCGATGAGAATGGGGCGCGCGCCTGCCGCGAGGGACTGGGCGCACCGTGCTGCGGCGAGGGGGTTCGTGCCGATGATGAGGTGGATGTTGTCCTGGCAGTTGAGGCCCGCCAGGAGGGTGTTGTTGGGGTGGTCTTGGGAGACGGCGTCGTTTTGGGGCCAAGGTGACGGACGTGAGGCTGTCGCCATGGTGGTGTCAGTCAGGGCTGCTCGGGCCCTCGCCGCAGGGTGTTGTTAGTGGGCGAGTGGTGGGCGAGTGGTGGGCGACAGCGTCTCAGTGCAGCGGCGTGGCTCCAGCGGACAGCATCTACTTGCGGCGGCTCTCTCTCTTTCAGCAAACAGACTCATCCAACCCAGACTGCCCTGAGGGTATATATATCCCATTGAAATAGAGAAAAAAGAAGGGACAGGGCAGGACCGGACAGCCAGGAGCGAAATAAAGCCAATCTTCAGATAAGCTCAGTCGCCCGAGTCGCACAGGCTCGCACGCCCCATACCCAGCGCCCACCCCCACAGCGACGAGCCGGATTTTCAAGTCAGTCACCATATAAAAGCCAAACTGACGCCATTCCGCGATGGGCCGCTATCGGACCAATCACCCGCCCATGATTACTCGCCCTGGTGGCGCACCGTTATCTCTCACGTGCGCCGAAAGCCGTTTGCCAATTGCGTATAGAGGATCCCTTTGCCCAACTGCGGAATTATGGACGCGGGCTCAATTGCCTTGCCTTGTGGGATTCTGTACTGAGAGCATGCGGATGGATATATCGTATTACGTGGCTGGATGTCTTTCCTCGAGGCGGTGCGTAGAATAATAGCTGTTATAGGGAGCGGCATGCCTCAGGCTAAGCCAGTGAAGCGCTTACGCCGTGCAGAGGGAGCTCCCAATCCGCGCAGAGAGCAGAGCTCTTGCTGATTGCTTATCTAGTAGCCAAGTAGGCCAAGTTGCCCAAGTTGCTCAACCCAATCGAGCTGTCCCTCATAATCTGAAGCGATAGCGCCCCTTATCTTCATCAAGACTCGTGTGTCATACACCTCGTTCCAGAACACGCCATTGCAATTTTCTGTCTTCGCTCTATATTTCTACGTGGTATACATCTCTTGTACAGGTGGTTCTACATTAATTATACAGTCTGGCCTCGTCACCTTCGCGTCCCCGTATTCTGGGCGCCGTCCCGAAGCTCTGCATCAACCTGTTGCTCAATCTCCGCCTCCATCTCCTGCCCCATCGCCTCCTCCGCCATCTCTTCGGCGTGGAACAGCTCCCTCATGAGATCTTGCTTCCTCGAGCCCCTGCTCTTGGCCTTCTTCGTCTGCGGCGCATTCTTCTCCTCTGCAGACACCCTGTTTCCGTCCATGCCGATTACCACCCTGCGCGGCTTCTTCCCGTCGGATGATCGTTTGCCGATTTCTTCCGGGCCGGTGCCTGACCTCACCGCCCGGTCAACGCGGGTTTTAGCACCCAGGGCCCAGAGGTCTCCCCACCGTGACTTTCTCGCATCGTGGTATGCTAGCTTGCTGTAGCTCTTGGGCACGGTCCATCGTTCTATCTTCCCTTCTGGCGTACACAGATCCAGTGTGACGTGGCCCTTTCGTTTCAATGGCGGGAGAACCAGCCTGGGCAGGGACTGCATGTCCGGCTCCTCCTCCGTAGTTTCGAAGCCCTTGAACGCTTTATCCGTTGCCTCTTTACCAGGTGCATTGCTCTCCTTCGAGACGCCCCGCTGGATGGCGACGTAGCTGAATTCAACTTCGCCGCGGTTGTCGGCGTTGCTTCCAAGCATCTGGCTGTAGAAAGCTGGGCGGACGAAGCGCTGGCTGAAGTGGCAGTAGTCTTTCCGACCCTTGCTCTTGCCCGGTATCTTATACATGGGGCAGGCGTTGTGATTTGTGCACGGCGCTATGATGTGTCCGGGGACCAGCTCACGGTGGAACGCTGGGTTGAACTCCTCGGGCTCGACCTTGCTTTCGCCAGGTTGAGGCAGCAGGAATTGCTTCAGCAACGTATCGCGGACGTGAGCGACCGCCTCAAACCCGCGAGGGTGGGCCTTCTCAATCACGATGAGCACGCCTCCATCCTTGTTCAGGAGACTCCATAGGTTGTTCAAGACGGCCTGTCGGTAGTGATCCTGCTTCTCTTTCAGAAAGAGATGGGAAGCAATGATGACGTCGTAGCTCTTCCGGGCCTGGGGTTTGTCACCGGCGTCGAGATGCTCGCCCTGCATCTCGCCAGAGTGCTCGTAGTCTGGCAGTCGTGGCAGGAAAGTTGTATTGTCGAGGAACTCCTTGATGCGATGCCGAAGACGATCAGATCCGACAATGACCGTCTTCTTGCCGGGAATCTCCTCTCCCTCGACTTCGCCCTTTTCCTTGAGAAGGGCCCATTCTGCTCGTAGAACCTGTTCCCAAGCCACCAGGCCAGCGCCGCCGCTTCCCGCATCCAACACGCTCAGACCGCCCTCTTTGCCTTGCTTCAGTTTCGATTGTAGCCAGTCGCGGCCGACGCGCTTACGCACCTCGCGCAGTACGGATACGACAGACGCATAGGCGGGAGGGAGGTAACTAGCGAGGAAGGCGTCCGCCTCGATTTCCGTCATGTGTCGCTGGTCGGGTGGCAATCCCACGCCCTCCATTCGCCCGTTTTTCATGCCTTCAGGTGTCGCAGGCGACGTCGGGAGACCATGCCCACCAAATGCGTCCTCGGCGGCTTTCCTGACGTGTCGGTGGTGCGACCGGTCGAGCATCTCGCGGACCGGGATCACCAACTCTTGCTGCGGCAAGCTGATTTCCACAGGGCTGCCATGGAATCGACCCTCTAGTGTGTGGCGATGAAAGCGCTTGGTCTCTCCGAGCTCCCTCTCGCCATACTCAAACTCCTGCTCCTCCGGCCAGTACGAAGGCTCCTCTTGTTCCTCTTCTTGTTGCTCCCTCGTTACCGGAGACTTTTCGCGCTCCTTTGTTCTTTGTGCGAGGCCTCGAAATCTTGAAGAAGCTTTTGCATCGCGTCGTGCTCTCTCTGACTCCTAGCCACCACCTCAACATACCCAGGAGCCTTTCCCACAACATCCACTCCCTCAGTTTCGGCCAACTCTTCCTCATATTGCTCCCTTTGTCTCTCTACAGCCTCCGGCGCCATTTCATAGCTCAGCTCCTCAAAATCTCCGTCCTCGAGCTCCCTCAGCACAGTCCCCTCACTGGACGGCTGCGGAGACGTAGAGCCCATATCCACATGCGTCGGTATTCCCACATCTTCCGGGGCAGTCTCTCGCAAAGGCGGGCCATAGAGGCGCACGTAGAGCGCATACTCCTCTTCGTTTAGGTAGTCTTTCGGCAGGGTATCTCGGAAGCGCTGCTTGGCATCTCGCACCACCTTTTCAATATCCTCCCCTGCTTCCTGCACACTCGAAGACGGCGTCTCCTGTCGGAAGCATCTTGATGTTGAAAAAATATCGCTCTGCCGCGCGGAATGTTGTCGGTGCAAGTTGGCGACGAGCGGTCGAAGAAAATCTTGCTGTCGCGAAGGGGGTTCTTGTGTTGAAATTACGCTTTAAAAGAATGGAAGAAGAATTATTACACCTCGGACAGGCATTCCGGATGCCACTAATTGAAAGCATCATGAAAACATATTTTACAGTAAGCTTGAAAGTCTGGAGAAAGGAGAACTCGATAATGTCATCTAGGAACTTTTTGCAGGTTCGCGGTGTCACGTGACACATCTCTGTAATCTCTCGACGGGTGATAGGTTCAAGCCAGAAAGTGATCTCCAACCAGACCTCTCCGTTTCGAAGCCGTGATAAACGTATTAAGAGTCGTCGTTTGTCATAGGTATGCATATAAAACCGAATGGAAAAGTGAAATCTAAGTATAATGATCCGCCCACAACGCCAAACCATTCGCCCGCTGAAACATCATGCCGACCTAGAGGTCAGCCAGCGGTCTTGACGCCACTCGCCTGGCCTCTCGGCGGCAGTCCCTTTCCTTCATTTCCTTTCTCCATTTCTTCTCTGCGCGGCGTGCTTGGTTTTTTGTGGCACCCTGTGAACATTAAAGGTTGACTTTTTCCGCCGACCCATAAGCATTCAGCTGCTTCCATGTTATTGGCTATCGTGTCTACAGTCCCGTCAGCTACTCACCGAGAACAGAGACAACATGTACAGCCGCGAGGAAGGACCAATTCCCTCAGTATACCCTGAACCCCGACAGAGAGCGTCCCGACCCCTTCGTCACACCAGGGCCGCCCAGAGTCCTCCCCGGGTTCTTGAACAGGTCCTTGGACGTGGCACCACCAGCACCACCTCCGCTGAGCGCCTTGGCTTTGGTCACAGCGGCAGTAAGTGCAGAGGGGTTAGCACCCTTGATGGTATCGACACAGGTGCCGTTGTGGAAGATCTTGAACGTGGGCATGGCGGAGACTCCATTGGACCGGGAGATTTCGGACTGGCTCTCGACATCGATCTTGGCAAAGGCGAGCTTCTTGGGCTGAGAGTGCTGCTTTGCGAGGTTCTCGAAATGGGGCGCAATCATCTTGCAAGGACCGCACCAGTCGGCGTAGACTATGAGAGCATTGTCAGTTGATGCTGTCTACCCACGGAGGGGAGGGGCTGCAGTACAGTCTGCGACAACCACGCTGGTGCCGGAGAGGAGAGAATTCCACTCCGACGTGGAGCCAATATGCACGGGGCTTCCCATCTTGACAAGGTTTCGTGATCGCAAAGCTCAAGTGATTTGAATACAGACTTCGTGCCTATCAGCAGTTGCTTGCCGTGACCTGTATCGAGCTCCGACAAGTGGACAGCTTGCTCTCCCAGGCTCCCGAATCGCTGACCAACCACACGGTGACGCAAATCCCATCCTGGCAGGCGGTGACCATGGTGGGACGCCTTTTCTGCCGGCCATAACCAGACTCCAATTCAACTTTTCTACAACATGGGTATGCTCACCGACCAGGAAAGTAATAAGTCTCTTGTTTGACTGGTCTTGACTGTGGCCAACACGATCAAGAAGCCCAGCATGTCTTACCACGAGCGCAATTCAAAGGTATTTCAGCACGCTTACTCCTCCTCGCACGGTAATATGTCCTTGCTAAACTGTACTTTTTAATTTTTAGAAGCGCAAGACTGCCCATAATGCGCCGCAGGACACCACCTCTTTCAAGCCCTCGGCGAGCTTCACGCCCTTGGAAGGCGGGCGAGAATGGACCGTCTCCGTCGCCATTCCCACCAGCATCTTGACAAAGTAACATTGCACCTGGCACCACGTTTGAGAAATGCGTTTCGCTTACACTCCAGCCAGCCTCGCAACCGCAGACCAACGCATGACGGCCCCGGGCCGCATCGCTCGCGCCCTCGCCGTCTTCGGCATCGATGAAGTGGTCGTATTCGACGACTCGCCTCTGTCGTCCCGCCCTCGCCAGACAGATCCTGCATCCTACACGGGCGACACAGATCCCTCCCACTTCCTCACGCACATCCTCTCCTTCCTCGAGGCACCTCCATTCATGCGCAAGACCCTCTTCCCGCTACACCCCAACCTGCGCCTCACAGCTCTGCTCCCCAGTCTCGACATGCCCCATCACCCGCATCCCAAGGAGTGGATCCCGTACCGGGAGGGCGTCACGATAGCCGGGGCGACAAGCACGAAAACCGGGACCCTGGTGGAATGCGGCCTCGAGCAGCCAGTGGAGATCGAGGAGAAGATCCCGCCCAAGACGAGACTGACGCTCAAGTTCCCCGACGACGAGACACAGTACCCAGAGTGCGTGCACCCCCACGCACCACGGACCGAGGGAGGATACTACTGGGGCTACACAGTCCGCAAGTGCCCCTCGCTCTCCTCCGTCTTCACCGAGAGCCCCTACGAGAACGGCTACGACATCAGCATCGGCACGTCTGAGCGCGGCACCCCCGCCAAGACTGCCTTCCCTCCTTCCAAGCGCGTACGCTTCAAGAACATGATGATTGTTTATGCGGGCCCCGGGGCTGGAGTTGCGGTCTAGAACGACAGCAAGCTGAGCGGTAGAATCTCAGGGTGCAGTCAAGGAGCTGTTTGATCACTGCGTCAACGTGCAGCCGAACCAGGGCAGCCGGGACGATACGCACGGAGGAGGCCCTGTTTATTGCGTTGACGACACTCAGGGGGATTTGGGATTCCAACTGAGTCTGTAGATGAAAAGCGATGATGAATCTTACCCGTCTTTGCACTCCCGTCTCACATTTAACAGACGCTCCCTTTTCTGTGACTTCCTGACCCTGCGTTTCCTCAGCCCTAATCTTCATTAAAAGAAGAAGAAGAAGAAGGACAAGAGTAATTGAAGATTGGTTCCCATTGACATGCTCCCGTACTTACAGCGCGAATATAATGTCGGTGCCATTCATCACCATTGTCTATTATTTCCTCAAGCTATACGAGAGCCGCTGTTGAAGGCCCCTGACCCGAATCTACATGTTAAAATCCATGAACCCAACGCCACTAATGCCTCCATCAACCCATACCATTCGTGGGCCGGGCAATTTCTCTACCCGCAATGACCAATATCCAATAAGCGTACATACCCAGGTGCTACGTGGTAAGCACATGCGCCTTCTACATGCTAGATCGGGCATCCGTCTCGAGCGCCGCGGCCTGGCCCAAGCCGCCAGCCGCCGCGGCTCTCTCGCCCGCTCGCTTCTTCAGCACATTCTCGATGAAGGCCTCGCCGGCCTTGTACGACGAGCGCACAAGAGGCCCACTGGCGCAGTAGAGGAATCCCATGTCGAGGGCGCGCTGGCGCCACATCTCAAACTCGTCTGGCGTGACGTACTTTTCGACCTTGAGGTGGCGCTTGGTGGGGCGCATGTACTGGCCGAACGTGACGACGTCCACGCGAGCCTTTCGCAGTTCTGTCCCGGGTCAGCATCGCAGAACGCAGAGTCTCGTGGAGCAAGACACCGGATTGCAACATACCTCTTAGTGCGTCCATGAGCTCGCTCTCCTGCTCTCCGAGCCCCAGCATGATGCTCGTCTTGGTGATGATGCCCTCGTCGCCCATGACCTCCTTGACATGGTTCAAGACGCTCAAGCTCTGCCGGAAGGTTGCCCTCCGGTCTCGCACGTAGGGAGTCAAGTCCTCTACCGTCTCGACGTTGTGCGCGTACACGTCGAGACCGCTCTCGGCCACAATCTTGACCATGTCCAAGTCGCCGCTAAAGTCACCCGTCAACGCCTCGACCAGGAGCGACGGCTTCTTCTGCTTGATCTTGCGGATCGTCTCGGCAAAGTGCCTAGCGCCGCCATCCAGCAGATCATCGCGGTCGACGCTCGTCAGCACCAAGTATCCCAGCCCCCACCTGGCCAAGGCCTCCGCCGTATGCTCAGGCTCGTGGGGAATCCAGCGGCGGCGGCGCCCTGTTCGTCTTGACGCTGCAGAAGCGGCACCCGCGGGTGCACGTGTCGCCCATGAGCATGATGGTGGCCGTGGCGGCACTCTTGTCCGACCCGCCCCAGCACTCGGAAATGTTGGGGCAGCGGCCTCCTCGCAGACGGTGTGCAGCCCGAGGCCGAGAAGGGCGACAGAAGCAAGAGGAAAGATCGTAGATCCCTCTAACTGTAGATAATCTACCACCCATTTGCGCCTGGCGGACGCAATGCGCCGGTCGTAAGAGCCCGATTCAGCTCTAGGCTGGGTAGATGTTGTAAATAACTTCATCCCCTTTGACCTTTACGGGACCCTGGCTTTTATATCCCTATCGTCGCTTGCCTTGTCCCCCCCATGAGTGTATAGGATTTAGGTGGGGATGGACAAGGAGGTACGGCGCGGTAGAGAGACGGTTACGACAAAATAGGCGGAGAAGGAAGAAGGGAGGAGCGACGACGATGTGTCCTTGACCTGATAAGTCCGGTCTTCCGCTTCTTCGCCCGCCCCGTCTGGCTCGGGGTTTTTGTCATGCGAGGACGAGGGGAACCGTGGCAAAATGGCGGACGGCAGAGTACAGAGTACAGAGTACCCACGGCAGAGAGTAACCAGAGTCAGAGTCAGAGTATGCCGAACCAGGCCGATGGCCTTGCGAAGGGAGAAGGGGAGCCTGAGAAACGCTGAAACGAGACGCCCATCGCAAAAGCGTGCGTTGTTGTGTTCGTGGCAGGCAGAAGTAGCCAGAGAGTCCGACAACCCAGAACGCTGAACCGCGTCGGTGCTAGAGAGAGCCACAAGATTAACGCAAAAAAAAAAGGCGGCCCGAGCTGCGAGGTTGGGTAAAGGGTTTAGCACAGGATAGGAGGAGTAGGATGGGAACAGGAGGACGGATTTGAGAATTATCGTGCGCGCCCATTCTAATTACGTTTAGATCGCCAGGTGTAGTGTAGTTAATACGTGCCAAGCTCATGCGTTTTTTTTGCCTCCGAAAGGCGCCAGTCAGCCGATAGACCCGCTGCCCGACGGCACAGGGGAGTTAAGAAGTGCTGGGCGAGTGCTCGGCGGATGCCTTAGATGGCTGGGCCAATAGGCTGGGAGTGATAAGCGCTTGTAAGCACTTACCCTATATCCGTTGGGTGTGCAACAATAGACGACGCAAATGTAGTGCAGTACGCAAGATAGGAATCAGGGGTGTATATGGAGGGAGAGGGAGCCCTCTGCTTGTAGCAAGCTTTCACAACCAGAAGGGGGAAGGACTACGCCTCTCTTTCAGTTCCCTCTCCCGTCGGCAAGAGCTAGGGGAGTGGTGGGAGCGAGAGAACGGGGCGAAGATGGGTGAGAGGGTTATTCGTCAAGGGGAGAGAAGGGTTGGGAGCCGTGGGATGAGAGAGGGGGACCGTGGGGAGAAGATGACCGGGTAAATTTTGGAGGCTGGGGAGTAGAGGCGTGGGAGAAAGACGTGGCTGTCGAGAGGGAAGGAGGGAGAGTATCGTCGGTTCAGAGTTTGGAGGAAGAAGGTTCATTTAGTTTTTAAGTTTGTTGTTGGGTTTTTGGTTGTTAGTAGTTGTTTTCTTTATAGAGCATTTCTTGTGTATTATTATGTTTTTATGTTGTGGTGTTTTTAAAGTAGCAGGGGTTCATTAAATTGATGTGGGTTTTCCCGCACATGTGATTATAAGCTGCTCTCTGCTATGGACATGTACGTTATTAAAGAAATGCGGGCCAATAAATCTGTGACAGAGGCCAAATAAATTATTTGCGGACAGCCTGGTGATGTTGCAAAGCACAACAACCAAAATTATGTTGTATGAGTGTGGGTAAACATTTCAAATAACACCCTTGCCTCAGAACTACCGAATCCTAATCTTAGCTCTCTCCTCATAATAGATGCTGATTGCGCCTAATTTGCCTAGACTGGGGACCCTGTCCCTATCTACCCCCGCCAGTTTGGATGAGCAAGCGATCAGTCGACCACGTCGCTTGTCAAGTCAAACAACCCAAGTAATTCCAAATTCGAAGGCCAATCATTCTGAATCGCGCATGCTCTTCTATTGACAATTTCGAAATTTCAATTGTAGCGCTCTCGGTGTGATTTTGATTGAAGCGGGGAAAACTTCATCCGATGGGGGGCTGGGGGCTACCGTCTTGGGGCTACGGAGGGATTGTGACGACACATCAAGCCGGGTTGTTGGGGTTTTAATTCTGAGCTCCGGGAAAGGAGTGTTTTCCAGCAGCAATAGCAAAAATATATGCGCAATAACATGTCCAATGGTTGGGATTGAAGATGTTAGGCATTCATTACACAAAACACCCACTAGTCTTATAAGAACCGCCTCTTCTCTTTCTTCCATTCACCGCCCGCGAAACGAACGCACGCGCGAAATACATTTCCCTCCCCACAGATGCACGCAAATCTCGTCTCCGAGGAAAGGAAAGAAAAAATGGGTGGCGGTTCTTTCCACGCTGGGATGGACCCACTCTGCTTTAGCAGCGCCATCATGGCAATCCATTTGCCGATCACCTCGATTCTGCACTTGAATCGCGCGGCAGTGTGAGTAGTGCAAGTGAGTGATCAGTTTTTGTTTGCAGTAGTGAGTGAGTGCAAGTGGTAGGTAGTGATTCTGAAAATGCTCGGGGGAAAACTCAAACCATTGGCTGGTGGGCGTCGTCCCGTGGTTTGGCGCGTACTGCCGTGAATAAGAGGGCCAAGGACGGTCGGGGCCGGCTGGTGGTGGTGGATTGACCCCACGCACCATGTCAAATGAACCTATGGGCGAGGCGAGGACAGATCTGAGAGGGGAATCAGACTTGCTCTAGCCCCTGCGAAAAAAAAAAAGAAATACGGAAATCGCCGTGGGCCACTGCCCCTTCGCTCTGAAACAACCTTCTAACCCCGCCTGACAGTTTCTCTCTCCTATCAAGACACTGTATCGATTACAGCTAAACCCAGACTGAGGGACGTCTGCCGAAAGCACGCTCGTCTGATCATGATTAGGTTCTGCAGTGTCTAGAAATTAGCTCGCGCCGATCGAGAGACTCGGTCTCGTCTATCCTCAAGCAGTATCGCGCAGTCAGGCTGTTTAGGTAGGCGTCGTATGTTCGATTATCTGACGGTTTTTTTCTTTTTTTTTGCCGCCTCGACCAATTTCTCCATCTTACAACCGAAGGAGATGGGTTACTGTTTGCAGTGATTGATGAGGAAGGAAATCAAGAGCGGACAGGGTTTGTGGTGGGTTGTTTTTGTTTGTGGTTTTGCGTTGTCTTTTTTTTTTGTCTTTTTGCCGAGGACCACAGCAAGCAAAGAGGCTCGGCGTTCCCCAGCGATAGACTGCAGAGGAAGGCCCAGCCTTCGCTCGTCAAAATAGTCTGCCAAAAAAATCTGGGCCCTTCCTTTTGCCCATGCTTGAAAGGCTTTTCTTTCGTTGATGCTCCCGTTTAGAATTTAGTAGAACATTGCCGTGCGTCGTGTGACAGACGCAGCGCCTCATACGCCCGCCTCATTTCAAACATTTGGTTCCTTTGTCCCTCCGACAACGCTCAACGCCCTTACATGCAAACATTTTGGTAAATGCAGAAAGCGAAGTAAAGGGGGGGAGCGAAAAAGGGGGGGGGCGATTGACTGTTGATTTGGTGCGATGTGTGAGATGAGGAAGTGAAGACGTAGAACTGTCACAAAGGAGAGAGAGGGCGGGGGAGGAGAGTGTAGAGAGGTACGCAAGCCAAAATCAGGCAAAACGAAGGACGGCCCCACGGCCCCACGACGGAGCGGACACGGAAGCTGCCTGGTGAGGGCTAATCGGGCTGTGGCGCCAAGAAGAGAAGCTGTGACGGTGCTGGTATGTTTTGAGATATCATTGATTGCTAATTCATCATCGCTCAAGTGATGGCTAGTCGATGGCCCAGTGAGGCTTTACATCCACGCAGTGGCACTTGTTCATATGACTGACTGACTGTGTTATAGTTTGCGGTCTCTTCGCATGCGGCGCTCGCTCAGAGCGTCAACTTGACCATTCTGTTACTATAATTAACATACATATGTTAATCCCCGTGCTCCACCATTGCTCATTCTGCTAGGCGTTTCAAGAACCGTTGCTGTATCGTCTCGCTCGGTCGTCCAAGGATGTGCGCCCACCTCCACCTACATGTGAAGCACACACCTTCGTGAACCAATAATGAATACACAATGGCAACTTGAGACATCAAGTCGAGAACAGGAATCGGTAGCACTGAAGGGGATTCAAAACCAAGAAAATAAACAAAGAAAAACCAAAAAAAAAAAACTGTGCCGCAACGAGGACTCGAACCTCGGTTTCCAGTGATTCGCTCGTGGTGGACCACAAACTGGTGTCCTTACCCCTAGACGATTGCGGCGCTGCAACGGTGCTCGAGAGAGCGGATCCTGTGGATTTTGCACCGTCTAATAGACATGATCCCTGCCGCGAGCCAGCCAGCCAACCACCTCCTCCCCGAGTACAACCAGCTCGACCAATGCTGCAACAACAACAATCCACGCAAACCGCGTACGACGCACGCTCCAAGACAGCATGGCAGTGCTGTCGCATGGTCGCCCAATAATCAACGTGGCTGTCGGCGTCGCCCTGCTGTCCCGGCACCGCTGCGCATGGCGGTGGTGCTCACATCATCGCCGCGACTCCGCGAACGGGGCTGTGACGAGCAACCGGATCCAGCCACTCCTCGCACGACTTCTGTGCTCGCAGCATGAGCTAGATGACTTCCTGTTGCCATCTCCGGTAAGGCCCTGATTGTATCATTGCCGAAACCCCCGTCTGCTTCGTTCTCCCCCAGCATGTTAGTAAGAACACCACACCCTCAGGCAGCGCACCACCATGTTATTGCCCTGTCCTCAACCACAAGCATTAAATGTCTGCCCACCCAGCTCTACCATGTTGCAAGCAGTGTAGCCCCTCATTTCGGCAGGGCGGGCGGGGTTTGTAAAGCACCCCGATTAGGAGAGATGTTCCAGACGAACAGCACTGCCGTTGTGCGCTTCTAAGCCCTCGGCGTTCGGCCAAACTGCCATGTACGTAGACGGACTCTATGCACCGGCAAGGCAGTCCATCGAACATCGAAATGGCTGGTTTTGGCTGAGCCCTTGCAGTCCCATGTATACATCGCCATGCTGAGCCAATGGCAGTGAGTAGACGCGATTCGACTTGCTCGGGGAGCATATAGATGAACCAGTCCGGAGTCCATCTATCCCTGGAGCATCGGCGTCTCTAGCTGAGCGACGGACGGCAGATTGCCGTGGCATCCGAGTCCTGCAAAGGCAGGTATCAGATCTATTCACATGAACTCATCATGTATAGATCCTCTTACAGTGTAGGCGCCCCAATCTCGAGCGTTGTGAGATAAAGACGCAACACCACGCGCCACCACCCCACATATGCACAACAAGGACGTGCATCACAATGTGGTATCGATAGAATGGCCGCCTTATTCCATGTCTCCCCGACGTAAATTGCCCCGTACTTCTGGACCAATGTGTGCCCGACGTCAGCTGTCATTTGGCCGATACGACGCTCCCAAGCCACTGGGTGTATGGCTGGCACCCACTGCCGAAGCTTTGCTGACGGAAGGTCGGTCATCAGGATGTTCAAACCAAAGCCTAGACGCTACAAGCCGTCTCTACCTCTTGAAGGCCCATGCTAGCCGGGGAGGAACGAATGATGGGCGAGTCACAGAAATGCTGCCATGCCGAGTATCTAGTAGAAGGATTGGAATAGATGAGGGCGTGGGGGTTTTTTATACGAGGGGAAGTGAAGGAATGTACTATCAGAGGCAAAGAATTCCAGCGAGGCGACCCGCTTCTTAATATTATACCGTTCATCATCGCCTCACTTTCGGTTCACTGTCACCTCACCTTCACTATGTTCACACTCACCGCGCTTTCATTTAGTCGCCGTTGCCGCCCTCTCTATATTTAAACCACTCGAGTTCTCCATCCTCGCGTCCGGTTGACCTCTCCATCAACGTCACTTGAGCCCTCCGTCTCTGCATCACTTGAAAACTCCATCTCTACCGCGTTGGTTCTTTGACAACTCCATCGATAACATGTTCAAATCTCTCCTCGTCGGAGCCTTCTTGGCCAGTTCGGCCATTGCCAAGACCATGGGCACTCGCGATACCCAGTTCACCTGCGGCACTCCTGCTCCTAGCACCAGCTTCATCGAGGTCGCAAAAGAACTTGCGCACAACGAAAGTACTGCCATTGCCCATGACCCAGTCACAGTCAAGGTGTGGATGCATGTCGTCTCCAAGGACGAAACTGTAGAGGGCGGCAACATCAGGGTGCGTTTCCGACCGGAGTGACTGGGGAGAGGCATGGTTCTGGCAGTCGCTGGTAACTGACATAAACACAGGACGACACCCTCCACAAACAGCTTCATGTCTTGAACAAGGGCTTCTCAAAGACGGGCTTCTCTTTCAGCCTCCAGAACATCACCAGAAGGGTCGATCCAAACTGGAGCGGGGACTACTGGGCCAAGCAGCCAGTCCGCAGAGGCACTTACAAGGACCTCAACCTCTACATCCTTCCCAACACCCCTGACAACAGCCACGGCTCTTGCAACTATCCCGGCAGCGACTTGCCCCCCGGGTCACCGGGCTTCGTCTACGACGGTTGTAGCATCCGCGCCTCCACCCTCCCCGGCGGCTCCGACGCTTCCTTTAACCGGGGGGCCACCGCTATCCACCAAGTCGGCCACTGGTTCGGACTCCTTCACACCTTTGAAGGCGGGTGCGGCGACGACGGCGACCTCATCGATGACACTCCAGCTGAGGCAAGCCCTGCTCAGGGATGCCCCGTCGGCATCGACACTTGCGGCGACATGGCGGGCGTTGACCCGATCCATAACTTTATGGACTTTACTGGCGAGTAAGTCGAGCTGCGTCCTTTGAAACGTACTCGAGACTAATGGAGATTCGCAGTGCTTGCTCTGAGGAATTCACCCCTGGCCAGATCCGCCGCATTGCATCCTCGTGGAACAAGTATCGAGCGCACCCAACAACTGATGGCAGGCCGGAGTAATGACTGTTGGTTGGGGACCGTGATGAATGCGCAGTGAGAGCGAGTGCATGGGATAGATGCAGTCACGATAGCAGCATGACGAATGAAGAAGCATGACGGCACCGTGCGTGCTCATATTGACCAAGTTGCATGAAGCCTGAATAGTGCGTGAAGGACACCGAGAATTTCGGTGTAGCTCTGTCTATGAAGCCTCAGTAGACCCCATGAGCTAGCAGGCCAGTCTAAGCGAGATGGCAAAAGCTCAATGCATCTTCTCCCCATCTCACCGTCACCAAGCCTCAACACCACACCGCCAGTGCAAAGGTGTCTCTGCTGACCAAGGGCCATGAAAGACCGTAGCCTAACACGTCATACATCATCTTCTGACATCAGATGGCAATCATCTCTAATCCATCATGGCTTGGACATGTGGGCTACAGTGTAACGTTAGCATGACAAGAAAGTCCACCAGCGCGAGCTGTGCCAAACACCACTTCATGCACACGCATCATACAAACAACGCAAGTCAGTGCCAGGCATGAACCTTGATCGGCATGCACAATAGGGAAAATACACTCCAACAGGCCATGATCACCGGGGCGTGCCTGACAGCATTGGAAAAAAAAAAGGGAACACAGACGAAAAGATGAGAATGGGACGAACGACAAACAGCAGACTGCCCATCCTCGCCTCAATGCCCCACGTCCCTCGTGGCTGGTCCTAAGCGCTGGCTGTCGTGGGCCACGAAGCTTCAGACACGTTTCAGAACCGTCAGAAGTGCGCCAGACATAATACCGGGCCTCGAACGCCCACCGGCCGGACATGGAGACCACGGCGTCTCTGCGTCATTTCAGGAAACCCAACGGCGTGGCCTTGGCCGGGGTAGGGGCTGCGCAAGCAGAGACAAACGGTGCGATAGTTCATGTCGGGGCAAGGGGAGAGGGCAGTTAGATGGGTAACGACTAACAAGAGACCGTGCCCCCCAAAAAAGCAAAACGCTTCAGTTGCCGGATCTGCTAGCACGGCGATAGTGCCACCCGGTGTCTGTAGCAGAAGAACTGGAGGGAGATGACAGCGTCAAGGGAACCAATCGCCCAGCGGTCCTCGCCTTCACCATGACAACTCGACGAGGGCCGCCACGACAGCCAAGCAAATAGCCCCAACGAGGGAAAACCAAACTCGGAAAAACGAAGAATGCATCGCAACCACGCCTACCCACCCCCCTCAGTCCCAATCCACGAGCCCCTTCCCAGCAAGGGAAAGCGCCAGGCACCCGTTGCACCAAAAATGCAGGAACGCGCCAAGGGCAAGTCCAGGATACAGGCCCGCCCCACTGTTGTCCTTGCACCGCGGCCAATCGCACAGCGAGGGCAGCATATCGTGCATGAGGGCGGAAATTGGGCAAATTTCAGTGCTGGGGAATGCGACGCGCGGGGCCAATCGGAGGCACGGCGCGTCGCGACAGTGTGAGGAAGGCGCACTGGACGCTCCCACGGGCTACTACGCTGTCTGCGCACGACGAGACACTACTACGGAGGGTATATACCAAAGCAGAAATGAAATGAATGACATGGTGGGCTTGGTCCAACTGCAGTTAGCAGCTGGCTGATCGCAATGCGCGCCAACTGCTGGCAACTGCTCGCTGCCAGATGGATTGTTTCCTGGGGCATGCGAGCGCTGATGTCGTTGGTGGATAAAGCCTTCGTCTCGCCAATCTGCGCCGCACGCCGCACATCGCCCAGTTTCCCCAGACAAGGTGAGGGAGTGAGTAAGCCTGGGTTCAGCCGTCGCGAATACAGCACAGTCGCAGGGCCGTCGAGCCATACGCATCGTGTTGAGAGGCCTCGCTCAGGATTCAGCAGAGAGAGGGGGGGGGGAGAAGGGCAAGTCAAGAATGTCAATAAACACAGAGGAAGCCCCAATCGCCGCCCCCGTCAGAGACGCAATAAAGGGCACGCACAGAAGCCATCTCGTTGTCAGGACATCGTCTAAAACACAGCATCAATTCAACCTCCTCTCTCCCCCACCCGGCACTCTGCTCCCTCGCCCGTCCCACCGTAATATTAAATCAATCCGGGCCATGACTAACGTCTAGGCGAGCCTCGAGACAGCGCTGTGAAACCGCATCTCGGCACCCTAATTTCAACTGCTCGACTCGTGGAATTGCGTCGTAGTATCAGATTTGCCTCTAACCGTTCTACCCCAAGATGGTGCAATTGCACCGCTCATTGCGCACAGCTCTGGGCCCATGACCTACCTAAACAGTCAACTGCTCTCTGATTGCGCGAGCCCGTGCCAGCGCGGCGCTCGAGCATGAGTGAACGAATGCCTTCGGTCTGTAATGCGCCGGCGTCGCATTCCCTTCCACCACGTCTCTTGCGCCGGCGACGTATGGCCACCAGGCTATTGTTTACGTGAAAGCCCCCTAGTCGGTGCACTTTACCGAGAGAGCGAGGCAAGGAAGAAAGCCCATCTGTCTCAAAACCTACTTCCATTGTCTCAGTCGCAACAGAACCTCGCGCGGGTAGCCAATTAATTGCCCAATTAATTACTCCGTTGCCCTCGTACAGAGTACATCCATGCCAGCCACGGGCACCCCCACAATCACTAGCCTCCCACGCACAGATGCACAAACAACAGCAACATTGCGCCCTGCACCTCGAGCAACACGGACCACGCCGCAAAGTACCCTCTACCCGCACCTCCCTCCAGTCGCCCACCGTCCACGGCACTTCTGCGACCGCCCACCCTCACTAACCCCAGCGCCTCTCCTCTCAATCACCCCGTAACCACACCCCCCCCCCCCCCCCCCCCTCCCCATCACCCGGCCTCTTCATCTACGACCTCCTCCTGGCTTCCCTTCCCTCTTTTCCTTCTCTTCTCTTCTGCAAGCGTCATTCGTTTCATCGTGAACCCACTCAGGCTTCGTTGGCAAAGTCTACTCCATTCGCTCTCACTTACACGAAACGACTTACACAAAACTTTCATATACACACCACCTCGCCTCGGCGCTCAACTTCACAAACAGACACTTACAACAGCAACATCACCAACAACCTCAAAATGCATCTCACCAAGATCTTCCTCGCCGTTCTGCCGGCCCTCGCCCTCGCGCAAGACCCTATCCCAGGCAACGCTCCCGCCGCGACCGCTGCGCCTGCTCCCCCTGCCGCCCCGGCTGCCGACGCAACCACCGACGCAGGATACAGCACAATCACCCAGACAGCGACGACAAAGGTCACCAAGACCCTCACGCTCTCCAGGGTCCATACTTTTACCTCTGTTCTCAACACTACCTCTGCGTGGAACACAACCTCCGTTGCCAAGCCCACCGTTGGCACCACCTCCATCTGGACTTCGCCAGCCGTCACCACCGCCGCTCAACCTTCAAAGGTCCCCGATAACGCCGGCTCGGCTCTCGATGCCACCCGTGTGGCTCTCGCTGGTGCGCTCGGTGTCGTCGTTGTCATGCTCCTGTGAGAAAGACGCAGGTTTAAGGGGGAGTTGAGAGAGAGGAGAGAGGAGAGAGGAGGAAATCCCAGCGATTTTCTGGGGTTTCAGCATGCTGCTGCTTCGACACGGGTTGCGAGCTCATCTTCATCCGGCGACATTCTTATTTCTCGCCACCAGTCACTCATTACTTTCCTATGTCCATTTGAAACTTGGTTGAGCACGTTCTTGGATGCTCATCGTTTACACACTTATTCTTCCATGACGATCAACGATCATCACGACTTCTCCGACGACAGACATATCCCACTATCTAGCGAAATACGGATCCACTGCGCGCGCCTGTTTCTGCCTCGTACGGACTTATTCATGTTCCACGCTCGCCGTTCCGCTCCTCGACGCTGCTCCGGTCATTCATTCCCACCTCCCACGCATGGATGAGACGAGGAAGAGTGTAGCGGCGGGCTGTGAACCCTCCCCCTTCATATCTTCATTTATTTAACCAGCGTCACGACACCCATCACTGAGCGAGCGCGCGTCGACAGCGCAGCTAGCAGGACAGCTCAAAACCCACCATGGTCTCGTACGTGCACGCTGGCTGGAACATCCCTCCCTGGTTGTATTCCCATTCTGTCCTCAGGACACTATTCTCTTCAGACAAACATCTCGTCACCTGGCTCATCACGTTGTATTTTACTTATATTCTGAATAATGGAAGATGAGCCAACGGCCCGACGAGACAGGGGACGCTCAAGGCAGAAACACGGTGCTTCTTCCAAATGATCAACGTTGTTGCATTCTTCTACGTCGAGGGTGTGGAAAAGCGGGCACTCAGTTTGCTTTATTTCTTCGCTTCGGTCGGTGATACCCTTTATCCCTGTGTGGGACTTACTTATTTATTTTTGGATGCGAGAGAGGCTTTCTCTCTCGAGGCTGGATTGTTGAGAAAGGGGGTTTGAGAGGAGGGCGACTGGGGTTGGGGGGATGGACAGATTTGACGGCTCTTTGGTACATAGCGAGTAATCAACTTCTAATCTCGGTCGCAATACTACGTGCAACATTCAGGCATCTAATCTCCTTGTGACGTTTGGCATCACAAAAAGTTCAGTGCATCGCTGTGTTTTGTGACATGTCGACAGCTCATCTCGTTGTCTTGCAGTAAACATACACATTTACCTGCACAAAATTACGTTGCACTGCTTCCGTCTAACAATGGGGGGCCTTTATCACATCGCCGCTCGAATGCACCTGGTGCGGGTAAGAAATTCTGATGAGTACCAAAAATCTCGAAATGGCCATTTAAATGCAAGCAAGGTTCTAGCCAAGCACTCTCTCCCTATAGACAAGACAATCTGGGTATCGATCATCTAGTAAATGCCTTCTTCATTCATTATGCATACATGCCCCGTCCCTCCAAACACATCTAAATATCTTCGTGATACAAAATTGCTCCGAATTGGCCAAACAACACTCTCCTTCACGCATTATGCTAGCCAGTACCACACCTTGACCAGCCAGTTCTTGGGAATGCGCTCCTCCTCCATGGCTGCCAGTTCGTCCATCTCCTTCACGCCACTGGTGACATCAATCTGATGAACGGGAATCAGGAAAGGCGTGCGGTAGAACAGCTTGTGGCCGAAATATAGGAGGAAGAAGATGGGAAAAGTGATGTACGCGGCGACGAAGTCAGCACCTTTGAAGTTGCCATTGCAGAAGATTTGGAATCCGTTGGTGATGGTGAGGATGGTGATGATGAAAAGGCCGACGTACGTAGCATACGGCTGCCATGGCGTCTTGTAAGGAAGGGATTTAAGGAGGTCGTGGTGCTGCATGGCGGCGCGGAATCGAAGGTAGGTGATCATGACGATGATCCACGCAATAAATCCAGAAATGGTAGAAATGTTGGTGAACCACTTGAAGACCTGGCCACCCGAGTTGCTGACGTTGAGGAAGGCGAGGAGGCCAAAGAGCCAGGTGAAGCCAACTGCAACGTAGGGAACACCTTTGCCACTTGTCCTGGAGAAGAACTTGGGCGCCTGTCCAACGAGGGACATGGAATAGAGAACTCGACTGCCAGAGTACAAGAAGGAGTTACCCGCAGACCAGGCTGAAGTTAGGATGACGGCATTGATGATGTGGTTGAGTGCCGGGATGCCCACGTTGGCAATGCCAATGACAAAGGGCGAGCCACTCGCGTTGCCGGCCTTGGTGTTGGCAAGGAGCTCGTCGTCGTTGTATGCCACCAAGATGCCGATGATGAGAGAACCAAATCCGTAAAAGATTGCGAGACGCCAGACAAAGCGGCGGGCAGCCTTGGGGATGTTGCGCCGCGGTGCGACGGTCTCGCCGGCGGCAATGGCGATGAGCTCGGGAGAAGTGATGAAGGCGAAGCCAGCATTGACAAGGGCGTACCAGTAGCCGAGGAAGCGGCCAGTGGATTCGGTCTTGGTGTCGACGAAGAGATTGAACGCGCCAGGATCTTTCCAGAAGTGGAAGCCTCGAACTGAGTGCTGGTCAGGACCACCGCCAAAGAAGATGACGATGCCGAGGATGATCAGGCCGCATATGGCTATCAGCTTAACGCTGGCAAACCAAAATTCAGCTTCGCCGAAGAATCCTACGGCGATGATGTTGAGCAGCAAGATGATGACGAGGACAACAGCGATCCAGACACCAACATTGACAGGTACCTCCCAGTACCCAATGACAATTCCAGCAGCGGTGGCCTCGGCACCAATAAGCATAGCATAGGCGTACCAGTAGTTCCAACCATCGGCAAAGGACAGACTGGGGTCAACGAAGCGTCCGACAAAGTAGGGGACTGTGATACCACGCATGGGCAGAAGAGTAACCATTTCGGCAAGATCGTTCATGACAACCCAGACAATAGCCATCATGGTCATGTAAGCCATGAACAGAGGCGCAGGACCAGTGAGGGCGAGAATGCTGCCGGAGCCGACAAAGAGACCGGTGCCAATAGCACCACCGAGAGCGAGAAACTGAATATGACGGCTCTTGAGGCCGCGCTCCAGCTGGTCATGCTGATTGGCGAGATTGTACTCGGTGCTTTGGGCAGGGCGGCTTGCCTCCGGGTTGAGACCATAGTCGCCTTCGCGGGACCCTGGCGAGCCCTTTTCGTATTCATTCCTTTCCATGTTGACACCGGTGGATTTCGCCAGTAACTGATTGATATGAGTAGAATAGAATGCCTACGAAGAAAGACTTTCGATGTGTCGGTGATTCGAAAGATGGATAATGGTTGAAAACTAGCTTGTTATTGTTGTTGTTGTTGTTGTAGTAATTGTCGATGTAAATGCAGTAGAGGTCAGGACATTGATGAAGGAATATTTCAAAGCAAAGCGACAATTGTCAATCTGATCGATCGCAGCGTGCACTTTCGACCGGTAAGGCCTGATCCGTCCTTGGGGAAAACTGGCGCGTAGATCGTACGAATGCAGCTATTTACGGGTGGTGAGAGACAGCGCACACGCTAGCTAGCAAAACCAGCGAGGCAAAGTAGAGTCGCGGGGTTAGGATGGGCGAGGTTAATGAGCCCGCGCACGGAGAAGGGGGAGGAAGGATAGATAGTGAGGTCGTGGAAGAGGGAAAACTGGAGGAAGGGAAGAGAAGAGGATGGAGGAGGAATAAATGAGAAAGAATCAAGGCTGGGGATGCAAGATGAAAAGACCGTTGACAACAGCTGAACCAGTTGGGGTCCGTTAGCGACGCACCAGGATGCGAAAGCCAAAGTTGGTGGCAATGCCGCATCGCATGTCTAGGTACCTGCCGCTTGTACCCTGCATTCGGAAAGTGACTTCTAGGTACTGCGACGTCTGCGACCAGTGGCAGGCTCCTTACTAACAGCCCAGCAATCAAGCCGTACGTTTTCTGTACTCTGTAACACCCATGAGGTACCCGGCGACCTTGCGTCCCCAGCTACCCAAGTTACCTTTCGACTGCGCAAAGAAAAGGTAAGCAGGATGGAGTACTTCTGGAGCAACTGCATCAAGCCATCAACAGCAGCTGTTAGCCTGTCCCACAAGGTTCACGTGAACTACTACCGATAAGATACCTAATTGGAACTGCGCCCAGGCATACTTGCCGGTGGGCAGTATATGGGCATACAGGTCGCGTGTGTGTCTCTCTCTCTTCTTTTTTTTACCCGCCTTCGTCAGTATATGAGCTGGGATGAGATGATGGCCCAGTGCGCCTGTCACAGTAAAAGCGCCTGTCACAGTAAAAGCAGAGGATCAAGGCACCGTACAGTGTCGCATCGAGTACTCCCTGCCTCCCTGGCAGGCTCTCTCCGCACTGCACCCAGGATGTCGTACCATTCGACTTGGTCAGGCAGGTTGCCCCAGGGTGGTGGCAAGGTCTGCACTAAAATGAACGGATGGGTGGAGGACTGGGGTGATTTGCGTGAGGGTGTGTGGCACGGGTCGCCATGCGACGTCATGTCAAGGACAGTGGGGAAGGGGGACGGATGGAGAAGGCCTTGTTCATTATGGAGTAGACAGCTTGTCCATCTGTGTTCTTCGCATGTCATTGTAATGACAAGATAACTGTGGTGCCAAGAGCCTCGCGTGTGACAGGGTGCATCGCTAGATGCCTGGTCGTGTGCATTCTCTGTCTTGAGGCTCCGTACTTAGGGGTAGAAGACATCGCAGGAAAGATGCCGCTGCGGGACCATGACAGGACAGAACCACCAAGACACGATGAGACAAGACAAGACCACACGGGAAAACGAGGCTGGAGTGAGGCTGTCGCGCCAAACACCACAGCTCTATGGCGATGGCGGAGTCTGCCGAACCTACCGTTGGACAATGTCTGGCGCCAGCCCCCCAAGGCGCAAAGTAGTTTTGATTGTGTGGCTGCCTATTCCCTCGCATTAGCAGCACTAGCGCCCGCAGATCTATCGTTCAGCGTGTCTCGTGTCAAAGGGCGTAGTGGCTGGCATGGTATCTTCTGGGGCGTAAGCTGTGGTCGTCGTCGTCCTTTTACCGACGGCGCACTTCTTTCATTTCCCGCACCTTGGGTCGCCGGTTTTCGAACATGCAGGTTGAGGAGGGTTTACTCGGTATCATCATCCACTCTCCATCTGTCAATATGACATGCGTCGTCAGTTCTGATAGCGGGCATGTGCCACTGCACCGAAACCGTGCGCTGCCCAGCACCGACGTTCCATCCCACCGAGCCTCTCCACTGTCTAGGACTGGGACTGTTCCTGGTTGGCTGGCAACGGGTCAACCACGCAACGAATAATGTTGCTTTTGCTTGTTTGAGCACACATCCCAGCATGCGCAACAAACAAGCCTGGCAGCTCTGAACGAGATGGCCAGTTTGCAGTGGATATGTCCAGCGTACCAAGAGCTCACCTCAGAGGCACACTCCAGAGCGGTGCGTGGGTGAGGGGTACCTACTCCGCAACACACCCCAAGGCGAAGCCCGAAGGAAGCCCTTCCCCTCACACAGAGAGCGAGAAGGTGGCTCAAGACAACTTCTCCTGAATCCTGGATGATGTCGCGCGATGCTTATCAAGATTACAAGGGCAAGTGCAGACTTGTCGTCGGTGCTGCGTGCTTGGCAATCGGATCACGGCGACGAGCCGTCTTGGGACTCAGCCATGAGGGACTCGGCACGGTGATAGCAGAGAATATGGGTAGTTTCCATCAGCCGCCATGTCTAGCATGCGCGCTGAGCACCGAGTAGAGAGCAGCTGTCGCCTGTACTTGGTCAGCTACAGGGGGCCTGCTGCCCAGCCTTAAGCCCCAACTAGCAGGGCCTAGCGAGCGGCCTAGCCAGCGCCAGCGCCGTCTTGCTCCTCCACATCTATGCATCTGGGGCCGACACAAGCCGGGCGTGGGGCTCCACTGCTCAAAACGCCTCGCCAGATGACCAGTGGCCTCTCTCCCACCCTTGCCTCCAGTAATCATAGCGTTACGCACTGGCCAAACTCTTCAACTCAGTTTGGCTACGCTGCCAAATGCCAAGCGCGTTCTATTGAGCGATCACGGAGGCGTTACCCAGCACTGTTCTGGATTCGAATTACGTCTCCACGGCGCAGACCTTCTAGAAGCCTTTAATCCACCATTCTAGTCCGCTTTCTTCGATAGGAAATGGCCCCGTCTTGATTTGTGGCCCGCCCAAACGCCCACCCAACGCCAAGCCAGCCTCTTTCTTCATGATCCAACATCTCCACAACTTGCGATTGCGGCGAGCGACTTCCTGACTGGCAGATCCGTCGTGACTCGCGGTGACCCGTCTGGCGTACCAACTCTACAGAAATTCGGAAAAGCCCAGAGCGAAATACGAGCACATCGATGGCAATTCCCCGCGATCAAAGAGCAGCCCTGTGGGTTCCAAATAAGCTATCCTCAAGCGTCCGTCATGCAGCACGTCGAGACTTACACGCAACAAGCCAAGCCACCCATCGCTGTCCGCGCTCCAAATAAATCCTCCTAGGCTGCTACATGCTCACCCCCCAGAGGGTGCTAGCTTCAAGGGCCCTGCGCCAGTCATTGGCCGGCAAGGAGGGACTGTCAAGCCACCAGAGGCATCATCACATCATTTAATACATTATGTACGGAGTACGGAGTACGGAGTAGTGAAGGCTTTGCCCAACACACCAATCATTTCACCTTTGCTATACTATGTGCCCCATCCTCCATACACTTGGGTGAGGTGTAAATCCCTCGTTCAGACGCGATCTTGGTATTATTTTGCAGCGTGGACAAAGCAGAAACCATTTTCTGCATGTCTCATCAGTGCAGCGTGCAGGTGGAGGTGGAGGTGCAGGTGCAGGTGCAGGTGCAATTTACCGATGGCATCTGTATCTCATTTGTGCATCTCCCTTGTTCTAGAACTTCAAGTCAGGGGGAGTAACTTCTGATTCACTCCCCAATAAAATGTCTGCACTGTCGGCTCACAACGTCGTTCGTTTGGTCCGGAAACTACCATGCCTCACAAAACACCGATTCCCCGTTGTCCAGTTCCCAACGGCCTCAAGTTTGAGTGAAAGAGGTATATGGAGCTTATATCTACACCTAGGACCCTAACCATGGTGGAAATGTTCGCATGTCCCGGACGGAGGGGTGAATACCACATCCAAGGTCGTCCTTATTCTGGCTTGGAATGCGTATTGATGCGTATTAAAATAGACTACGGACCTTGTTGTGCATTTGTCAAACCCCAACGGGGTGTATGGCGTCTCAGACAACCGATCCATACATACCAGCTTGTCCTCTTTGGTCTGGACTGTGCTTCCTTGACGCCCCTCCGGCGGGATTCAGAACTACTGAATTAGATACAACGTCGCTCGTTCTACATGACACTACTGCTAATGCACACATCTGCCGCCGAGACCTCATTCCCGAAGTCGGCACTGTACAGAGATGCACCATGCCGCCTCAATGGCCCTCATTCAGGAAGGTTTCTGGAACAACTGCCAGACAATGCACATCCGGGTGGGAGACACCGAGGAGGCACCCGGCAGTTGCATCAAGTGACAGCAGCTGATTATCCCTTACTTGCAGAGCATCCGGTCGGAGACGACGAGGCAATTATGCATGGTCGGTTGTGCTCGGGATCTTTTCGGGAACTGTTGGTGACGAGAGCAGGTCTTGATATTGCCGCCCAACGTCGGCGCCCCGTTTTGCATCTCGTCAAGTACAGGTCATGCTGGTTAAAGCTGGCCCAAGTCACTAACTCGTAAGCACAATAACACGTCAACAGCTTAGTACCCTAGACACAGAAATCGATAGCTTGAGATAGCTTCTCCTTGCATGCCAATGAGCCGTCACCGGTGAGGCTGAGCGTTGCCGTCTCATCCGGCATTGCGCCAACGAGGCGTATTCAGCTGTTCTGACACCTCTAAGCGCCTCAGCTCCAAGAGTAGCGTTGGCCGGCACCCATATCCCTTTCAGCTCGCGTGACGAGGCGCTCAAAAAGCACATGTCGGTGAGTGACAACCTACCAAAAAAAGAAATGAAGGTTAGTATTCGGTAAAGCCACAACGAATGCAGTCTCAAAGGGCATCAACGGTCAGGGCCTTTGGCTCGCCACCAGCCTCTTCCCTTTCCGTATTGTCAGGATACAGTAATACTGCCTAAAGCGACTTCGTGCGTGCGTCAACGTCGACTCAGCCACATATTGAGTTGCAGCTCCCACTTCCGCATTCCACAGCAACGGAAACATGCTCAGCACTATAAACATACCCGATGGAGCAGCTCAGACGGGCCTTGCGCTCACCTTTGTTCTTCGTGCCCCGCCTTTCAAGCCTTCCCGACCTTAGCTCCCGTCGATCTAGATATGGCTGTTTGCGGAAGTAAACATGCATCATGTAAGTGCATTTTGGTGGACCTACATCTTTACGTTATGAGATCCGCTCGTGAAATTCCATCCTCCAATGATGTTGGCACAGATCGCCTAAAGAATACGTGATTCTACATTCGAGTCGAATTAAAAAGCAGGGTCATTGACGGGGTCGTCGGCATGACAAGTCGAGCAAGGCGTACGAGCTCATCCAGTGCTAGGCTAGCTACCAGGGTTACGTCCCGGCTCATATTAGAACACGGGGCAGCTTTTGGGGATGTGACAAGTCTTTTGTCATGAACAAGACTTGAGCTATATAGGTTTCCTATGCATTACTGCCGTGAAAGAGGAGCTCAACCGAGCTTCACAAACCGTTCCTTCGACTTTTCAACCTACCCTGTATCTAGCATGCCGCTATCCATAGCGGAGTAAGAATAGGTTTACCGTTACGTCAACTGATGCAGCAAAAAGATATAATGCTCAAGCACCAGATTGATTGCCTGAATTTCCAGCCTCTGCAGATTACTGTAAGCAATACGGTGACATGATGACAGACGCGTCCCATTCTCATAGACCTACTGGCAAGCAAAGTCCGACCGGATTGTCGGTGTGAGAATAGCAAGGGTTGATACAAGGCTGGTACATTTAGATATCATCAACTCCTCAATGGATTGAATACGTCAATCAGATATCTCCTCCAGTTAGGTGTCTTTCGATTGTTCAATGCTATTGTTTTCCCCCAGCTAGGAGTATTTTTCTCGTAGAAGATCAAGATATCTCCTATCCAAGAGATCACCAGCAGTAAGAACTTGGAATATGAATATTGAACTCCTCGGGTCTTCAAGGATATGACCATGTTGGTGTATTGGTGTGGTGTCAGTTGAACATCAATCCCCTCTGCTGCACAAAGGACATCCAGTTGCGACGGTGACATGACGAGTAGACAGATCACAGTCCGTCTCCTTTACTGATGTAAATGCTCAACTAAATGACATGCACCACGGCGGCTAAACCGCTCAATGGTAATATAACGGAAACCGGGGGAAGAGCTGCTAGGCATGAATGGAAGATTGAATATACCAACTCTACTTTCGGACACCAGAAGGGTTATTTCAGTTGACTTGACCCCTGAATCTCCTCCAAACTGAACGAAAACCATTAGGGCAACTCGCCAAAATGGATGCTTGGGGTAGAGAGCGGCATGTACCACAAGGATGAGACGGGACTGGTATTGCAATGTTCTGGACGTCCAAGCATGGGCGTATCCTTTCGACATTCGATGCCCCGAGACTGATAACCCTTGGTAGAAAGCCACGATGATGACAGCACGAAAAGACGTTGCCTTTGTTAGGCCACTGTTGTCAACCATAGGATATGGTCGGGTGCCTTGACAAAACATTACCACAACATGGGAACGAATCATGGGGTCCCCTTATCCTCAGCCTCGGACATTATCTCCAAGCTGTCTTGCATGGAGAGTAGATACCTCGTGCCCAGTTATCAAGGAGTATCGAACCCGCAATTGCCACATGGATGATGGCTCTCGTGTTCTGGCTGTGTAAGAGTTGACAAACAGCCTTGCATCACAGTATCCACCACGGTTGGTGAATCCAAGGGGAGCCACTACGAGATACAGTGAGCCACATGAGCTCCATTGATACATATTCCTCCAGATGAAAGGACTTCAACATCAGGGTTGCCATTGGAGACCTCTACACTGATACACCGAGTTGGTCCTGAGGGTGACGCAGGGGTAACCAAAGCCAAAAGATGGTGCCGGCCAAAACACCATCTTGAAGCGTAGGTGGTAGATGATGAACAATCATTTTCATTTCCATGCGGAGACGTGACACCAACTTGGAACACAAATCACTGCATCGCCTCATCAGATGATAGAAACCACAGTGTCATGATTCTGCAAACAAACCATGACAGAACTTGCCAAAGTTGACAGACACCGTAATCGTTGCTGCAACGCTTCATGGGCCTCTCGTCAGTGGAAAATACTGCACCCGTCATGGCACAGATGTAATACTACCAACACCTGCTTGGGGTTTTTACTGGAGAAACTAACGCCAAGACACTTCAATCATGTGCCAAGTTCAACTAACAAAGTGTTCTAGCTGCCAAGGCACCATACGGTTAATTCTGGTGCCTTGCCCCAAATCCGAATACGCACACCAGACCTGCGGGGAGCGGCTGAAGGTTTTACAGCCCCCTGAGCCGTGTCGAGCATGCCTGATATGTCCCCGTCCGTCGACATGGCATAGCACCTGGGAGGCTTCCACAGCATCACTTGGTATAGTGAAGCGAAGCAGCCTGGCTGCTCGGAGTGCCGGACGGGCAGCTAGCAAAAGGGTTACACACTTACGAGGTTTCGTGGAGCACTCGTGCAAGCCGGCGGCAAAACGCCAAAACGTGGCGCGTCATCGGGGGCTTCGCGAGCGGTTCAAAGAATGGCTGGCCCGGCTCAAGTCCAAGAGAAAGTCTCGCCCGCCAGAGGGTGTTGGCACAAAAAAGTCGTTGACAAGATCTCCCGGTATGCGGGAGACACACCGTCTCCCTTCATGGGTGCTCGACTCGCCCACGCATCACTCGATGCCATCGAGTCCAGTCCCATCAAATCACTCACCGAAACAGTCCACAAGCCGGCCATCGCATGAGACAATATGGTCACAGGAGTCGATGCCGCACAGCATTCAGATGCAATATGATCCCCTTTTCAACCCTCCACCTGGGTATGAACTGTTGCGAGGGACCGCCGCGCAATATTCATCAAACTCGACCGTATTCTTGGTAAAAGAATCACATGTCGTGAATCGTGGAGCGCCCGGTGAGCGTCGACATGGGGGGGAACGGTGGGAATTCGAAAGGGAAGTTGATTGTTGGTCTTGATGCAAACTTGATCGAGTTCAAACAAGTTACAGCAAGCATTTTCCGCGCTTTGTAATCGCTTCTGAGATTTCGGGGTTCGTTATCGTCAGTTTCGAAGAGCAAAGCAGGAGCAGATCTGCTCGATAGGCCCTCAACATAGATGTGTCGGAAATGAACTTCCTTGGATGTATGTATCCCCCCCCTCTTCTGGCCTAATGTCAGCACCTTCGTTGTTCGGCTGTCGGCCGTCTTCCATCATGCTTTTTTTTCACTACCATGGAATGCTGGAGAAGCACAAGAAAAAAAATCCTTTCATAATGAAGAAACTAGACGGTAGAGAATGGATGCCAAGCTCTGAAATGGCGAGCCGCAAGGAGCAATTCCTCCGGACAGCATGCTGTACTTTTCCTCCAGGCGGGCTGATTGTGAGAGTATGACCCGGTTTTGCTTCACCGCCGCCATTCAGCCGGAGACAAGGCCCTAGGAAAGGCGAGTTTGAATATGGCTTTGACTCAGGGAAATGAGATTCATTTCTATCATTTGTCTTGCTGGTCTAACCCTTTTGTTTTCGCTCAGTGGCTTAGTTGGCAAGAAGCTCTTTCGCCACTACCGTTGATCATTGCTATTCTTTGCTACAACTCTTTCGTCATTGACGACCTCCTCATGTATCCCTGCAACCCAACGTATGTAGTTTGTCCGTCTGTCGTATCAAGTCTCATGAATAAGGTGATCTAGAAGCATGGTTGCATATGGCGACACTTTCGTTGCTCAACAAGCGGGGCTTTCCACCTGAGGACACCAAGACCACAAAAGTGCCCATTTGCATAGAGCTCACAGGACGTGGCGGGTACCCGCCTGGACGGAGTAAATGCATCTTTCTCTCATTCGGGTGTGCTGAGTTTGTTGCGCATGTTTTCCGTCGACTGGGTCAGTAACAGCCTAGCATTCGTTTGCTCTGGTGGCTTTCGGGATCTAGATGCCGGAGTACAACCAACGCCGGGACACCAACAATATGCCACCGGCCCACATCCTAAATAGGAGCCTCGATCCCGGGTCGCTCTGGGCAAAGCGCTTGTCTCGACCCCTTACGTCCGTAAGCCGGGAAAGGCCTCCAATACCTCTCAGCTCACGAGGCAGTGAAAAGTTAGACCAGACGGGACCACCCAGAGCCATTTAAGTGGCGTGAGCTCTATTCCCGGTTCTAGACATGAATCTCGCCTCTGATTGGCCTTGCCATTTCGGAGCTTTCGGGGCCAGACCTCTTCGTGACGACTCTAGCCGCGGTTCCATGCCACCGGATGTTTGACTTGACAAGTATTAGACCTTTTATGGCAAGCCTGTGGCGGAAGGGGGTCGGCGGAGGGCATGCGCATCAGGGTGTTCCCAGCGCTCACGAACACTTTGCTGGACCCTCCAGGCATAAGTTTTGGCCTTGGACCCCCACTAGCCACCCTAGCGAAGAGGGGGGGGGGGAAGCCTGGGGTGTCCAGCACGAGGTATGGACAGCAACAACGTAGATATTGATATGCATAAGGTATGTGAGGTAGGTAAGTGCCTTGGGCAAGGGGAGCAGTTTATTCCAGGTAGCTAAGTGGGAGCAAATGGTGATCTATGGCAGCTCAAAAACTAACCATGTGACTAGCCCCGCAGTGTTCTGCACATGTTGAACATGTTGTGCGAAGTACTTGCTGTACCTATTTCGTGCGCTATGTGAGCCACCACAGATGCTCGCTAATCGCTGCCCACATCTTCCTCGAAAAACAACACTGTGGCAGCCTTCGCTGCGAGACATGCAGAATCAGCCAGGCTGTCGCGAGATACTCGCCATTGCCTGGCATCGAATGCTTCCGAAGAAGTTCGCCATTCCAACCTCAAATGCCCTGGAGCATCGTCGCAAGAGGCCCCCATCGCCCTAGATGCTGGCGTAGGCTCTACACCCCGGCTCGGGCCACTCAGTGGTCGCATCGCGGGTGGGATCAATCACACACCCAGGCCAGCAGATGCACATCCGTGGGCTTGGTACGAAGTATTTAGCTCCAATGCGCTCCGGAGAGGCGCCGTAGCAAAGTGTCTATTGGCAAGTGGCTATTTGTCCCCATCGTATCTTATGTTTGGCTAATGGAATATTGGCCCAGATGGGTTTGATGCAGCATGCGGGACGGTTTCACTTTGTGGATTTGGAAAGCTTCCCGACGACGGCTTTATTGGCGGGCTCTTCTTGTTGGGCGTTTACGCAGTGGGTGAGCCAACCGTCTGAGATAAGCCAAAGTCAGCCAAAGGGAGAACAAAGCAGTGGACGCAGTGGGCTCTAATGGTTTGCCAAATAGCAACGGGCAGCTTCTGGATGTGATGACACAATGAAACGTTAATGTGACAACACCTGTAGCGGAGATCCTGTCGACAGCGGCGTGCCTTCACGCCACCAACGGTCCGCTAAGATGGGACAATATACACTTGGCATATCTTTTCAGTACGTTGTGGAGAGTGAAAATTTCATCGTTCATATTCTCGTTCATTTTACTGCGGCGACGTGCGAGTGATCGGCTAAGAGCGTTATCGAATCAGTGGGATGCTTTCAGAGTACCAGCGCATGCAGGGCAGTGCATCGTGTAGGCAGTACAGCATACTAGTGCCCCGACTTCCTCGAGCCTCCTCCGTGCTCCTACGTACTCGTACTGTAAAGTAGTAACAGGCCACCCTACTAATGATTGACTGTTCTTAGCAAAAGCGGATCTTTCCCTCATGGCCTCTCTCGTAAGCGCCGTTGGAGATCCTCAGCCAACCAGACATCCAAGGGAGCTTTTGCTCCGGCCCCCGTTCCCTCACAGGAGCCCAGCTCGCGTTAAACTGGAGCAGCTACAGATGCGCAGAGCCAAAACCAGCGCAGCAATCGCACGCACCTAGCCTGCACAAAGTACTGCTGATTGTACTTGGTAGTGCCAGAGCGAGTACCTTCCTGCCTGATGGGCGCATCAGTGGCGGGCGGGCGGGTGGGCGGTGGTCTGTCTTCCCCCGTTTTCCTCACAATGGGGGCCGACTTTGCCTTGTTTGTTCTGCTGGTGTCTGGGGGCGATGCTCTGTCGCTCACTGGCCCGTCGCTCACTGGCCCGGAAGTCTGTGTTTTTCTCCCGCCACGGGGTCGAGTCCCTTATAGCCCTTTCCAGCTTCTAGGCCCTCCATAGTGTTGCTGTCAGATGGGCGGCTCGCCTATCGCCACAAGCCCGCCGTTGCCCTACCATGCTTTTGCCTATTCGCTCTTGCTGCCCTTCATTTGTCCTGTTGCCTTGTACACCGTCCGTATCCCGAATCTGCCAGTATTTTTGAGCCTCCTCACTCCAGCTCGCACCCCGACTAGGGGACCGACCACTGACAACTGTGGGTTTCGTTTCTCCGTCCCATGCGGTTTATGCGGCGTAGAACGTGCGGATGGGCCGAACACTGCTGAGAGTCCTCTCTTCGACCGTATATTAGCACCTGGCGGGGTCCAAGTTAGCTGAGCCTCCCCGATCCTCACGCCGCCTCAACACCCACCCAGCCACTCACTATTGTCCAATTTCAAAAGATTCTCTGTCAACAACGCCCTCTGTGACCCTCTCGCTTTATATTCTTCAAGAGGAAGGGAGTCTCGCCACATCTCATATGTCGCCAGTGCGCAAGGCCGCACTTCATGGTCTCTTCGTAAATCACCACCCTGAAGGATCGGCTGAAGAAGGCTCCTTCTCACATTAAATGTGCAAGGAGCATATGGCTGAATGCCCAGTCTGCAGGAAAGATTATCTTGTTTACGTTGCCTTCTGCCACGACTTGCACCCGCCGCTTGCTTTTTGCCCCCACGGCACCATCGTCGTCCGGTTGGAAATGCCCGAAGGACAGTGCCCAAGTCCAGTCTGCCCTAACAGCTTGAGAGGGGGCTGTCGGGTCATGTAACTAACGCCTGGGGAAGATATGCGAAGCACAGAGCATCAAGCAAATTGTGAGAGGCGTGGGGAAACCCTTAAGTAACCAGACACCTCGACATGAACTTACAGCTTTTGCCCCAGTTCCCCCAGCTCGACAATCTGGTCCACCCCTTCGTACTCGGGAAGGTCGAAGGTCGTATTTGTTGGCAATCGAAGGTGAGATAAACCTACTCTTGAACGTCAGGGAGATGCCTCGGCGCGTCAAATGCAGCGGAACGTACCGGCCACCGAGAAAATGCCTGCCTGTGAAGTGTTTTGTCAGGGGCTTTGGGGCAGAAAGGCTGACGAGTGCTGTAGGCATGAAAGAACTACCCAAGCCCGATGTTGGAGGGCCGTTTTCAATATCCCAAGACGACGGAGCATCCACCGATGTTACTGGCAACTTTGTGTCCTGAAGGGCCTGGATAACAGCTGGAAACGGTTCACGAACCTCGCCAGAGAAACTAAACCCTTCGAAGTGTTAGACAGAGTGGCATCGATAGGGTGTGGGGGTATTAGACGCGGGTTACAAACCGAAAATTGCATCTATTATGTGATCTGACGAGGTCAAAGCCGATGGGAAATCGGCTACAAACGGGACGTTGAGATCTTCGAGTTGTTTTACCAGACGCTGCGTATGGGATTAGTGTCTGTTCCTATGTTTTTTTCTTTGGCTTCGAACATGGCAAACATATGAAAGAGGAATGCATCTGCAACTGCCGACAAAACACATACAATGATGATGCTCTACCAGAGTGCTCCGACAACGCAACTACACCACAACAGAACGATATAGAAGAAAACAAGAAAAACATAGAGGCAAAACATGATGTGTAGATTGAGCAAATGAAACAATTTACCTGGTATAGCTCATTCTTACTCCGTTTGGGATAGAAGATGGTGGGTCGATTAACCGTAGTAAAACAAGTGGACGAGCAGCGACGAGTCCATCCCCTCCTACTACCATGTCAGCGCATCACTCGACGCCTTCTACTCGACGAAGCAGTCGATTTGTAATGCAATTGCCATTGTTTCCAGGGCCCACACGCCACCAAAATTCTGCCGCCTTTATTTAGAGGGTGGAGACGGTAAACTAGTATTGGTGTTGGTGGTGATTGACGCTGAGCTGTTGAATTGTTACTAACCCGCCTGCGAGATGGAAAGACCAGCGAGCTCCATGAGCTGGTCGAGGGAAAATGCGCCGGTGCTCATGAGCTCCTGGTCAAGGGCAGCAGCCGCCTTTGCGCCGATAGTCTAGTTTGGAAAGTCAGCACAAGCGCTCTGCACAGAAGATTAGGGTTGTGAGGAGAGGAGGGAAGAAGAGGAACGGCGGGCGAAAGTCTCCCAGGTTTGGTAGGCAGCTATTCCAACAGTCTCACAGACCTTGATTGCCATGACGGTCCTAGTGGTACCAAAATCGGTATTTCCTTGCCAAGTAAACTTTGGGTTCAGAAGTGTAAAGGCCGCTCTTCGAAAGAAACATATGTTCAAGGGAAAGAAGTAAATGGCGAACCTGGTGGAATGCAGAGGGCGCCGGAGGTACAGTCCGCGGCATATGACTGGCTGGGCGCAGACTGACATCACTGCTTTCACTAGTTGCCACTTTAGAGCATCAGTCCATGGCGAATACCTGTTCCCACCCCTGAAGAAACCGGCGCGGCAAAACTCATATCCGAGTCTCCGAAATTCCCAGTGCCCATCAATTACGTGCAGCTACAATGCATCTTCCAGAAATTGAGCTTTCACTCTGCGGGCACAAAATACGAGGCGACTGCACCTAAACCACCAGTTAACATGGTCGTCAAAATCCGTCTCGCCCGCTTCGGGCGCCGAAACTCTCCCTTCTACAACATTGTCGTAGCCCAAGCCCGGTATGCGCCCTTGTGAACAAGTCGATATCAAACGAGAGCTGACCAGCAACCCCTTCAACAGAACAGCGCGCAATTCCCGCCCCCTCGAAGTCATTGGCACATATGACCCCGTACCTAGAGCCGACCCCTATGACTCCTCCGGAAAGCTGCACAAGGATATCAAGCTCGACAGCCAGCGCGCGCGATACTGGATTGGTGTCGGCGCTCAACCCACCGATACTGCCTGGAGACTGCTTTCCATGGTGGGCATTCTGCCCAAGAAGGATTTTGGGCCCAAGCCTGATACGGAGAAGACGGGCGTCGAGGCTAGCGAAGTCAAGATTCGATAAAACATATCTAGGGACAGCGAAAGTCAAGCTCGATGAAGTGGGACGCGTCCGGGGCTGCAGATGCCAACGATCAATTGAAGGAGATTGATCATATCCATGAGTGCAGATACGGTCCCAAACTGAGTGGTCAAGAGGAACGATTGGTGCTGTATATTAAAGTGTTTGTTGTATCGAGCATCTTTCAGGCGTTGGTAAGGAAGCGGTGTACATCTTTTTGAGGAGAAAAGCTACTTGGTACATGAGTTCTACTCGTCACGAGGGACTGACTGAATGGGTCACTATTGCATCACACCTACTGATGGGCAGAAGTGGCATTTAATTAAATCTGTATATTTATTTATTATCGCAGGCCGTGTAGTATCATCACCGTGGAATAACGCCCCCCACAAGTATCCAAACAACCGCCGTGGGACTCTACAGGCTGCGTTCCAATCTATTTCAGCCTGCAGCACAATACGACCCAGTCGAGATGCTGCAAGCTCACCAGTACCGATGTGAAGAATATATGGTGTCTCTCGGGGTTTGATCTGATAAAAATAAAATAGTCTAATGACCAGCGGCAAAGAAGATGTTCATAATTAGACACCACGACCATGATCACCATGCCGTATATCGCAAGCGCAAGCGCTAGTCTTCGCACGAGTTGGTGGTCAAGGTGTTCGAGATCCCACCGCCACTTCTTGCGCCATCGCCAGGCATTTCGAGGCCGAGCGTTGGGGTTTCCAACAGCCGAGTTGGATCCGCCCTGGTTTAGTGCCGCGGTTTCTTCGCGTTCAGAAGCCTCAGCGTCATCAATGTCATCGTCCTCCTTCATCAAGCGCTGGTGATGAATGCTCTCGGGGTTGCTGATCTTGTAATAAAATAAGCCAGGTAAGATGAAGCTGATGGACGTAGAACCAGTGCTACCGACAAAGGCGAGGACGCGATCAAGGCTATTAACGGACAAGGCAGTGAAGTATGCCAGTGTAAGAATGCAAGTGGTGAGAAGAGCGAAACGTGTATCGGACATGGGCGCAGTGCTACCGTGGTCACCCCGGGTGGAGCTTGCGTGGGTTAGAAGAGGCGAGTTTGGCCGGCCGTTGCTCGACTGCGACCTGCCTGGCCGCCATTTGAGAACTGCATCGAGCGACGCTCTACAAGGATGTACCTGCAATGGGATGGAGAACAGTACAAGAATAACAATGGCTGCCTTTCCAATGGTCGACGCGACTCCAGTTGGATCTGAGACGTGTTAGTTGACTAGTTAACTGGGCTGGAGTGGGAAACCATACACATCATGATAATATTCCCGACAATGGCATTGCCAAATGTGATGTAACCGGTGATTGCAACCAAGATGTATATGCAGAATGCGGAGCCAATGCTAGATACTACAACAGTGACCATGCCGGCAGGTGTGTTGTCCTTGATTTCATTGACGATAGAGAACATCTGCAGTTCGTCAATGTTAGTCCAGGACGTCGATAGCAACAGGAGAGGGCAGAAGGCAGGCCTACATTTTGGTGGCAGGTGTAGGCAAATACAACAACAGGCAAGTAGCTCAACGTCTCAACCGCTCCGCTCCATTTGATGACATTGATGTCGTGAGGGTCGGCATGGGGGTCGACAGCAAAGTGGTAGACGACCAGGACAATGAGATATCCGATAGAGACCAGGGCGACAATGCTGGTGTACTTGAGAGAGTCTAGTCGTCTCAGAAAACTGAGAGGAATAACCAAGAGCATAAAAGCTGTGATCCAAAAGTGGCGATCTACCAGATATGGAAGCTCCTCGGCGTGGCTGTTGATACCTCGGATCACACCTGGCATGAGGTCGCCAATGATTATCATGTACGACACACCGACGCCGAAGCATTTGATAGCAATAGCCATGTCGAAAATGACAGACGCACCGGGGTACGTAATTTGAGACAAAGCGAAGAAGGAGGCAGAGCCGCGATCGAGGTAGCGAGCGCATCTAGACTGAAGGTAGAGGCCAAATCCAGCAGTGATGCCAGACCAGAATATGAGCACAACACCAAGCATTATACCCATATGCGACAAGACGGAAGGCATGACCAGCGTGCCGGCACCAACAACTGTGATTTGGGTTAGCACTGTGGTATCGATATCGACGGCTCGTCTCGGAATAGCATACTCGTGTTCAGCAAGTTAACGAAACTGCTGACTGTCGAAGCCTGGCCGCCATGGCCAATGTCCTTGCCTCCGCGTCGTCGATTTCTGCAAATTTAATATCAGGTCAGCCAACGTTGTATAGACGAGGACGGCAGCAAGCGCATTCAAGGTTGGCTTGCTCTCGTCCTTACCTGGACATATCGCGGGCGCCGTCGCGAGAGGTGTTGGCATCTGAGATGGTCGAGTACGTTGTCATAACAGGCGGGAGAGTCGTGCGCAGTCAGCACTAACTATGGCGTGGCGCCTATGGTCGAGGATCTTGGTTCGACGTTGGAAATTATCTTTTGGTGACGAAGGATGAAGTGGCCAGATCCGTCACTCGCAGTGCCCTAGCCCGCCCCGCGGCGCCAGAAGAGACGAGAGACGCTGTATTAGCGGCTCTGTCGCAGCGAAAGTACACGAAGGAAGACGTTGTGCCTTGGTTATGGTACGGCGGTCGAGGGATAATACTGGGCGGGCAACGTTGGTGAGATGATGGAAGATCGCGGAAGTTGGAGTCTCACCTCGAATTGACGTTAATAGGCGTCACGCTTACCTCGAGACGCTGTTCATTAAATCGTTAGTGGATAATAGCGGGGCCCAGGTGCTAAACCGGCGCAATCCATTCCACAGCCACATCAACACAACCTGCTGGGTCACCTCCAAGGCTCTAACCAGCCACTGCAGTGGGCGAGTGTTGGTTTCATTGACGGCATTGAAGCCACTGAGCTCCAGGAACCAAACGAACTGTTCATGCGATCAACGACATTGCGATTGAGCCTCTCTGACCGACCACGCCTGCATCTACCACTGGAGCGATATCCACGCAGAACACCTACCTATCATTGCCTGCTGGCCTCGCATTTGCGCTGCGTCACTTCGAGAAACACCAGGCCGCCTCAATATCCGTGCTGGGGTCACCAGACCGCCCCCCTTCGCAACAATGGACAACCCGCTGGACCAGACAACACTATCTACGATAACCCTCCTTGAGTCACGGCTATCACGTATAGAGCATCTCCTTCATGGTCAAAGAACCTCGTCGCCTCCATCTCAACATGACTCGGCTCTGCGCAAAATGGCCGACATGGAGAAGCGCTTCTCCATCCTCATCTCCCATGTGCGTGTGTACGGGGAGCTGCTGAAGATTTGTAAGTTCCTCTTCCTGTGCTGCGTTTTGTCGTAATGCGTTCCTGACATGAGAGCAGACAAGTCAAGTCCAGATCTCTTCCACTCTCCCTCGCCATCAGAACCTCCCTCACAGCTATCTCCCGACGCCGTCCAAGCCATTGTACTGGCATCTGCCCCTTCGTTTCCGGCCGCGCAGTCCGCCTTAGCTGCAATCAAGGACTGCCCTATACCTGACTCCTCTGAGAGTGCTGCCCTCATATCGTTAACGAGCAGGATGAAGGCAATCGAAGCAACCCAGATTGCGCAGGCGGCGGAGATTGCTGAACTTCGCCAGCGAAGCGAGGTCGTGATGCGATCGTGGTACGAAAATGGCGTCTTGAACACCTCACAGTTCATGGCCGATGCGGAGACTCGAGTACAGAACGCCGAGAAGCACGTCCGAAGGAGAGAGCGCCAGCTAGAAGAAGATAATCAGGTCTAGAGCCGATACTTGATAGCGGCTTACCCGACGTTTGCATGATGTCATGTGGAGGGCGGTACGACTGGGAGCATCTACCCCCAAAGACCACGGCTACATTAATATTGCCGGTCCCAAATTGTATTGCATTGTTTAATGCGACATCGAAACGATGTGGACTCTGGCCTTGATAGCGTTTTCAATTGCCGAGTAATACATGATTCATCGTGGATGGCCACGGCAGAGGGATCGTAATGACGGCAACCCAAAGTTTAAATGGCGAACTGGTCTACCGAACGTTACCTTCTCCCACGGTTTACTCGAGTAAGTAGGTTAGATCAGGTATCTACCTAACAATACAATGTTGCATTACAGAGATGGTATCGAAACACAATTGGAACATGACGGACAATCCAAAGAGCAAGACCATACCGCCGGAACCTATGGATAGTTGAGGATGCTAAGCTGATGCTCTGGCAACTCGAGCCAACATATGATACCAGTTTGCTTTCTAGATCAATTTTGAGGCGAGCCGCAGGGAACCGCTTTGCATTAATACCAAAATAACCGCATTAATTCTCAGACGGATACTCTGGTCCCGAGCCCCAGACTCATGGATGATGTATTCGACATTACTCTGAATGCAGTTCATACGGAAAGGATCGCCTGTTTTAGTGCAAACGACGTTTCACGAGCACATAGCCGCCTCACTCCGGCATATCAAGTTACCAGGACGGCAAAGAAACAGAAGAAAAAGAAAAACGAATCCTCTCACATAGACATTAGATACGTTGAAGCCTGAGCCACGAAGACCGACGAATCCATCACTTCGTGCCCCGGCCCCGGCAGTGCGTGCATGTGTCGGTTGTTAATGGGGTCCAAATAATGGCAAGGTAGATGCTTGAGTAGTCAGGTTCTTAGCTGCAGGTGCGAGATCCGAGGCCTAGTCGGTGAAGACAAGTGCCTCTGGGACTCGCATGATTTTTTAGATCTAATGTGAGCTGTTGCTTGACATTGGCTGAGGTTGCAGCTTGCTAGTATTGGTCAGTGACTGCTGTGTGATGGAGGTCTACTGGTCTAGTCATTCCATTCATTGGGGTTAGTCACTCTTGGATCTTGAATGCCCATCTCCAGACGAGGGCCTTTTTTTTTTTTTTTTTTTTTGGCCTCAAGACCAGTTCTAGCTTCCTCATAAGTACGATTTTACTCCCACCCTGTTTCAGGAACAGCTAGTGAATCCTTATCCACGTGTCAGATCACAAATAATGGGGTCTGGTTCCTACATCCCAAATAGGGCACAAGGCATCATATCATTATGGGTAGAGGGTAGAAAACTAGGGGCATCCTTTGGGTTGCAAACTCCTCGTTTGACGCTGACGGCAAGGCGAACAGGCGTGATTCAGCCTGGGACTGGCGGGTTTCACACTTGGTGTGTGGTTGGTGACGGGCCGTGCGATTGTAGATGCGTGAATACGTCGCAGCAGGTGACACGTTGAGACATGGTGCTCAGATGCTTGACCGCTTCTACTGCTCAGCTATTACGTATGTGTGCCTCGCGCCAGCCAAAGACTGCGAGTCTGTGACAGTCAGTACAGAGTTCAGTACAGAGTAGGAATAGACAAGACAACCGAGGCCGATCTCTTGACGACATCGCTGGCACCAAAGCCGGAATTCATTGGCGCAGACATCCCAATCGCGCCCTACCTACGCCAACTGAGCCAACGTCAACCTGATCCATTGCGCCGGCTATCTGCTTACCCCAACCACTTAAATCGGTTGGCGTCTTGGAAACAAACAGACGCAGCAGCGTTTAGGTCGCCGGCGTATGACGCCTAGTAACCTACCAGTCGAACAGTCCCGCCGCACAACCTCGCCATGAGCCGCCCGCTGCGAATGAGAATGCGTTCGTCGTCAACAAGCGCCGTCAGTTGTATGAGATGGACTGGGAGACAGCTCTCCCTTTGGCTGGCAGAGTTGGCTAGCACCAGCGCAACGCGGCCGCGTACGCCAATCCGGCCTCGGATGGTGGATAGAATTTGCAGGTCTGGGGGCGGCGGGGACGCGGCGGTGCATGGGCCACAGCCATGAAACCAACCCCTGGCTTCGGCCTCGGATGGTGCGAGAGGCCACCAGCATTGCAGCACACATCGATACATTCTGTTCCCATGTTGTCTCCCCTGCATGCCGTTTGATGGGTCAGCCGGGTAGGCTGAGCCTATCAAGATGCATCCTCACTTTCGTGGCGTACTCCTGCACATCTGTTTCGTACGTCCTTTGGACGGCATCTGTGGAGTAGCCAGGACTCCGTCCAGTTCGAACCACTTCGGAGCTGGGGCCTCACTCTTGACGTTGACGGGAGTTGGGACCTGGCTGTGCCGGAATCTGCAGTGAGAGACATGTGGAGCGACGCTGCCGATAGAGGGGCTGGCAGAAACAGACGATAATGGCCTGCAGCATTCCTCTCCCAGGCTCTGCCAACCATCCATCGGGTCGCGCTCTAAGCCCGGGGGTGCTAGGCTATGGAGCATGGGTTGGATTGGACGGAGAGGTTGGAGGCACCCGAGTGAGCGTGCTGCGTACCAGAGATTTTCGGATTTTTTTTTTTGGGGGGGTAGCCACAGAGTACCACGCGCTTCATTCCTGAGCCAGTCTGGGGCTCTCCAGAGGCGAGGGGCAGCAGACAACGAACTGGTGGCAGCTTTGGCGTGCGCTGGTGAGTCGTGACGTGTGCATTGTTTGCGGTTGAGTCACTGAGAACAATCCAGTTGTTCGCGGCTCTGTAAATATCACTGTGTTCGGGTCACCGGCACCACCCACAGCGTCAGCCTCTCGCGCAAGCAGCACGTCCAAAATTAAATCCTGGAAATTTTCACGGAGCATGCCACTGAGTACTCCGTGACAGACTCTTTCCCAGTCTGCCCATTCACCAGCGTCATCCATCGTAGAGGCCCTAGAGGGTAATGCCAATCAGTCGATGCTGACCAGTCAAACGACGGCAGCCCGGGGTTCATTTCGCAGTGCTCCGCAGCAGACGCTGTAGCGCATGAAAAGCTCATCTTAGGTCTTCATTAGGGGGCCTTGACAGTTGACAGGCACGGTCATGCCCTATCGGTAGGTACCTACGGCGGCCCAGGAATCGGCTTCGTCGCAGCGCTCCACTGGCCGGAACACGCTGTTAGCGGTTGCGGATACCCAGTGAGCCCCCCCCCCCTCCACTTCGTCATCCGCCCCCTTCGCAGGCGTGGCCCAGCCCGCCCAGCCGCCGCCGCCGCCGTTCCTCACGCGCAAGCCCCCTTGCCGACGTTTTCAACTCACACCATCATTCTCTTGGAACGTTTGGCAACGTATGTAGTTGGCGCTCCCACCTTTTCCCATCGATTTATTTCTTGGATGCTGCACCCTGATCTTGCTTTCCTCGTTTCGTCGGCACCGCACGATTATTCCTTTTCGCTGATGCACTTGTTTGCCGTGCCTCCCTCCTCGCATAACCCTACCTACCGACCGGCTACCCTACCAACGAGCTACCCTGCCGCCTCGTCACTGCTACGGCGCCGCTACAGGACTTGAGAGCCACCGCGACAGTCCTACTCCGTATTACCGCTGACGCTGACACTGCCCGCCGCCCAACCACTAAGGCTCCGGGTCCAATCACCCCCAGCCAGCCCTCCAGTCAGCCAACCCAGCACGCCCAAACCCCCCAAACCGCGAACCCCAAGCCAACCACTTGGTACTTACCGTGGACACACGCCACGCAACCGTCTTTCCCGCGGTGCCTGAAGCACCTCTCGAACCCGAAAGCCTCGCCTACCTTGGTTTTCCTTCCTTTTTCCCACTTCTCTTCTTCCCACCCTCAGCGTCGCCTCGCCTTGACCCGTGCTGCCAAACCAGCACCCCGACACGCGCCCTCGCCCGTCTCGATCGACCCTCTCGGGAACGTCGTCCCAGCGCATCTCCCCTACGGGCTCTGCCGCTCCTTTGTTTCATTCAATCTGCTATCGGCTGCGCCGGGTTGCTCGATTGAACCGACTCTCACGAAGCCCTCTTTTCCCTCGGCCAACGACCGTCTTTGATATCCCCGACGAGCAGTGTCTATCCGTTGTCCGACTTTTGCTTGCGCACCCAATCCATCGGCCTATTCCACTGTTGGTGCTGCCCCAAAGTCGACGGCGCTGCTTCAATCCAATCTCCTCCTTTACCTCTTCCATATGCCATCTTACGGATCGTTGCACTCGCCATCGTTTAAGAAAATGGACCAGTCGCGGTCCTATGGCCGTAAAGGCATTCAATTCAGCAACATCCTCGGCGATCCTTTCGCCTTGGCCACTCTCTCCATCTCTCTGGTGAGTCTTCCGCGCCGCCCTGTCTTGTCTGCCAGTGGCTCCCAATTGTTTGTTGCCATCTAACGTGTGTCGCTAGCTCGCGTGGTTCATCACATTCATCTCGTGCATCATCTCCCAAATACAGGCGACTGATCCCAAGGACAAATTTCCTACTTTTGCCTGGTGGGCTGTCGTCTACACTCTCTTCCTCATTCTGGGTATTTTCGTCGTCGTCGCCAGTGATGCCATCCACGTTTACCACGTCGCCATCACCGGTTATCTAGCTGGTGGGATGGTGCTTGTAACGTCATCCGTCAACTCTCTGGTCTACTCCAAGAGCGGCGCCCGCGAGGGCCGCTGCTGCTGGTTTCATACTGCTGTCCATGGTGGTGGTACGTGCCCATTGCTCGCTACCCAAACTTCTCCGGTCACGCCGCTAACAATGATTCTTAGATTGTCTGGATCTTTTATTTTGGATCCACGCCCTCATCTACGCCGCGAGCCTTCCTCGATTCGTTTGCGTTGACCAAGGAATCTGGACATTTGCAAGGACAGTCCATGAACGCATATGGCGGTACTGGCCGGCCCGAGACCTCCAACTCGGTTCAGCCGCCCCAGATGTACACCTCTGCGCAGCTGAATGGCTTCGAAAATCCATCTCCCGTCGGCGGTGCGTCTCAGGTTAATGGCGCGCGTCCACCAAACATGGCTCCGGCCTTTGGCTCTCCGGCGCCAACCCCTCAACAACAACCCAAGACGGCGGGGGCCGATGCCGAAGTCGTGCCTCCGACAGAGTATCCCTACCGAGCAAAGGCCATCTATAGTTACGAGGCCAACCCGGAGGATGCCAACGAAATCTCATTTGCAAAGCATGAGATTCTCGAGGTATCAGACGTCAGCGGACGCTGGTGGCAGGCGAGAAAAGAAACCGGCGAAACAGGCATCGCGCCCAGCAATTATCTCATTCTATTATGAGCCATGACTTGAATCAGACCTGTTTGGGCGGATGTCTGTGCCTGTGTATTTGCGATCGGGATAAGGTGGCCAATGTGCTTCGCTTCATTCCACTCTGCCACTTATTTTTTTTTAACCTGTCAACGTCTTCGAGTTACGACTCCGAGAGAATTTTTTGCGCGCATTCGGGTCAGGGACATGTATTGGATGGAGTACATTTTGGACGAACGGGGGGGCCATCCCACATACAAAACGGCCCCCAAAACTGCCGGACTGGCTTGTTGAGTTGTTTATTTTCGCTTGTTTTTACAACGTGTTCTGGCCTCTTCTCTTCTTTCAAACACTTGTGTTGTTTGCCCGTCTTCTGTGTTCTGCGACTCTTTGTCCCCTCCTGCTTATTGACTTTACTTATTATTATCCTCGGGCACCTTGTCAGAGCAGGAGGGGGGGCGAGTGTTCGAGCTCAGTCACCCGGAGTGAGGAAATCAAAAACTTTGCTCGGCGGTAGGATTACGTGGCTTAGGTAGGGTATTACTATTGGAGAGGCGGCTGAAGCATGTATGGCAAGGTGTCAACCTCGTTAGTACTGAGTTTGGAAGCCGTGTAGGCTACTCCGAGCTAATGGGCGATTTTGAATCCAAAAAAAATTGAAATGATGTCCTGTATGCTCTACTTCGGCGTGATAACTCAACATGAACAGTCAAGGTGTCTGTCTACAAGCAGAGTTTCAGGGTGGGTTATTTATAATGGTTTGATTGCAGTAACATACACGCACAGGCATGCATAAATAGGGTATATCAATCGACGGTGGTATATCATGTACGTCATGTCATACAACTGACGACCTAACGCGCTTGTCTCTTGATCAAGTCGTGCAACAGACGCGGCGCGCTCCATCGTGGGACACGGCGGCTGGGATCCTACTTGGGAACATGTGCTTCTAGCGCCAGTTGATAGGCAACTTTGTAGCTGCCATGCCTTGTCCATCTCCGCATCAAAAGTGCATCCAGGTCGCGAGATATGCCGACTTGCGATGCGTGCTCACTTGACCGTTTGCCACAGCACCGGGCAGCCATATCTCCTAGCAATTTTTGCATCGGAGTGAGGGTGATACCTTATGGTCCGTCCTGCCCCTGCATAGCCATAGATAGACTCAATGGCATCTCGTTTATCGTATCCACGTGAATCAATTCTGCCAGGCCATTCAGCCATCCAACCGCTTCCTGAGCTCTCTCTCTTTCTGCAAAACTTGCAGCTCCAGTCTCTCAACACCATAGCGCAGCGCTTCCTTGCGCTGCCGAACTGCGCGTGCACGGAGCTTATCCTCTCCCCTTAGCTGGCGAGACCCTCCCCCGCCAGCTGTAGCAGAACCAGCACTTTTAAAAGACTGCTCTGGCTGTGCGAGGCGGCCCTGCTGCAGCTCAGCACGAGCCTTGAGTGTTTCTATGCGACGATCCTGGCGCTCGATCTGAGCGTCGGCGCGGGAGAGGAGGAGGGCTATGTACGGGCCGATTTCATCCCGTAGGGACGCCTCGGCGGCAGCTAGGGTAGGCTGGGGGACAAGTTCGTAGTGCTAGAGGGGGGGGGGAGAAACTATCGTGAGCTGCAATGCTTGGAATTGGATGGGAAACGACGAGACGGGGGAGGCTGGAAGGGGTGGGAGATTGGACGGCACAGGGAGGGGAAGTGAGCACATACACGGACGGACTTGAGGACACCGACGAGCCGTGGGAAGTCTGCCACTCCACTGTCAATGGTGTCAACAGACGACTCGAGGAATTTGAGCGAGGTGCGCAGCGAGGAGACGCAGTCTGCGTATGTAGCTATGCCAGACGATGTCGCCATGTTGAAGGGGGTGCGCAACGTGTTGTGATCTCTCGTATTGGGGGCAAGGGCGACGAGACCGGAGACGAGGGCGCGAGAATGAGGGTATCGTGAGATCCGACTAGCGCGGGTTTCGGGGCGAAGGGTGCGCAGCTGACTTGGCTCGAATGCTGCCTCATTCCAGGCCGTCGGGTGTCTTCTGCGAAAGCGTCGGGGGCGAGAGAGGGTAACTATCGTGACTATGGAGCAGGTATGTGGCTCGGTGTCTTTATGTCTTTGAGCAACGGGTCGCGTCGTCAGGTGAGATTTGGGTTGAGTTGGCCCCGCGTCGTTGTAGATTGATAAAGGACGGCGCAACAGTCAGTTGGTTGCATGTTGACGTCGATGCGCAGCGATCATGACCCGGGGGGGGAACCTTCTGTGGTTGGGGGCCACAGCATATTCCAGTGGCGTCGCAGCGGGCTGTTGGGCACTGTCGCTGAGGAGGTTCTAGTGGGCACTCCCTGAGAGACACAGTGTTCTACGCAGTAGTCATAGCTACGACGCACGTACTCTGTGGGTGCACAGCAAATCGGCAGTTGCTCCATTCGGGTTGGGCAGGAGCAGCATCGGCCCTGGTCCCTGAGATGGATCCGAGATTTGGGGACCAGTCACTTCTCATCTTTCTTTTCTCAACATCTTCCCAATATTCCTTTCTATCTGCAGCGCACGCCGCTACACCTGTACCCAGCAGGAATAGTGGGCAGGGCTGTTCCCTCTTAAGAGTCCTGTCTCATTTCGCAACGAGCTTATTCCCTCTGGAATGTCTTGACTGCATGCCTGACGGAAAGGAAATTTGAAATCTCCCGCCTCTCCCATTCTATCCATACTGCTGGCTGTGCTGGGCAACTCACCTAGCCTACCCAGAGTCCGCCCTCATTGACCATCTGTCCTCTCGCGTGGCTAGAGCCGTCCGTCTGGCCCTAGGGATGCATCCTCATGGACGACATGAAGCCTTGAACCAGACCTAATGTGTGTTATGCCGTATACCGTCAAGCTGCCGTGTTTGGTCTTGGATCTATCGATGCTATTTATTGCGTGGACAAAGACTGCAACCTCGGATCTCTTGCCGATCGACATCTGCCTTTCGGGCCTCCTCCACATGATGACGCCTTCCAAGGCTCAATGTGTTCATAACAACATTCGTGATGCTTCGTCGCCAACCCCAACAAGTCTCCAGGTGACCGGCGACACGCCATGGTTGTTGCGGTGTTGTCTGGGGGGATTTCCCTCTACCACAACATGCCAAACCCACGAGAAACCCTCTCTTGGCCGAATCCCCCGGCGCTGTTTTCGCAGGGGCGAGACTCACGATAGTGGACACCGAGATCGGATGTTCCGTGGGGCTCATCAACGATGCAATCGTCGTCCCGTCCTCGTCACCCACATGGGCCAGGCTCGCTTCGTTGACAGGTCTCAAACTGTACACTTGGAAACTATTGACGCCTCTCCCAAGCGTCATTTCCGTCATAGCGCGCTTCTATACTCCATCAATGACTAAATGTAGCCATTCCTCCCTTGCTGTCTGAGACCTTTACCAATGAACGTATTTTCCCCCAACTTGTTGGTGCTTGCCCATATATTTCTCGATCCCCGCGCTTTCTCCAAAGTCCCCAGCTTTTGTTCCACTCTGTTAGACTTGTGTCACTCTTGTTCCGGCTCCAAAAAAAGAAGACGATCACGAATAAGCACCGGAAGTATAGATGAACGGAATCCCCCAAAGGAGGAGAAGATTGACCTAGGTCCACGTCTTACTGACAGGTCCCAGTCTTTTTTCTTCTCAATCCCCATCATATATCCTCTGATCTGGGGATATAATCCCCCTTCAGATGGTTGCTGGCCTCGAAGCTCCAACCTCTTCAGGTTCGCACGGCCACGGCTTGCGGTTCCTCAACGAGGATTGGAACGAGAGCATCTCCAATGGGCAGCCCTTTACTCTGCGGTGGAATGAGTCTGTTCTCAGTGAAAAACTCGACCTTCGCCTCTTCAAGGTCTCTTATCCAGAGGATGGAATGGTGGGCTATGAGCTGGTGACGAAAATATCAGGTTGGTTTCCTAGCAGTTCAACTGAACTTTTTCAGGTTACTGATAGTGCCCCTCCATAGACTCCGTCGGAAACGTGTCCTGTGAATGGATCCCTGATGAGCTTGAAAACGATCTTTACGCACTAGGGCTGAGAGTTGGCGACGTTGATAATGGCACTTGGACGGTTTCTCCCCCCTGGAAACCTAAAAGCACGGTGAGTTTTCCATTGTCAAGATGAAGCAGTGGCCTCCACTCATCTAACACACAAGAGTTAGACAAAACAGAGCCTCCCCAAGGCGGTACCTATTATTATCCCGTTGTATGTTTACTTGTACTGTACGCTATTTCATTGACGATATGTTTTACCTACCGCCGCCGAAGAAGGAAGCGTCGCCAACAAGAAGAGTCGAGGCATGGCGAGGCCCCGGCACCACTCTTACCGCTACGAGATGAGTCTGGTCGGCACCCATCTGTCGATACTGTTGTGGACAATAGAGTCCGTCGAGGAGCCAGATGGAAGCGTTAAACCAGGCGTCTGGCTAGTTACTCAGTCCCCTACTGGGTCGCCCCGGGCAGCGCGCGAGTCGGCAGCGTTGACGGAACTGGAATCAGTTCATCTTCGGATGTGAATGTACAAAAAGAGGCCTTGATAGAGGCTGAGCAAAATATGTCCCTATAGAGGTATAGAACTCGCAACATGCGTTACGGATACAAAATCTGGCGAAAATGGCACTCTACTTGTTGTTTTCCCCTTACGATCATTGGATATGCTGGAGTCTGGAGCGGAGAGACAGCTGCATTGGCCTCGCTAGAACAAGGGGCTGTCATGACTGGGATAGGCTTAGAACCAGGACGGTTTTTTGTAGAATGACTTTGCATCTCATTCTAATTACTCATGACCAAGGCGCAAGAATCGCTAATGCGTCGTGATTAACAGCATTTCCATCACAATTATTACAGAACAGTTGAAAACTTTAAAGGAACCTCCCCTACTGCCTTTCCTAGATAAATGACTACCTATACACAAGTAGATGCTAAGATTTTGACTTTGGTATATCTCTAAATATTAACTAATCTGAATACGCGCGACGTGTTTCCTCTCACCCAACAAGGACTCAGTCCTAATGCTCAGGATACAACAAAAGTGACGCAAAACAAGGAATACTAAAGTCAGGCCGTGACAGGAGCAAGGCTTCAGAAATTCTGGGAACCAGTCCCTAGACCGTGGCTTACTAGTGAAATGCAGCAGCCAAATTTACTCCATAATCTCCATACGCACCATTCCGCCGCTACACCCTACACATGTCCCACACCGACAAGATACTACATTCCCCGAACCGCACTCAACAACGCCAGGCGGGGTCGCGTACATGACGGACATGGTAGCCAAAGCCAGCGCACTTCTAGAAGGGCCCTCTATCGCTACGGGCTTGCCCCAAAAGTTGAAGCGATCCTCACCCCGAGGCCCGATGCGATGCCTGCCCCTTCCGCTGGCGGCGCCTGGTCCGTTGCGGGAGGCTTTCCCCTGAGCCTTGCCGTGGGCCTCGTATAGTTTGGTATCGAAGGCTTGACGTAGGGGACGAGTGAGGCTGCGCTGTGTGGGCGATTCAATTGTGATAACAGATGGGTGGTTTGATATGTGGGCGGAGCGGTGGGTTGGTGGTTGAGGGACGGCAGCGGCAGCTCCTGAGGCGTGCCATTCTTCCAGTACTGTTGCAAATGTCAGTCTGTTGTTCCTATGGTTGATAATGAAGAAATGAAGAGAGTTGTCAATACTCACTGTCCTCCTCATTCATAGTCCGCACACTTTCACAGTACCAACAGGTGCATTCTGAAAATGGAGACTCATACTCGTCCATGTACACCCTGCACAGCCACTCAAACGCCACGCTCAGTCTGTCCTCATCCACGCGGTCATCATGATCCATAAGGCGCCCACCATCGTCGCTCGTTATGCTTATGCTATAGGCAAGGTAGTCTCTCGGGCTAAGCTGATGGGTGTGCCAGGCTAGATCGACGTCAAGGGTCGGGGCGGCGATCTGGTCTGGGTTTTCGGCCATGATACCCATAAAGCGGGTGTACTTTATAAGGAGGCGCTGCATTATGGCATAGCTAGCAGTTTTGTTTATCCAGTCGATCTGTCAAATGCCTGTTAGTTGTTAAAGGAGACGAAAGGCATTATCTCTCAATTGATGGAGTTTCATGTAAGTGCTTGTATGTCCGTGTCATCACTCACATTGGCCATTTCCTGACTGAAAACACCAAGCCTCATTACAGCACCGCACAGTTCTAGCGCTGCGAAGCAAGAATTTTGCCAGTACCGTGCCATCATCCCCTCTGTGTATTCCTTACTCTTCTCCGAGAGAGTCTTAGCAACCCCTTCGATGCCTTCACAACCTTCGATGCCGACCCGCCCCGTGATGTATTCAGCCATGTCTCGCACGGTGCCCATGGAAGCTTTCTCCTCAGCGTGAGGCTCCAGATGGTCTTCCAGGTCGTTGAAAACGCCCTTTTTTGCGAGCTGGCTAGGGAAAAGGCGATCGTCTGTTTTACTATTGATAAGCCGAGGCAGGCCTGTCTCCGCATCAATGATTGTGCCCGGCAGTGCTACGTTGTCTGAGGTGTGGGCTTCGATGTCGTTCCAGAACTTTGCGACGCGAAGGGAGTCGTGAGTGAGTGCAAAGTTGCATTTTTTGCATTTTTGGTCCAGTTGGCCGTCGCCGAAGCCTTCGCCTGCGAGACCGGGGCGTCTAACAACATAGTTATATTAGTATAGTAGCTTTCTTTGTTTGTCTTTTCGCGGCTTTCGTCTCATCTTCACTTCCTATTCCAACGCTCCTCTTCATTCTCCGAGTCATATGCTCCGGGGGCAAACGTACCTGTCGCCATCGTATTCCTCTGGCAGCCCACACGTGGTCCAAGGTATATGAAGAGTCGCCTCACACGCTGGACACAGTATTTCCTTCGTCATAGAATCGTCTAAATTCTCCCACTCCCTATTTGTCTTTCTCTTGAAGCTTTCCTTACAAGCATCTGAGACTGCATATGCAAAATTTCCACTCACGGCGGCGTTGACCAACTTCCACGGAACCCCCGCCGCCCAGAGAGATGCGTATCCGTACCGGATCGAGTCCTCGAGGTAAAGGCGTGGATTCAACATGTGTGCATGCCACACCAAGAGAACATCTGTTTTCTTGACGTTAGTACTTGCTCTCGATCTCATACAAGTGTAGTGGTTAAGGCCAGAACTGGGCGATTTCCCTATTTGCTGGCTTGCCTTAGCAATTAAGTAAATAAAAAGGAACATACCTATTGGCGGTATCATCTCTGGTTTCCAGGTCAAGGGCTTCGATCTCACAAACCGCTCGTAACGTTCCGGGTTGGTTCCTCCACCTTTTATCATGTCCTTTTCCAGCAACATGGATGGGCCGAAGCTCTTCCACCACGATTCATAGCGATCGACTGCTCGTGCTACGTACACAGCCCAGCGCTTCTCGCGCAGCTTCGCGACCACCTCGATGGAATTGCCCGCCGACGAGGCACGGTTATCCCATATGTCCCACAATCCATCTTGGAAGCCAACGCGGGCTTTTAGCTTTTCAAAAGCGACCAGGAGGCGCAAGTGCGCCAGACACCGCTCCGGCTCTGGTGCTGTGAGGGACGGCTTATCAGACGACGGGGACAAGGCCAGGGAGCTGAGCCGATCGGCGAGGGTCTGATGTCCGGCAGGCATTGGGATTTGTCTATGTTGGTCTTGGGAATGTTTTGGTGTTGGCTTGGTGTTGGCGGTCATGGCTTACAAGCTGTTTCCATCACAGCACCTACTAATGGTATGGTGATAATAAATGCGGAAACTGTAAAGTACCAAAGATGATGCTATCACGGTGTAGGAGGGGGTAAGTTCCCGGAAACAGAATAAATAAAGAAGTACGGCAGGAGCGATCAGCAAAAGCAGGAAAGTCAGTAGTAAAGAGGGAAAGAGTCGGACAGCGTGGAAGGATGCACTGGGCATCTCGCTATTGTACCTACCACCCATGGTACATGCAAAGTGTGTTGCTGTGACTTTGCCTTCATAGCGATACGGTCATCCCATGGTGAGATGCTCCTCATGCACGGTATGCAAGTACCCAAGCAAATCCCATGGCAGTTTCCATCATCCATGTAAGTCAGGCTATCTTCGTCTGGGTCCTGCCGGGCAGTTCCTCTTCTGTGGTGCACGTTTTCGGCAGCGCTGACCGGGGAAGAGGGAGGCAGATGCCATGTCCAGGGGCTGTGTGATGCGCAATACCCACCCAAAAGGATGCTATAATACGATCCTGACAAGGGGGGGTGAGAAAGGACTATGCATTCGCCAGCGCTGTGTGAATACACACATTGTCGCTACACTTGGGCGTGGCAAAGAACAGGTAACACTAGCTAGGTTGGTCACAGACTCTGGAACGGGAAGGCACCAACTCTACGCTGATGATATCTGCACGTCTGCACGCGGTACAGTGGGGAAGAGATGCACATAATATGGAAGATATCAGCCAGTAGCTCAACTACTTCTGCAGAGACTCATTAGCTGCTTGTAGAGAGACAGGGTCATTTTATCTTGGATTGGTGATGATGTGCTCGTCAACGCACTGCAGTTTGGTCAAACTCGGGCTAGTAACTACTAGTCGTCGCATCCTTTGCCTCCCCCGCCGCCGTCAGCCCGTTGGACAACGACATGAACCCTGCATGGGCGGCTGGCAAACGCCAGAGACAAGCCAGTATTATATGACATGGCCTTGTACGCAGTACTTCGTACAGGATTCCTCAAGCAGTAGTGGATGTGAGCGGGTCGAGACAAGGCAAGGCGAGGCCAAGCGAGGCAAACGTGGGTGTGCTGGCAACGACGGGCTGTCCCCTTGGGAGAATACGCGAGACCTCTTTTGTTCTTTCCGTTCTTTCCACATCCATTTCATTCCTCGGCACCGAGGAATGATAGATTTAGCCTGGGATAGTGATAATCTGCAGTAGGCGCTACATACCTCGTGTGCGAACATGCAAGTGGCTGCTCTATATCTCACTGCAGAAAACCCTGGTATGAGTCCGATCCATGTTCCTTGGGGTGACAGGTTACCCCTCCAAGCCCTTCTGTCGATTGCCATCAGCCATCAGCCATCAGCCATCAGCCATCAGCCACCAGCTACATTATGGACGCCGTACGGCGTATTTCGAAGTAGTGTTGCAGCAAATACAGGGGGCACACATGGAAGCCACCCACTCTTGAACACATGGCTAACAGTCGATTTTCAGGTGTAACCCGCGTCGCCAAGCTTAGTATAGGCAGTAGTACTACTAGTTACTCCTTCCAGGTGTCCAGTCCAAGTGATCTCCCATCGCTTATCATGTACAGACTACGGAGTTTGGTATTGCCGCTTTCTCCAGTGGTGTATATCTACGTACGACCGACTTTACTGTTCAACTTCCATGTGTCCGTCTAATTGGCGAGATGAAATATGAACCCAGCGTCGACAGACAAGTTGGGCCCCCAAGCCGCCACCAACTTGCAGTCTCAGCCCAGCTTGCCTAGTTACCAACATCCAATTCTACAAGTCGGTACGAAATACGCGGGCTGAGATGCTGAAAATGAGATAAAGCATGTGGCAGACAGGGTCTAAACTCCGTCGGTAAGAATAGACGACTGGCCCAGTAATGCCACAACCCTCCCCAGAGTCCCCACCAGTACTTTTGTTCCTGAATAGTTGTCCAGTACCTAATATAGTCGCTTATATGATCATCAGACGTGCTCCCCTGTCCGCCCTCCTATACCTAGAATGCTTTGCTTGCTGGTGAGCTGAGTTTCGGGCGACCTGTTGAACCACCGCGACACGACTGCATGGTGGTAATAAGGAGCAGGGACTTCTTGAAGGCGTATTTCAATCAGCGTTGACTCGGGATAGATTGCGAGAAGGTAGCAATACATCCCCCATGACCGGAGTAGCGATAATTACCCTCCGATTCCCGTTTCCAATGTCCAATCCTTCACAGAACGTTCACACCCTCTTTATCAGCCTCTGGGCTGATTCGCACATCACATATCACGCATCACACATCATGCTACGTGCCTGTCAACCCATTACATGCCCTCTTAATAATCACATATCTTTTATTACTCTCACTTCTTTACCCCCCTCGCTTTTCGGTCTTCGCCTTTAAGTTTTTCGCGGATGCTCTATACATCGACGATATTCACCCAACCAACAAGGTATCATCACTAAAATCGACCCCCAATCCTCTCGTACAATCCTATCCCATAAAACAAAGATTTTCCTTTTGACTATCCACTTGGCTATCCATACTAGCTGTATTAAACAAGTCAGCGTTTTTTCAGACCCTTGGGTATGATCGCAAGCCCAGATGTAGCCCCAGCTGACTCGTCCCTTCACTATGATGCCCAACATGTATGTGATTGCCTACAGGGTACCTTGGTTGTCTTCATAACGGCACTTGGCCTTGGCGAAGGATGCGCCTAATGTATGCTTTCGCCCAGCTCAGGCCACCAACAATCTTTTTCTGTACCATTGACCAAGAAAGTAATGCATTCGAGCCATGCAATTCAGGTGAGGCTAATGCTTCCTCAGGAGGGGGCGGTAAAGAGACGGCACCCTTCATTGAGTGCTGTATATCAACGCAACCGTATTGCTGCTATTGCAAACCTGGATCGCCAACACACTGCATATTCAAGTGTGCATACTCTGAATTTGCTTAGCAATGTGAGGCACAGAACCGGACAGACTCCGTACGAAACGGGGAGTTTACTTTGTATATTATAGGTAAATAGGGAGACATTCAGGCTGCCTCACCGCTGGTGCCCCTAAAGTTGCATTACAAGAGAAGCCACTATCTAGCTCGGCACGTACCACATCTGCAAGATGTCGAGATTCTCAAACAGCAGGCTGCTACTGCTAGTATTAGCGTTTGGTGATTAAACCAGTTGTGAGAGGCGCAGCTTTGGCTGCCTTGGCACTTTGCCCCATACAAATATCCTCATTTACGTTCCTTGGTCCTGTTAGGCATTAGGCATTTCGTCCTCGCAGAGATCAAGGCTTTGGGTAGTCTTCGAAAGGCAATGTAGAGATTAACGGAAGAGGTAAGCGATCTTAATACGCAAATAATAGCGATGTCGTGTTAGGTCTTCTCGGACAGTAATGTATACGCAACTTTGTCAATCGCCGACGAAGGGTGGAAGGTTAGTATGATACAGTACAGGGTTCAGTCTTTCGAGACTGTCAACAGCATAATGTGCTCATTGATATTCTGGATGAGGAATCGCCCGCTGATCCTCCAACTGTGATCGCGATGACAGTCGTAGTCAGTGTTAAGCGGTGGTTGGCATAATCTGTATCCTTGTCACACCAGCAGTGATTTGTAGAGTGTAGTAATACATAACGACGCTATCCATTCGAAAGCTGACCAATTGCTTATTTAAAGGCATAGTGTCAATATAACAGTCACAGACGGTGAGAAATGACCAATATCACCATTAATATTTGAGCGAATGCTTTCTCAACCTCCTTCAAGCTTTGCTGGCTGACAGCAACTGCTGCGTTGGTGAGACACCAGCTACAACACACGTGACACCTTCGTTGGGCTCGGCGCCGGCAGTATCTTTTTCCAGCACCCCAAGCTCCATCGTGGGCCACTGTGGGCACCACCACCATGGGCACTGTAGGCAGAGAGCCTCTTGCGTTATACGCGCGACCTCACCAACCTCACCAACCCATTCGGCGTCATCACCACCGAAAACCTTTCCCACTCACGACATCCAACCCCCACCATATCGACATAATCTCAGGCACGGCTTTTCCCTGTTGTACTTAAGCCAAAGTAGCATAGTCAGATACATCCCCAGCGCATAAAGTCGACGTCGCTACCATGTCGGAGGCAGCGTTGAAGCCAGACAAGGACTTCTCCAAGGAGGTCGACCAGCAGCTCCCAGAAGCTGAAGTGTTGGCTCAGGTGCGGCCAGCATCAGTCTAAGAGATAATCAGCGTTTGATGCTAACTGGGCACATTCAGACCAACCTTCAAGGCGCCATTGAGAAGCTCACAGCCCTGGAGAAGCAGACCCGCCAGGTAAGCCCAAACCCGCATATAGGCTGCCCTTGATACCCTCTCTAACCTCGCGATAGGCCTCAGATCTCGCATCCACATCTCGAATTCTTGTCGCCGTTGTTACACTATGCAAGAATGCCGGCGACTGGAGCTTGATGAGCGACCAGCTCTTAGTACTCTCTAAGAAGCACAGCCAACTCAAACAAGCCATCACCAAGATGGTCCAGACCGTTGTCGGCTTCCTCGACGAAACCCCCGATTTAAAAACGAAGCTATCAGTGATTGAGACCCTGCGTACCGTAACCGAAGGCAAGATCTTTGTCGAGGTCGAGCGTGCGCGCGTCACCAAGATTCTGTCCGACATCAAGAAGCAGGAGGGCGACCTTAAGGCCGCCACAGAGATCCTGTGCGAGCTCCAGGTTGAAACGTTTGGTTCCATGGACCGACGTGAGAAGACAGAGTTTATCCTGGCTCAGGTGGCGCTCTGCATAGAGAGCGGAGACTGGACGCAAGCCGGCATCCTCTCCCGAAAGATCAGCACAAAATACCTGTCACGAAAGCCCGTCAAGACTGCAGAGCAGCTCGAAAAGGAGCAAAAGGAACGAGAGAAGAAGAAGGCGCGAGGAGAGGAGGTCCCTGAGGAGAAGGAGGACGACACAACCGACTTGAAGCTCCGCTACTACGAGCAACAAATCACCTTGGCAAAGAACGATGACAAGTATCTCGATGCATGCAAGAATTATCGACAGGTGCTCGACACGGCAGCTGTTGAAGATGATCCTGAAAAACTCCATCCCGTGAGTTGAATGAGTCCGGAGCGGACGTCTAGATTTCGTTACTAACACGTCTTTAACTACAGGTTCTACAGCGCATCATCTACTTTGTCATTCTTGCCCCCCACGATAATGAGCAGCATGATCTCCTGCACCGCATTCACCGCGACACTCGCAATTCTCAGATTTCCCCGGATGCTGAACTCCTCCGCCTCTTTACCGTGCATGAGCTCATGCGGTGGCCGGCAATTGCCGAGAAGTTTGGGCCGCAGCTGTGCAGCACTGATGTGTTCGATGCGACCACGGGCTCATCGAGTGATGAGAAGGCTCAACAGCGCTGGAAGGACCTCAGGAAACGTGTTATTGAGCATAACGTCCGTGTGGTAGCCAAGTACTACACCCGAATCCAGATGAGCCGGCTTACCCAGCTCCTCGACCTGAGTGAGGATGAGACGGAGAAGTACATCAGCGAGCTAGTCACGTCCAAGACTGTCTATGCCAAAATCGATCGGCCAGCACGAGTTGTCAACTTCGCTAAGCCTAGAGATGCTGATGATATTCTGAATGAATGGAGCCATAATATGAAGAGCCTGCTTGGGCTCTTGGAAAGAATCGACCACCTCATCACCAAGGAGGAGATGATGGCCCGTATTCAACCTACGACTGCGAAATAGATGACCTGGCGCTTTGGAGGATAAAAAGCTGTTTGTTCTTGATAACTTCTGGATTTGGTCAGGGGGGTATCTGAGGATGTGTCGGGGTTGGGACATCTGTAACTACGTAGTTTAGATGGGACTCCTCGAGAGAGGATGTATAACATTGACAGCAATGCTGCGACTCAAATGCGCATTTCTGGCTCTCTATGGTCTATTTGAAAGTAGGTGTAAGTGTGTAGAATCAGTCTAATTCAAAGTCAATTCAAAGCTCAGCCCTGGGTTTGTCGTCAGCGGCAGCGTGCTGCTTGATGAATCCCGCCAAGGGCATGGCCCACTCCTTCGACACGGGAACGTGATGCCCTCCTGGGTGAACCACCACAAGGGGGTTCTCACATCGATCGATAAGACCCTGACTTCTGCTCTCGTCGACGACGGTGTCTAGGCTCCCAATATAATGCAGCATCGGCGTCTTGATGCTCGGCTCGTAGCACCACTTCAGCATGTCCACAGGGCCAAAGAATCCCGAGTACGAGACGGCAAACTTGGCAGGCCGTCCACCGTTGGCATCTCTCAACTTTCGTCGCCCAAATCCATCCGGGCCCTCAGGGACATTCCTATTCGGCTCCTCGCCTCATAACAATCCCACCCCCCCACCCCCCCCCCCACCCCCCCACCCCCACCACCCCCCCCCCGCCCACCCCCCCCACCCCCCCCCACCTCCCCCACCCCCCCCCCCCCCCCCACCCCCACCTCCCCCCCACCCCCCCCCCCCCCCCCCCCCCCCCCCCGCCCGCCCCCCAACCCCCCCCCCCACCCCCCCCCCCCCCCCCCGACCCACCCCCCCAGCCCCTACCACCCCCCCCCCCCCCCCCCCCCCCCCCCCCCCCCCCGCACCACCCCCCCACCCACCCCCCCCCCCCACCCACCCCCCCCCACCCCCCCCCCCCCCCCCCCCCCCCCCCCCCCCCCCCCCCAAACCCCCCCCCCCCCCCCCCCCCACCAACCCCCCCCCCCGCCCCCCCCCCCCCCCCCCCCCACCCCCCCCCCCCCCCCCCCCCCACCCCCCCCCGCCCCCCCCCCGCCACCACCCCCCCCCCCCCCCCCCCCCCCACCCCCCCCCCCGCCCCCCCCCCCCCCCCCCACCCACCCCCCCCCCCACCCCACCCAACCCCCCTCCCCCACCCCCCCCCCCCACCCCCCCACCCCCCCCCCCCCTCTTCGTGCCGCGCCCCACCTGACTGAAGCCACAAACTCCATCCACGAGCCGCCCGCATCATGGATCGCCTAGCGCACGTTTGCCATGCCCTCGTCGAAAAAACCGTATACACCCCGAGGCATCGTCCTTGCGGACCCAGGCCCACATGTCAGGTAGTTCGCTGTCTTCTATGGTCCTCGGCGGCTGGGCCCCGTAGCCGGGGATGTCGGAGGGGAGGATGGCCGTTGGGGCCGGTGTGATAAGGAGGACTGGGCGAAGGCGATGGGGCGAGTGTTTTGGATGAGGAGTTTTCAAGGGCGCGTGTTTTGGCGTTGGAAGAGGGGGCGGATTGTGTGTAGCCCTTGGGGTGTTAGTTTTGTCGGTGAGTGAGGAAGGTGATGTATTCAGATGATGGTTGAGGTGTGAGATGTGACTGAAAGATGCTGCAGTATTGGATAGGATCACGCAAAGATGCCGTTGTATTGGGTCGTGAAGGTGTTTAAAATGGTTCCAGCTGAGAAATAAAAAGAATATAATAGCCGGCAGAGGCAGCGATCATGACAACATACCGTGAAGCATCAAAATCCTTAACCTCCCTAATGGGAGCCATTTTGTTTCGTTGTGGTGGAACATGACGCGTAGCGCTTGCTGTGGGCAGTAGGAACAATCGCTGGGCTTATGGATGCAGGGATGACTCTAGTGGTTCTGAATAGGAGCATCGAGATATCTCTCGTGGCGGTGCTGTGTTGTGCTTTCGTGAAGTGAGGTGTGGAGGTTGCGGGATGTGGTGATTTGTAAGGATGGACGCCTATATCGGTGAAGACTCACTACTGCTGCGCACCCAGGCAGGATATCAAAAACACTCAATGGACAATGAAGCAATGAAGAACTGCTAGATGATCAATATCTACCTGTTATTTGGCATGACGGCACTTGAATCAAGCGGAACCTACTCAGATGGTTTCATTGCCATGAATAACGTCAAGCTTTTTTATGCTTGCATGAGTGATGACTACAGTTCATATCCGCCCCGTACCACTATCGCCAGTGTATAGGCTCAGACTAGGTTAATCAAGGGCAAGAGCACGATGCGAGTAGTAGCTACCGCAGCCGGTTCTTCCTCCGCACATTGAGCATCTCGCCACTGTCACAAGCACGTAAACGCACAATACTCCAAGTCGTTGCAGAACAGGTCAATTTAGCCCAAATGCAAAGTCTATGATACAGCGTTCATCCACAGCGATATCCCTTCCTCCACATGCGTAAATGCTCGAGCTGACTTGGTTGTTATGCTCGCTTTACCGAAATGTAGCCCTCGGCTGGTTCCCCTCGTCCTCCGTTTAATGGCTGTTGCCGCCAGTCTTGGCGTTGGGGTTGCGCGGGTCGTTCTTCCACTCGTCGGCTATGAATTCAGTTAGTTAATTTGTTTTTCTCCGGAACAATGGGGGACTGCAGCCCCGAAGGCGGTTCACGTACAGGCCATCATGGCGTTCTGTGCGGAGTTGGCGCCGTAGGCGATGACCAGACCTAAATCTCCAATGTCAATAGCCGTCCGATCTAGGCACAACCTATGCCAAAAAGCACGAATATATTTCGATAGATGACATAGAAGCGTCGGATTCGTCGGGAAGGTTTACGCACCGGCGGCAAAGAAGGGCCAGTAAGGCTTCACTATTGTTCAATCTGGTCAGTTCTGCTCCATCTCGGGGGGCCTCTTTGAAGATTGCATGGTCGCAATTGGGGAGCTGGACGTACGGAAAGGAGCCGAGAACTTGCGGAAGGGAGCGACGCCGAGCCAAGACATGATTGCGGTTGTGTACGTGGGTATCGCGCAAAGGAACGGATTGGAGTGGTTGTTGTATGTGACGATGTCGAAGGCTGTCTCTAAAAACGAGCCTTTTTCCCTAACAGAGCTCTCGGCGCTCGATCCCGTAGCCGAATGGTGAGGACTACTGCCTCAGGCACAAACTCTGTGCTGGTGAGTTTGCAGGAGGCCCGCATCAAGGTTTTCCCGATATTGGCCGAGAGCTCCTCCGCTCACGTGATACGGACTGGCTGACCAGGTGACATCATGAGCGAGTCCAAGCCAATTTCCAGGTCGAATACGGGGAAGATACGTACCTAGTTGTACCTGGTATACCCGTAGCTCTCCAGCTTCATCTATCCTCCAAAACATACTTCCAAGCTACACTGCGTGGCCCTCAATCAATTGAAACACCAAGCTCACTCAAACACGACACCACCGCAAAAGCACCACTCACTCACGCAGTCCAGACCAATTACGGTCCCTGCAATACCTTGCGTTTGATTCGCCGTACCACCTCCCCGGCCGCCTTCCAGTGCGGGGTGAACAGCTTCCCTACGACCTTCCTCCAACAACCGCCAATCGGCCGTCGACCCTGCCCTCCAATACGCCAGTCAGCACGCCTGCAACGTCTACAACGCCTGCAACGTCTACAACGCCTGCAACATCCAAGAAGAACCACCAGTGCTGTCCCTGAGTGTCTCTCTGTGCCAGCCACCATCTGCTCTCTCTGCCTCTGCGTCTCTCCATTCCAACTTTCTTCAACTGCTCTTCTTCCCCGGGAGCTCTAGCCCATCCCCAGCTCTTGAGCCAAAGGAGAAACTCTCCTGGAGCGCTCCAAGACCAGTGTCTGTCTTCTTTTAAGTTTCTGCCCCTTATTCGCTGCACCTTCTCCCTCATTCACAATGCTTTGCCGAACCCTCCACCGCCGTGCGGCCGTCGCCGCAACCTCTCGGTTTGGTGTACGAGCTCTCAGCACCACTGCTCTGAGGCAGTCCAAGATCCCTTCAATGGGCGACATTAGCCCTGCCCCCGCATCCGTTGAGAGCTTCAATAAGAAGTCGCAGAGCTTTCGAGAGCAGCTGGCGGAGGCACAGAAAGAACACGGAGCACGTGCGTTTGGTTCCCAGAATCCTGCTGACTCTTCTCCGGCCGTGAACCCGGACCAAAGCTCATCTTCTGCAGGCGCTGCCGCCGAGAACAAACAGCCCGAACCCGAGCGCAAGTCGGGCCCCCTCTCTAATCTCATCTACGGTACCAAGGAGGGTCGGGAGCTGGATGCTCAGATCGAGGCAAGCTTCAGTCAGGTCCTCGCTCGTGGTAAATATGTTCACTCTATTGTGTTTCACGAAGTCAAGCCGGAAAAGGTGGATGAATATGTCGAGCTTGTGGGCCACTTTTATCCTCGCATGGCCAATGCGCCCGAAAATAAGGTGCATTTGGTTGGTAGCTGGCGGACCGAAGTCGGCGACTGTGACACGTTTGGTACGTCCCCTCGTCACCACGATGTGGTGACGACTAAGCTAACAGTAGCGATGCAGTCCATATTTGGGAATACCAGAAATACGAGGGTTACCATGAATCCAGACATTCTATATCCAACCATCCCGAATTTGCCACGTTCGACAAGAAGCTCAAGCCTTTGATCAACTCCAAGAAGATTTCCCTCATGCAGGAGTTTTCCTTCTGGCCGACTACACCTCCCCGCCAACTTGGAGGCGTATTCGAGCTGAGATCCTATACACTACACCCTGGCAACTTATTGGAGTGGGAGACTCACTGGAGGCGGGGTCTCAAGGCCCGCCGTGAGGTCATGGAGGGCGTGGGAGCTTGGTTCGTCCAGATTGGAGACCTTAACACTGTTCATCATCTGTGGCAGTTCGCGAACCTGGAGGAGAGGCGCGATCGCCGAGAGAAGAGCTGGTCGATTGAGGGGTGGAGTGATACAGTCCACAAAACTGTGCCTCTGATCCAAAGCATGAAGTCGAGGGTCCTCATTCCCATGCCATGGTCACCTGTGGCTTAAAGTGGCGAATGGGCGACGTCAAGTAGTATCACGTCATGTTTGTAGGAAGGTTCGAATGGGCTCTGGCAAGCCTTTCTCGTGAACTCGTGCATGGCCGGCCTGCCTTTGGCGCGGCTTGGAGTTTCATATGAGCTTGGTGTTTTCCTTTTGCCTGAGATGCGGTGAGGAGGACATGAATGTTCAACAGCTTACTATTGAGAGGCACTGCCATAAGCCAATGTGTCTCGTTGTCTTTGTTAACACGGGGGAAGTGTATGGTCGATTTTCATTTGTCGTTGGCGTCAGAGATGGACCATTTTGTACAACCGAACCAGGCTCTTTTTTTAATAAAAGAGCCGAATAAGAATATCAAAGCAGACATTAGGACCTTTCAGTGCATATCAATTCCTCTAGTATGTGTGATGTATCGCCGTATGTGTATGTACTATATACTGCTATTAAAAAGGGCATGCCTGGGTATCCCAATCATCAACGCCGAAGATGGGACGGTCCACTCCTATGACTCGTTCAGCTCTACACCCATAACATCGGCTAGGTTCCTTCGAGCTTGACCTAGCATGTGTTTGAGATACCCCAGCTTTGAATACAGGGAGATCAAGCTTGGGTCTGCGCTGTCAACGCGGACTTTGTCCCGTACGTACACCTCTTCGGTAGGTGTCTGCCGACCAGAAGCCGGCGCAGTCCTTGCGTCTGCCGTAATCCGGGCGCTGCCCCTTCTTACATCGGTGTCGCCAGTCCCGCCGGGGCTGTACTTGAAGGTAAGGTCCATCTCATCGTGCTCCAAGCGGCGGACGGTGCCAATGGCAAGACCAAGTTTCGTGCCAAAGTGCTGCGGCGCATCCACCAGCTCCAGCACGCGCAACCAGAGTACGATGCTGCACTCCTGGATGCCCACGTGGAAGCTCACGTTGGGGCCGAGGGCCGGGGAGAAGTGCTGTGGGGGACATGAACGGGTCAGCCAGGCCGGGTCGGGGGCGGTGAGAGGCGGGCCTTTGAGGATGGCGGCGGAGGAGTCGATGGAGGCGCATAGGAGGCCGAGGGTGGAAGCGAGGGCCTGAGGGGTCGGCGGCTGGCGGGAGAGCAGGAGGTTGAGGAGGTCGATTGATTCGGTGAGGTGGGTATGGAGAGTGTCGAGGAGGTAGATGTGGATTGGGTGCTGGGGGGAGAGGGAGATTGTTTGGGTGGGGAGCGTGTGTAGTCGGAGGTTGAGGGTCTAGATGGCGTGTCAGTCAATCAAGTCAAGGTGCAAGAATCTATAGGCGTAGAGGCGCCCCGAGGCTGATGAGGAGGTATCCGATAGTGTTCTTACCCCCTTGACTATACGCGTACCGACCCTCGTAATTGTGCCCTTGACCTTCTCATTGCGCGGCGTGCTCATGACGAGGGTGCTCCCCGGGTCGATGGGGGCGAGGAGGGCATAGCAGTCCTCGAGGCCGTGCTTGAGTTCCTGGCAGGTGGCCATGGTTTCGTCGGTGATCCATGCCAGTTCGCGGGCCTTGAGATTAATTAGCATCGGGATGTTGCGTCCCTTGTACGGTGGGTTTTGTGCTTTGGAAGTGTCTGTTTGGAGGCTGCCAAAGAGGCGTGGACGTCTGGGGACTAAAGGTCAATGACATACCAGGCATTCCGCCTTTTTATCCTCAAGGTTTTCGCCTGGGGCGAGAGGTGGCCAGATGTCTATGGACATTGCGGCCTGCTGCTTTGACGGTATGGCTGGTACCTGGTTATCTGAAGGGGTGAGTGGCGGGTAGGCAGCCGTGCGCCTCTAGGCGGGCGATTGAGGGAGGTGAGAGGTGGCCAGACCCTTTGAAACGAGGTCGTCTCGATCTGAAGGTTGGCATGGAGCTGTGGAGTGACGTAGAATGTCTGGAGGCGCCTCGATCAGAGTGCTGTTTGGAAGGGGATTAGGGGATGGTAGTGGGGGTGGGGCGTTGCGTTACAGGGCGCTGGCTCCACTGAGGCTCTCTCATCCAAAGATTTTCTGAGCCTCAGTTTCAAAGTTTAAAGTCTACTGCATAGTTTCCATTCCCTCCACAACAAGTCGTTTTCTTAGCATCGGGAACCCCAACATACGGCTCCTGTTATCTTAACCTGCGTAGGAGTTGGTATCGAGACTTAAGCGGGGGATAGTAACACGTCGACTCGCCTACTAGCTGGGCAGCTCTCATCATGGCCAAGGCAGAAGAGGACAGCAAGAGCCCATCCCAGCCGCTGCCTGGAGCGCAGAACAAGCTGCCTCCCATTCCCCAGGGTATGACTCCCTCACCCCAGTCTGCATTCACCTTGGTCCTGCTCAGCTAACAATCATCAGGCGCCAGAATCCAGAAGCGGCCTCTCACCAGGCGGCAACTTCCCGCGTCGCCCAAAACCCCCATCATCTACGTGTCCGCCCGCACGCCCTTCATCTCCGCCGTCAAGCGCGTGCGGAAGCATCTAGATAAGTCATTCCGCAGTAACAACGCCACTCGCAAGGTGTCGCTGCAGGCGCGCATCGAGGCCCTCAAGCGGGACACCGAGGTGAGCGGCAGCGGCAGCGGCGTCGTAGTGACGGTGATGGGGACGGGTAAGGCCGTGGAGAAGGCGCTGGCGGTGGCGAGCTGGTTTGAGGATCAGGGGGATTGCGTGGTGAAGGTGAGGACGAGGACAGTGGGGACGGTGGATGATGTTGTTGTGGATGAGGATGAGGGTGGAGAGGACGAGAGTCGCGTGAGGAAGCTGAGCTGTCTCGAGGTTGGGATCAGCTTGAGGTGAGGGCTGGGTTACGGTGTCCGAAGGAACGTTTCAGCGAGCTAGGAGCTGTCTACAGATAGGAGTATCTGTTGATGGCTTCGATATGGCATCGGAGTGTGGTATCACCCGAATCTTGATATCGCAGACTCCGAACTCCGCCGGGCCGCATCGGATGGGTCACCCGCCTTGAAGAGGTCAAGGTGAGGGAGACTTTGCATCTCGCCTGTATCTACGGTGGCAATGGAAAGACGGGCCGGCTGTTCCGTCCATGACACGGGGGAGGTTCCGGACAAGCCGTGATTATCGAAATCGCCGCCAGATCGAAGTCAGACTTGACCAAGCTTCTCGGCAATGCCCCACCCTGACTGGGTAGATGGAGGTCAAGCGAGGCCTGCAAGGCAGGGTGGCGAGAGCATCTCACGTGGCATCACTTGCAAAGCGACTCTCCTACTGGGAACAACGAGGACGTCTAGTCGGGGGTCACCAAAATCCACCGCCGGCGTCGTGATATGGGCCCGCCCGTGTCTCGAGAAGCGATACGGATGAAGTGAGAAACAGAACAATGCAATGCTTATCCAGATGGGGACTGTACAGAGCTCCCCAAACCAACCCATGCGCCATCCCTGATGCACCTTTCCATGCTCAATATGCCGCTGAGAGATGAGATGAAAAAAAAAAGAAGGAGAAAAAAAAATTCCCCCTCAGGCATGTAACCAACCATGCTACCCAGCACTTTTAGATGCAAAATGTATTCGTTTCAAGGTCGTCAGTCCACCAAACCTCCTCCACACGTCCTCCAATATCCCGCAATGAAGCATATGCTGCACTCGTCATGGAACTGGTGCCTCGCTACGTCACACGGTACGCACTGATTCTGTCAGCACAATCTCCAGACACGCACGGTCAGGGCCGCCAAAGAAAAACTCACTCGATGATCAACTCGTCGCCCTTCCACACACCGCTCGCCACCCACAGCCCACAATTCACAATCTCGGCGTATCGCTTGTCCGACGTCTTGATGGTGGAGAACATGCGGAAGCCATACTGCCGCGTGTCGATGTCCTGGTCGAGCGGCTTCCGAGGGCTGAGCAAGCTATCGAGGATGTCACAGGGCCCGGAGAGGGAGCCGCGCGTGCGCATTTCTAGCCTTGAGTCGGCACATCGCGAGTCAGTATAATTTTGCCACGCCAGGGTTGGGGCCAGTTTTGGTAGTCTGGCCAGCACGTACATCGCAGGCGGCTCATCCGTCGTCTGCAGGACGAAGGCGCCTTCTACTATGCGGATAGGTCGAAAGCCCCTGGCTTGACCGAGGTCGTATCCGCCAGCCTGTCACAGAGCCATCTGGTCAGCATACGCAAGGCAAGATTCCAAATAGCGAGATGAATAAGTGCCCGAAGCTAGGGGGCGGGGGAAACCGTACCACGACCCGCCCGTTGCCGAATGACCCGGACCACTTGCCGGCGGAGACGGTGGTGATCTCCTTGCGCGCGCGGTTCTCGATGCACGAGGGCTCGGCGTTGAGGGCGACGGCGATGCGGAAGTCAAACTCGAGGGAGGGCATGGGGAATGCGATGCTTGCGCTGGGGAAGTGGCCCAGGGATCGTCGGGAGGCTTCTTCGACGGTGCTGCGAGCGTTAGTGGTTTCGAGGGACTGCGCGTGGATCTATCTCTCTCTCATCGGATTTGGCGTGCCCACACGGTGGCTTGCGACGAGCCAACCGGGGTCTGCGTATTTGGATATGGACATACTTTTCAAACAATCCCAGGCTCATTTCACTCCCACCCTGCTGTTGCGGTTGCTGCTGCTGCTGCTGCTGCTGCTGCTGCTGCTGTTGTTGTTGCTGTTGTTGCTGCTGAAGTTGCTGCTGCTGCTGTTGAAACTGTTGTCTCTGCTGTTGCTGCCGTTGAATGTAGAGCCGTTGCTCCATATCCTTTTGGTGCTGGTGCTGCTGCTGCATCTGCTGCTCAGGCGTGGGAAGTAATAGTGCCGGCGTGGTGACGTTTGTGTCCCAGTCCAGAGTCTGCAGCTCCGCCATGTTGCCGTTGTTGACGGTGTTGTACTGAGCGCATGGCGAGTTTGTGACCTCGGTGGGCGCCGTGGTGGCTGGCAGAGAGAGTGTCTCCGTCTCCGTGGCCATGCTTTGAGGCACACGTGTGTCGCGCGGACAGTGCTCGTGCCTTTGAGTGCCGCCACCTATGGATTTCGTGGTGTGTAAGTGGCGATGCTGGGTGGCGAGCAGATGGTGCGATGAGTTGGCCGAGATATCTGCAGTGGTGGTGAGTGAGTCGAGCAGGCTGCCCGGTGCCCTTTTGTAGGTGGGTATTCCCGTCGCGCCTTTCCCCAAATCCGACGTCTCCTGCGAATCCGATGACGGTATTTGTATTTATTTGGCGGGAGTGGCGTGAGATGATGCGTCTGTGGAAGAGGCGAGAAGCGCTGGCCAAGGTGTAAGACGGCGGTTGCAGGCAGAGAGGGTGAGAGGGTGGTGTGAGGACGTGGTGTGAGAGAACGGAGAGAGGCCCCCGTACTAATATGTAGGTGGTGGCCGTGTAGGGCGGCGCTGTAGGGCAGCGCTGTAAGGCAGCGCTGTAGGCTGGCTATACCACACGCTACAGCGACAGGGCGGCGCTTGGCAATGGCGGGCTCGTCACTCGTCCCTTCGCGCGGTAACTCCGGGACTCCGGCCGGAAAGGGTGGGAAGGGTATTGGGATCCCTATTTGTCAAGGCCAAGGTGGTAGCTAACCGTCACGGAGGAGAGTGGCAGGATGACTGAGCAATTGCTAAGACGGACGGGGGGGGGGGGGGGAGGCCAAGCCACAAGGCGCGAGGGAGCACGGTCAGCGAGAGACACCTGGAACTAACAAATCGCCGAGCGGATATAGGGCGCATAGCGTCAGCAAGGGCCGTGTCTGGCTGCTGGCGGCTGCATGGACAGACGGGCCAGGCCAGCTAGGCCGTCGTGTGCTCTGTCAGAGGGCGAGCGAGTGCGAGAGCGTGTGCGAGCGGGAAGCGTGAGAGACGCTCGTCCCAGAGAGAGAGGCGCCTGACAGGTCCGACGCTCCGGGAATTGCCAGGAACGGGCGGACCGCAGCAATGTCCTCGGGGTTGAGGCTTGAGGGCTTGCACAACCACACCTTATCTGCCAATACCGTGCTGCGAGCCGCTGGGTGCCGTGAGAGGGGGGGGGGTCAATGGAAGTAGGCCGACGCGAGGTGTTGTTCGAATTGGGCACTGAACATGCCGTGTGCGTGTCCACAGCATGTCACCGGTGCATGGTAAGCAGTATAAGCAGTACGCGGCCGAGAGCAGGTTGATATCAAACACCCGTTCAGGCCGCTCCCTCATCTGCGCTCCTTGCCCCTTCCCGCCAGAGCGATGATGCTTGGCTCCAGGAGCCCTCTTGCGAAGACCTGGCACTGCGACAGCGCCGACAGCGCCGACAGCGCCGACAGATGCGCCGTCTGCTTCTAGAAGCCCGCAACCGACTCCCACAATGGTTCCATCTGGGCATCTTGTCGGTGATGGCTCTGTCCGTCGGCCGACCCACCTGCTCCTCGGGTGCGCGTGGACGTGGATACAGTCTATGTCCGGGGGGGTTTTCCGCAGCTACGACACCCTGTGGGCCCGCGAGACGCACGCTTGCATCGTGCATTGATGGCGATTCCCTTTGGCGATGCGAATGGCTCCTGCTGATGGCTCCTGCTGGGCCGTGTGTGTCTCTCATATACGTCACTCGTCTGTTCCGTCTGTCTCATCAACCGGAGAGCCGGAAACGCTGGGAATACAAGACACCGTGGCCACCATCTCCGCAGTCCCGCAATACCCGCAGGCGGGACGGTCACGAATGCAAGACCGGCTCGACGGAGAGACGAAGGGCATTAAAAAAAAAAAAAAAAAACCAGGACGCAGCGCAGCCAACGACGGCGGAATGCCCTCGCTGCAGATGAAGTCGGCGTGATTATCAACCCGCTGCGGATCCCTCCCGGCGGCACACACCGCAGGCCCAAGACGGTGGAATGGGCCTGTGGGCAGCCTGTGGGCAGCGCTGAGACGCCCTCGAAGCCCCGACAGGCGCTGCTAGGCGCTCTGGCTGGGGCGACCACCAGCCGTCTGGGTGGAATTCTTACGGTTGTTGGGATAACGGATGGGTCCCGGAACGGCGATATCCGTGGGCGTGCATAAAGTCGCTGCGCCGTGCACAAGTGTGGCAGGTGCGCTGTCGGCCGCGCGATGCCAGCCCTCCACAGGGCCTCGGTGCCCTGGAGCTGAGGCGCCAGGCTGCACAACTCGCGGCGAGATGTGCACGGCGGCGCACAACGCCTCTACACCGGCTGTCGGCCATGCTCGACCCCAGCTGAAAGAGGCGATCCGTGACGGCGACCAATTGTTTTACATGCGCATTCACTTCCATTCTGAACCGTCAGCCTGGGCCTCGCTGGCCTCCTCTTGGTTCACGGTACTCCGTGGAGGGAGCCCAAGTCCGCACCGCGCATTCCACCACCTGCGGCCGGAACCGGTTCCGTTCCACCTCCGCCTTTTTCCTCACTGCGGCGAACAAAGCGAGAACCCCGACGCCTTCCCAGATGGCCAATGGCTACGCGTTTGTCGCGATCGGTCTCTGGAGCCCATTCCATTCCATTCCATTTCAGTTTTCATTTTATTTTTGGGGAGGAAGGAGGAAGGCGGAAGGGGGAAGGCGGAAGGCGGGAGGGGGGGTTCTTTCCCGCCTCTCTTGCGTGTAGCCAGACTACGCCGTAACTAATCATCCATAGATAGTCTGGGTGTTTCTCTCCTGTGCGCAACTGCGTAGCATCGCCGTGTTAATTACCAATGCCAACGACGCCCAGCGCTCTGCATACACCGATGAGGCCCCGCCAAGCTGGCGCTTAGATGCGAGTACCACCTCGCAGCGTCCCGACGCTCGCAGACTATTGCCTTGGCCCGACGGTCGGACGCTGGGCCTCCGAAGATCCGGACTGTTTCACCAGACCAAGATGTGCCTGTCTTCCTCCCGAGACAAATGCTCCGTGACCATTCCGACCGTGTTCACATGCCCTCTGCCGACGACACTAGCCATCTCCACCATGTATGTCGGTGAGCTGTAGGCTCGAGATCTACACTGCGGGCCTCGGACAGCAACGCTGACGACTAGACGGAGGCAGCACCACTCGCTCCCTACCGCAGATCAACCTAGCCATCAAGTAAACAGACCAAGGGACAGTCCCCCCCCGAAAAGCCCCTCCGTAATCGTACGAATAAATGTCTGCCATGAGCATTGCAGTGCTTGCCACGGCACACCGAAACCACATGGCCCGTGGCAAATGCGTCCCGTAAATGCACGGCCGATACGAGCATCGCCCAGATCTGGCTGACGTTGCCTGCCGGGGATGTGTCGTCGCAGCTCCAGCCATGCCACCAATTCCAATATCACAACAGCAGTGGCTCGCCGTGCGCCAGGCAGTCGGTGTAATCGCCTGCACGCCACGGCGCCATGAAGAGCAAGCACCCGTCCAGTTGGGGTCCCCAGCCGTCCAAGGAGCCGAGTACTCGTGAGGGAACCGCTCCCCTCTAGCACGGCGTGGCTGGAGAGCTGAACCGCTTTCTTCCCCACGATTCGAGCACGGCGCGGCTTGACTTCTGGCGTTCAGCACTCCACATGAGCTGTCACTGGAGGCGCTGAAACGGAGATGCGCCTCGAGGGCGACGCGTGCTCGAGGCTGGCTGGGCCCTCGTCGCCAACACCAATGAGGCTGACCATGGCGGGTTATGAATGGACAATTGGCCAGCCCCGTGGCGAACAGCCGCACTGTCGGCATCGCACACTGCGTCGCATTGACTCCCGCTGGAGCAGAGACGGCGCGGTTCTCATGGCCACACCGCATAGACCTGCCTGCTATCTTCTCCCCGTCCGCGGAACGTGTGTCTATCCCTCGCCTTGATGCCCTCGCCCGAACTGCCGCTGCCCAATGAATTACCTGCTACGCCGTAACAGGCCAACACTCGAGATCCCCTAAGCACATTCAATCGCTTGGCCTTGCCACTTCGGTCCCGCATGCCTCCTCGTCGTCCACTTAACCTCCTCCCCTACTCCCGCCCCCAACGTCGTCCAAACACCCCATCTACCTACCATCAGACAATATCCCCTGTCTCTGTGCTTTTCAGCTGCCAGGCAGACGAATAAACACGCCTCCCATTCGCCAGGCCGTCGTTCGCAATGGGGGGCCACCACAGGGGGATCCTACCGAGTCTCTGCAAATGCTACTGTCGTGCACGCTAGTCTGGTTTTCGCGCGGGAGTCGATCGATTCGGGGGGTCCAAGGTGAGCTTATTTCGTCTCGGCCATGTTAGTAATAGGTTGTATTAATATATCTTACTATTTTACGTGCTCCCTGTCTTGCGTGCGGTTGCGAGGCCTTGTCCGCGGTGCTCCCATCGTCAGTCAGCCCTACTCTTGCGCTATGGGATTGGTGCTCTCCCGAGCTGCAAACAGGTCCCCTGGTCCTCCTCCACGGACGTGAGCCCATAAGTTCGAGGCGAATCGCTGTCGTGCCCAAATACATACTTAGAACTAGTCGGTAGTTGTGAGAAGAGACATGCACCATCCTTCTGAGGTCCATCCCGTCCATCGCCCCATGAGGCGCCATCCACAACGCAACGTCGTCACTTGATTCCGCGACAACCACTCCCTGCCAGACGAAGAATCGAAACGGCCCGCTCGTTAAACCACCGGGCAAACCATCCTACCCCGCCGAAGAAGCCGTCGTCAGATGCCGCCTTGGGAGCGAGGCGAGTGCGTTGGCTGCGACGACGGCTCAACCATGCAGCTCAACGGAATGGGGAATGCGTACGCACGTACGTGTCCCTGGATTTTCAGAACACGCTTGTACAGAGTAAATTACGGAGTAAACGAATGGCATTGTTTCGCATGTGCCCTGGGCTAGCCAGAGGCTGTTCACACTAATTGCACTACTGCTCAGGGCTGAGGCGTCGTCCACGCCAGCCGACGAGCTGATATCAAGCACCACAAACTGGCCATTAGATACGGATTTAATTTTTCTTTGCTCTCCGAATTCCCCATCTCCGTACTATCATCTGCGGGCCAACTTGCTGCTGAACCATCCCCAAGCCGCATATGCTCTGCAATATAATTACAGCTCGGTCGCAGCCCCAGACGGCATCATCACGAGTAAATCAAAGACCAAGGCCAGCATATACTCTCTTCTCTCACGCCTGCAGCCCCAGAGCCATCATACCCTCATCTCAGCAGACGCCAAACCCCAATCCCCATTTCCCCATTGCGCGATCCCCATCTCAGCACTACACCGACCGCACCCACCACAGCTGAAAAAGCCCGCCGCCAAGTCACCCAGCACCATTCAGCCTCAGCACCATCCAAGATCAGATCTGCAACTCAGGTACTCCACGACTCGTGATGCCCCGTCCCCAGGTTATTCGGGCTCCACCGCCGCTCTGGCCACTTCTCTCGTGTTGTAGCTTGCACGGCGATGACGCCCCGTGGCGCTTCCTCTAGCGAGCTCCCCACATCGCCAAGCTGAAGAGAGGAAACATTCCGCGGTGGCTTTCCCATCGTGGCATATCCAATGCAGACATAGCAGTGATTCCTTTGCTGGTATGGGCGACTGACGCCTCAATCATCACTTCCTGACCGAATCACGACTGGAACACTTGATATTCTCCCGCCGCGCCCGTGACGACCTGATAATGTAAACCTTTGTAATAGCTACACAGCAAAGAAAATTAAGTGTTTATATTCACCTTGGAGCGAAAGAACCTAAATGGTAAATTCACATGGCCGTCTTGGCCGTTCTCGGGTTGCCTGGAGGTAGTAGGTTGATATCGGTGCTATAGGGTAGGTAGGTTTGACATGAAACAAACGAGCAAATTCCTTGCCATTGATCAAGGCTTCAAGGCTCGCGACTCGAGATATCCAAGACAACTGCCCGCAAGAAACAGTATTTCTAACATCGTTTTCAGCACGTATTATGTGGCATCGATATTGCCGTTGGTCGTTTCTTCCTTGCCTACCCGGGGGGGCACAAGACTTTTTTGTCTACACCCGCCAGGCGAGCCCCTATTTACGGACCGTGAGCTGTAGGGGAACTAATCAGACAGAGTACGGCTACATCAACTACATCTTAAACATGAACATGCACGGTGGGAAAGAGAGAAAAAAAAATACTAGGAACAGTAAATTGTGGTTACCTAGATAAGGTCCGAAAACGAGGCTCGAATCGCGAAGTCCAGCACGCGCCATTGAGAATCCCACCTCCAACCCCTTTTGCGCGCTGCACCTCCACGGCTTGTTGAGATCCGTAGCCCAAATCATCAAGGAGTTCCAAGCACATGTGGACATAAAAAGTTCAGAGAATGGGGGAAAGAGGCTGTTGATCAAAATGTGCCCCGTGTATAAAAGACCAACATCGTAAAAGCACGACCTGGCATAAAGTACAGTTAGAATCGAAATTTCATGACGCCTCTGAATGCTCAAGCTCTCGTCCCTGTCGTGACACCGGTAAAACCCCGACATGCCTCTCCTGGAGAGGCCACACATGGCTGTTCGAGGGGTCGTAACTAGGAGTAAGAGATGATATATCTAGATGCGAGTAAGGGGAGCAAAGGCTCGGTAAGAGAGCACAATGCTTAAACGGTGACGATGCCCTGGCCAAGAGGCTTCAGAACATTGCTGCCGTATTGGCCACCGAAGTTGCCTACGCAGAGTTAGCCAAGCCCCAAGATGGAAAAGCGATTCAACCAGCAATACAAGAACGTACCAGGGGGGTCGTAGTTGCAGACGGTGTACAGACTGGCGAATCCGTTGAAAATAGAGCCGGAGGGGCATTCCACGGTAGCACATCCGACCCTGGTGGAGGACTTCCAAACCACCTGCGTGAAATGGCCAAAGCCGTCGAGAGCGGCGTTTGAGGGGGGGTTATCGTCGCCGTAAAACTGCCAGTTGTGAAACTCGCCGTTGTACCACGATTCGGTGATACCCACAGCAGCACCGTGAGCCTTGTCGCCCAGGTTGCCAGTGGTTCCCTGAGAAGCCAGGTTCTGGCCGTAACCGCCTTTGCCTTGGTTCCTAATTGCTAGAGTTAGCTCAAGTAGGCGGGATCCTCTCATACAATCTCAGTACGTACATGTCATGAGCAAACACGCATGTCTTGGCAGTGTTCTCAGCGTATCCAGCCAGGGTATCATCCCACGCGAGAGCAGGAGCAGAGTGGTTGAATCGGTGCACATTGTGCTGGTGCAGAACCACGGATGCGTAGTCGCCAGTGGTGGGCTCCTCGGTAGGCTTCGCCTCGGTGGGCTGAGCAGGACCAGGCTGAGGAACAGGTGCAGGTGCTGGCTTCGGCTGAGGCTTCGGTGCTGGTTTGGCTACGGGCTTTGGCTTTGGCTTGGGCTTGGGCTCAGGCGCCTTGCTCACAGAAGCCACGGCAGCTGGAGGAGGTGGTGGTGGCTGGGTAGTCTTGGGCTTCTCGACCACAGGTGTAGAAGAAATAGTAGGGATGCTCTCGCTAGCTGTTACGGTAACAGTGACGACTTCATAGACAAAATCGGTGACCAAGACGCGCTTGGCAAGCGGGCTAGCAGAGGCCAGCAGGGCGCTGGCCGCAGTAACGGCGAGAGAATACTTCATTTTGTGATGCTGATTCCCTACGAAGATGAAAGCTTCTTCGTGATGAGCCTGGGTCCGAAGTTAGCTTTGTATACTTGGAGAGCGTCCCATTGCATTCATGAACAGAGGAGAAACGTGGTTGACGAGCGTGTAAATGGATAGTCAGGAACCGCGAACGGTTTTGTATGTCTGCTTCGGGAAACACGGCGCAGAACCGGTGGCCGGGAGAGCACTGTGTGGAATGTAGGCAGAGGAATGCAAACTGAGACACTCCGCTCTCGACGATCCGACACCAGCGCAAGACCCTTGAGCCAAGACCTGACTACGCGCCGCATTCGTGAACGATAACACACATTCCTCAACGTGCCAAGTCTAGTGCAGCCCGCTACGGTCATTGTCCATCACGGCAGCTGCCGAGCGTGCAAAGGCCATCGTGGGAGTGCATGGTCGTGGCCAAAAACGGAAGTATTGATTGGGAATGGAGAAAATCTTGGCCAAGGGTGCCAGTTCAACAAGATCCAGATTCGCAAGCCGGAAGAAAGAAAAGACCGTGATTCAACCTCATTCGTCTCCGAAATGTCTGCCCACGTACCTGTTGATCTGTTTATCAAACAAAGATGTAGTAATCTTCGAAGGAGAGAATTTGCGTAGATATAAACCGAGCTTTACTTCAGGACCAGCTGGTGCGGTAATGGTTTGTTGGTTGATTCGAAGCGGATCAGATTTCAGCACCAGGCACACGACTCGCGTGATCGATTTGAGTAGAGCAGGAAGCGAGGTCGAAAGCCGTCAAGGTTTTGAAATTTCGACGAAAGGTACAGACTGTTTAAGGAGAGACAAGAACCGAAGAAGTCACCACGAAAAAAGGGATCGTTGGTGAAGAGAGAAGTTCGGGGTCGGAAGATACTGGCGAAGTCGAAGAACTAAATAAGGAGCGTAATGTGTCGTCGGGGACACGAGAGGTGAACAAGGCAAAGGCAGGAAAAGAGGTTGAGGTGAAGGTGAAGAGAAGAAGGGGAAGGAGAGAGGAGGCGGTCGCCGGGCCTGGCCGCCTTAGGTAGTCGAGTTGCAGATTAGCGCTGGAGAGGAGGAGCTTGTATGCGCAGTGGGGAAGGGGGGCGTGTGGAGGAGGCATGGATGGCCTTGGTCATCGACGACCAGACTCACCTTGTAGGTCTGCGCTGGAGGCACGCACATTACGCAGCAGCAGCCATCCACTCAAACGGTCAAACAATGGATAGCTCAGTGGACGGGCATGGATGGGAACCGCTCTGAATCAGCACCTAGCCACAAACAGGGCACACACTTGCCCCCCCCACAGAGTAGAGATGAAAATGCGGATGGCGGATGGCGGATGCCATGTTTTGTTTGGTGATGATCAAAACCAAAGGTGGTTGTCCTCAGTACACCCCCCACCACATCGCTAATGGCGGTCCCCATGCCAGGGACACGCCTCTTTGTCATCGCTCCAGGGGATTGAATGAGGGAAACCGCACTAACTTGCGTTTACCCCTGGCGCTACGGCTGGCCACTGCCGATTCAACAGGGGGCGTGCAGATAGCGCCGACGAGAGGTGCGAAGAACCCTGCAGCTGCCATTTCGGGTATGGAGTTGGTGCGCACCAGATTGATGAATGCAGCGAGGATTAATGGAGGGATGCAGAGCTTGATTTCAACCAAGTGCGTGGTTTTCGGCGTCCAGGCTCTGGAGTGCTTGTAGATCGCTGTGGGTTTTGGTTTGGTGGCTCGATCTCTTCAGTGCTTGATTTTTTGTCCTGACTCGATGCACTCTATCTGAACCGTCGGAGAGGTCTACAAGAGATGAACGAAGTTTGACAGGAGCGCAAAGACCAAGGTCGATGAGTAGCGATCCCAGAATGAAGGATACACAACTCCGCAACTTGACCAGGCCAAGCATGGTGCTTTCATTTGCCATTGTCATTCACGCCATTGTCTCCCGGGGCTCCGTTGCATGCAGTGGATCGTCATCGCCGCCATGAGTCGAGACTTGCTTCTTGTCCAGGCACCGCTCATCGTGGCATGTCTAGGATCGGATGCCGGCGCAACCGTTACCGCTACCGACAGTGCTTTTGATTATGTGTCGCAAAGTCTCACTCTGAGGTCGGTTACTGGCCGCCACGACAGTCCGTCCCTGCCGACAGCGAGCTGGCACCGGTGACGTGGACAAGAGCCGTTGACGGACTGTGCCCGACACACAGGACATCGAATGCCAACTCAACTATTGTGCAGGGTGTCGCATCGCGAGGCCGCGCCAGCCAAAGAGACGAGGGAGATGCCTGATGCTCTGGCACACACGGAGGGCGTAAGTGACTGGTGAGATGGCGGCTGAACTGCACCAAGCCAATGAGGCCGACACACTCGCATCTCCCTTTGGCGGCGCTGAGCTGGGAGCCAAGGACAGCGAGGGCTCTACAGACTACAGGGCTCTAGAGCGCTCCAAGGTGTTACGTGGCGCCCTCCCGTAAACTCGGTAGAGTGGCGACGCCTTTGACTTCGGGTTCGGCCGCTTGAGTGCCTCAAAAGCGATCGAGCACCACCTTTCGACCGACTGACTCAACGCTCGCGGCCATTTCGAGCACCTATGCACGATGAAAATCTCAAGGAGCCTCATGGTGGTCTGGGCACCAGACTGTGGGCTACGGCGCTGTACGGTGATGGCATTGATGGGTGAGGAATTACTGCAGCGCAGGCGTGGGTGCTGATGGTTTCTCCCTCTCCCTCGACTCTCTCCTTCCCTCTGCATTGACTCTTGCCCCCCGCCACCAACTCACCCTCCACACTCAGTGACCACTGCCCTGCAAGCCTCTCAGTACCTTGCAGCAAAAAAGTCCATTGACGGTCCTTGTGGCGCTTCGCCGATGCAAGGACTGGGGCATCTGGCCAACCAGCAGGCGCCCTGACAGTGGCTCCATTGAACAAGCTACGATGGCTGGATGGGCGAGTGTTGGTGGGGCAGCGTGTCCCTGAAACGCGACCTCATCTCAAGCTGCGGATCACCACCCCCCCTTGGGCTCCGCTCCCTGGGACCAGCCGTCATGACCAATAGCTGACCAACTGAGTTCTGTGCCAGTCCCGAACATTGACTATTCCTGTGCCCTGTGTTCGTCCCGTTCGTCCCAACTATTCCTGCAGCTGCCTCTGGCCGTTGCTGTTTCGTAAATCACTCTCAAATCAGGGGGCAGATGTCATGCAAATTTTACCGTCAGAAGAATTGCCCATGTCAGTGGTAGGCTTTGAGCACCATCACAACGCCTCAGTGCAGGAAGCCTTGCGAGGGCGGGTGTTGGCAGACTGGCCTTGTTCTTCTTCATCAGGCTTCTCCTCTGCCTCTTGCATGTTGACTGCCGTCCTCGTATTTCGGTTCGTGATGGAAACTAGTCCAAATCGCCATGGCTCTCTTGTGGCCGGCAACACTCGTAAAATTACCCCGTACGACGTAGTATTCAGTAGAGTCCGCTGAAGGAACCGTCTGGCCCATATGTCAATTGCACAGACACGGGCGCTAGCGTGGGATTCAGGGCCAAGGCCAACGAACTATGTTAAAATGACACGGCATCACGGCAGTGCACACAGCCAAGAGCCACGGCATTGCTATTGAACATGACTACGGGCGATGTTCTCTTGGCTGTCTGCCGGCGCCCCCGTGGCAGTACACTGGGGACGGCCATGCTTGCATGGAACAAGTCGACAAGGCATGTTCTCTTGAGCCATTCATGCATTATATCCAATTGTCGCACTCAACGCCCGTCGCGTAACCCTGGAACCCAGGTTCGCAATGGAATGTCTCTCGACAATCTGTGGTTCCCTTGGACGAGCAAACCCTTGGCTCAATCTAAGACATATTTTCGACAGGACAAAGAAGCAAAATACACAGTCATTATCAGTCCGCTATACGACCCCTCCTTCGTAGAGAGGCTTCCTTCCATTTCGTTCGTGTCGACTTGCAGTTCGGCGGCCAACCTGGGGAGGAGCCCCACAGTTCTCTCTGACCTGGTCCAGGTGCCCCCGGTGAGTGGCCGCTGGCAGGATTCCAATTCTCGTATCCGTATAATCGAGAGGCGTGCAGGAGACGGGGATTCCCCAGATACCCGATGGAACCTCACCCTCACGAAGCGTCGCACTCCATTCCCTTCCCTTGTCAAGCCAGATCACGGAAAGGCTTCGAGGGCGACACATGGAAGAAGGCTCTCCTTTTCCGCAATCTCCAGTTCGTCATTCGTAATCCAATGGGCTGGTGCTCATGATGACCCTCAGCTTCAGCGCACTTGTCAACTGACCGACGCCGCGCCAAGACTTTAACCGCCTGTCCATCCGCTTGGTTCTCTCCACCCCCGGCTGTCATCCCCTTATTGGGCTGACTTGCGATGCCGCGAACGCCCTCAGATCTCTTTGGTGAAATTACCCTCGTGGTCCAGGTATACGTAGTCCATCCAGACCTGGCAAACCCCTAGCTCAAAACAAGAAGGCTTTCCCCTGGTCAAATCTAAGAGATGCCACTAGCACCATCAATTTCACTACTCAAGTTTCACAGAAACAATTTAGGGAAGTAAAAATGAACCAAGAGCAGACAGGTCGCCCCAAGTAAGCACAGAGCCTCCGCCGTCTCAGGTAAAGAAGTAGCTGATAATAGTCATGCAAACCGACCTATCGTGGCGGGCGACAAACGGGCTGGATTGGCTGAGGCACGCCATTCGGCGAGACAATTGACTGCTAGTCGACACGCTGTGGCCGCCTGAGCTGGCCTGCCCGGCCTGCCTAGTCCCCAACGCCGACTTCCACCACTGTCAGATGTTGGCATGTTTGCATGTTGGCATGTTGCCAACCAACTGGCAACGCCCGTCCAGCGCACTGCACTGCACTGTTACGCGCGCTGGTTGTGCAGATGTACACTCAGACCATTCAGCCCATGGCGGATATGCGCACCCCTTGCTCTCTCGCCTATCAACCTGGTTTTTCGTTGGGAAAAAAAAAAAAAAAAAAAAAAAAAAAGGCTCAATCTATTTTACTGCGTTCGAGGTATATGAGGACGCTTTACTTTGTATTACCGGTACTGGTAATGATGTCGTGCTCTTAGTCACATAAATGCTAGAAAACTGCATCCCAAAGCTCAGTCGGACCATTCTGCGGAGTCCAAACATGTATAGTAGAATGCTGATGCTCGTCTCCAATCCCGATGCCAGTTTCATGGCCGCAGATCAGACGCCCGGATTCCAGAACCCTAACTAGCCGCGAGGCCAACCTCGTTGTCCCAGATGACGCTGCCCATCCCGTCCACACCTTATTCAGCTGTTGCTGTGTGGCGCCGAGACTAGGTCGTCACAGATAGCGAGTTTGTGCCTCGTGCGTTGTGAACTCGGTCTCTCTCCGTTTTATTGGACGCCTCTCGCCTGTCTTTTCTTCTCACTGCCTGTGCTTCCGTTTCATATCTTCCGTGGACATCTCGTCAAATATGTTGGCGTTGAGGGCTGAGACCTCCCACTCATGATGTGCTATAGCCGCTTGAATGCTCCACACTCGTTCAACACGCCCTCCCGCTCTTTGACGGTCGATGCACGTGTGGCAGATCCACGGCATTGGCAGGGAAGTCTCCATTCTGCAACGTCCTTGGCGACACAGCGCAGAAGCATATGCCGACAACTCTGGGCGTGTTTGATGTTGGGCACCATTGCTCCCGGGTAGCTTGATAAGTGGATGCCTCCGTCACCCCATCGTCTCACAACATTCGACATTCTTCTGCATGCCTGCATGTCCTATTGATGCCGTTATACGACGGGACATCTGATTCGCGATTCGCTGGGACCTGCATTGAAATAAATGTACGCTGTGTGCCTATACATTTAGGGCTCCAATAATAGGCGACCCTTTTATGCATTAGGTTGTCTAAAGTGAAGGCTGGCGATGGTAGCCAACGAGAAAGAGCCACATCATGACCGATATTGTGGCGCAAACAAATTCCTTTTCTGTGATGAAGCGTTCCTATGTTGATATCACTTTAACTCAAACACGACTGATATCGTTACCAAAGTGTGGACTAAGCTCACCTACGCCATCAGAACCTATGCACACCTTGTAGTGACAACGTGTAATCATCGACATAATTTTATAGAATACTGTACAACTATTGAGAGAGAGGTCAGAAACCAGATAGCTTGTCCAAGGCTGAAGTTGGACTCTATGTTGCAAGTGGTTGTGCAGTTTAAACCAGTATAGTATCGAGTCTATTGCCTTTGGTTGATATACGAGGTAGAAAACTGCGCACAGAGATTATCCCTACAGAACCGGCAGCTGAGTTGCCGCGTTTGCATTTAATATCCTTAGAATGTTAGCCACTATTGTGTAGGAAGTAAGATCGCGGTTACAAGGCACAGCAGCCGCATAGGAAGCTGCACTTCAAAGTCCTGCGTCTCTGATACGAAGCACAGTGATATTGTTCCAAGTTGATTTTGACGACATAAAAAAAGTATACACGACACCCCCCCAACCTCTCACGGGTTGTACTTTATTGCTTCGCCTCTCCCTGTCCAACGGTAAAGGGCTTGCCATCGCCAGGTCCGATGCGGACATCGGCGAAGATCTGCTTTGTCCGCAGTTCGACCGGGGTAACGTTATGAGGCTGGTCAGGAATCTTCTTTTCGAGTTTCTAGAAGACGGTCAATTCATGTCCATTCTCGTAGTCTCCCAAAGCAACAGGCAATGTGGGGGCCATTGAATCCTTACCAGGTTGTCGTAGACGCACTTGTTGAGCTTCCACTCGGCGGGGCGGCACTGCCACAGCTGCTGGTTTCGGTCTTCGAGGCATTCCCAGTGCTTGCGGAACTCGGTGAGGCAGTGGGTGTTGATGTCCTTGATCCTGTTGATTTCGCACAGTTAGTGCCGAGCCGCTAGAAACATTGCCTCTGCCTGTCGTCTATTGGGTGGACCGAAGTCTGTCTGGTAGACAGTAGATCACCAGAACTTCCGTCGTGGAGCAACAAAGCGCTATGGCAAGCAGCGTGATAGGGAAAAGAAATAAATGGAACGTACACGCTGGAAGCACAGCGAGTGACTCGTCGTCCCTCCTTCATGCAGTCAAACTCGCCATGACCAGGCTTCTCCGACTTGCATTGCATGTAGTCGTCGTTGTAGTCGCGGCATCGGGCGCCGATGAAGAACGACGCAGAGAGCAATGGAGCAGAGCTGGCGCCGACTTCCTTGACCGCGGGGACATCGTCGGGAAGCGGCGTCGTGTCGATTAGCACCTGCTGGTGGAATCTGCTCGTCTGTTAGTGTGTGGCCTGTGCAGTGAATTGGCATCAATTGATGTTGTAGCACACTCGAAAGCTCATCGCCACAGCTATGGCGGTGTAGGGTCACGTACTGGGATCGTCGAGTCGCCATCGTGGGTAGTTTTTGCTCTCCGTCGTCGCTCTGGAGGTGTGTTGATTGAGCTTGCGATGGTGCCGAAGTGGAATTTGAGGTGAGGTTGGATTTGAAGCGCTGTGATTGGTCAGCTTGGTTGGGCGAGGCTGACCTCTCACAGTGTGGACCATGTTTTCACGCGCAGCCTGACACAGCTGCTACAATTTGTTGGACGCACAACAACAAATGGTGCAGCTCGGTACTGTCACTAACGAACGTCCACAGCTCTGCCCGAAGAAAATATACGATATAATCCAGAGTGCAACGAGCCTTGGGATTGATATGCAAGTCTGAGCCGTCAACTTTGCTCCGACTGTGTCTGTCGGCACGCGCGCTCGGCCACCCTCTCATTTTCTCACGAAACGCTCGCCACCAGGGGGCTCGACCTTAGCGCTCCCTCGCCTCTTCTTGCTCACTTCCTGGAATCATGTTCGGGCAGTCCAAGACCCTTGGGTCTGGCGGTCTTTTCGGCCAGTCGCAACAGACCCAGCAGACCCAGCAAGCTCCGCAAACAAACACAGGCTTTGGCCAAACTCTGGGGCTAGGCCAGCAGGCAAATAATCTGGGGAATTCCACACTAGGCAACTCAAATATGGGAGGCTCTCTTCTCGGGCAGCCGCAGCAGAATCAACAAATGCCTGCGCTCTCCCAGTCTCAGGCTCAGCTGTCAAGCTCACTGTGGCAGCCTGGCAAAGAGACTCCTCGTTAGTTCACCACCCTCCCCCCCGTATGCAGCAACATATTGACCAACTAATGGCCACAGATCAGAAGCCCATCCTCGAACAGATGAAATTTGTGACGGAGAAATGGGACCCAGCGAACCCCAGTTGCGTTTTCAAGCACTACTTTTACAACAAAGTAGACGAGTCACACATCCCTTTCTACAAGCCGCAACCGCACGAAGATCCGCGCGAGTGGGAAGAAGCCCTACAGAACAAACCGGCCCCCGGTTTCATGCCGGTACTGTGCTCTGGTTATACAAGTCTCGCAGATCGGCTGAAGACACAGCAACGGGCCATCTCCGAATTTAACACACGACTGCATCAAGTTAACGGCAGTCTGGATGCAATCTTGCAACGGCACGAATTAGAAACGGAGGTGCGCGCCCTGGCAGCGCGAAGGCGGCAAACTATGATCAGTGAACGGTGTTTGGCCCTGGCAGCTCGGGTACAGATTCTGCGGAACAGAGGATACGCTTTGAGTGGCGACGAGGATGACCTTAAGGGCAGACTACAGAACTTGGAGCGGGAGGTACAAGATCCTGCTGTGGGTGCAAGAGAGGAGGAGCTTTGGAGTAGGCTCATTGTGCTGAGAGGATACTCTGACCGGCTGAACAAAGAGATGGATAAACCGTCTGGGCCGGAAGGCGAAGGTCTGGATTCCGAGACGGAAGCCAAGGCAAAGAGGGTAAGTCAATTAGAACACGTGCATATCTGTCACTGTCACTATCATTCTTGGGTATCGAGATTCAAGGCTAACAATATAATTCAGGTTTTGGAAGATTACGAGAAGCAACTACAACATCTTAAGAAGGAGCTAGAGGCATTGGGCGTGGATTACGCGGACTGGGACAAAAGTAAGGGCTCAATTTCAAGGGTTTAGGTGATGCGATATCGTATTGTGTCAGACTGGGAGTTGGATGATGAAGACACGTAGTAACTGCGCGATTAGAGCAGCTGTGTTTTCATGGACTGCTTTCATGTATGATCCCGGGGAAGGGTGATGTGGTCAGGAAAGATGGTTTTAATCGTGGCACGATGCTAAGTCGAGCTGGTATATATCTGTATGAACGAGCACGAAATACTCACGTCGTAGTGGAACACCGCGACTGCTTTAGAAACAAATCTGACACCCCTTTTTATGAGCCATTCAATGTTACTAGAACATGTAGGTAGGTCTTTTTGAGGGTTGACCCAGGAGGTCCATAATTTCATTTTCCCCCCCATAGGTGGCTGTCTAGTTTGAAGACATATTGATACAAGCATGACAATTCAACCGTTCCTCCTCATCCTGACATCTCGACTATCGTACAGTGGGAACAGTGTTTATTTTAGTACACATCGTGACCTTGCGATCCCGATGTCTTCCTCTATTATCATGGAGCCCCTAATGCCCGATCCCGACCTCGTTGCGAAGGGCTGTCTTTGCTGTTTCGAGATCCGTCCTCAAAGGTAGTCTACAACGGCCGCGGCATCGTGTTTTTCGTGCAGGCGACAATGTGAGTTTAGAAGATCTTGCCGGCAATATCGATGGCGAACGGTGCTGCAATGCTGGTTAGCTTGGATAAGGCACCTAACACCCTTCATGCTGCAGCGGGTTCAACATACAAAGATACAGCATCACCGCCGTGGCGAGAACCTGCTGGACGGTGAAGGTCGCTTCCGTCTCCATGGCGCGGATCTCCTCCGGGGACTGTTGCGGTGGTGCGACTGCAAGATGACAGAGGATATGGTTAGCAATCACGGACGCGCATGGCTTTCGATTCCCATTACCCAACGGGTATTGGGGGTTGCGTCACACGTACATCCTCCAAACATCTTGAGCTGCCGTGGAAATCGTTCTTTCTCTGCTGATTTATTTTTACAACCAGCGTCTGCTGACCTGGGCGTTGGCGTTGTTGCTTAAGTGGTTTCGTGGACAGAACAGTTACGTAAAAAAGGGCGACTTCGGACAAATGATGGTGTCGAAGACTCGTGGGGAAAAATTAGAGGCAGCTTAGTTAGCACATGGCGACGTATCAGGAAGCTCATGAGTGGTTCGCCCAGCGTCGGGCCGAGGGTGGCCGATGTCGTTGCCACATACTGCAGTTGGGACGTTTTTCTTATCTGATAGAAACCTCTTTAGCGGGCACTTTGGCATGGTAGGTACTGGGTACCACGTCTCAGTTGGGCAATAGTGTAGATAAGCCGTCCTCAATTATTACCCGGTTGTACAGGTACCCGCTCTTGAAAAAAATTCCTGATGTACCCGATACGTGCGAATGGACAAAGATAGGTCATCGGACATCCGAGTAACTTTCGACCTTCACTTTCCTCTCTTTCTCTCAATCAAGCTGTTTCTCTTGTGAAGGCCAATCAATTGATTCGCAATTGTTTTCTTTCCTGGAATTGAAAGCAGATTCACCAGAGAAAGGACGTCTCTTGCAGTTTTCGCATACACCGACGTCACCACCCTTCAGCCCACCTTTCCCCGTCCTTCTAAGCTCCATTGTCGACATGTCTGGTTGATCGACGCAACGAAACGATTAATTTCTCAGTTGGCGAACTTCCCTCCTCACCGCCTCCCTTCTTACACGCATCGAATTCCCTCTCTTCCATCTCGGAGGTTTTTTTGTTTTCAGTCCAAGAGTCTAGTTGAGCAATGGCTTCCCGACTTGCTCTTAGCCGAGGGGCATCTCTCCGCCCCTCAGGCGTTGCGATCCGCCAGGCGAGGGCTTCTCTCAGCTGTTCGGCAGCTCGTACCCTCTCTCAGACATCCAAGGCCTCGGCCGACGTTCAGGATTCTAAGCGTCCTGATGTTCGACGATCCCAATTCGAGGCTCTCCAAAATGACCCCGCCTATCAGGAAATGAAGAAGATCAAGTCCGAAAACTCACAGTCATGGATGGAGTTTCCCGCTCGTCATATCGGTCCTCGAGACGAGGATATTGAGCAGATGCTCAAGCAGGTTGGCGCTGACTCCTTGGATACCTTCATTAACCAGGTCATTCCCAAGGATGTCCAGTTGCCCCCTCAGAAGACAATCCAGCCCCACACATACAGCGAGTCTGGCATCGCAAAGGCGTTCAAGTCTATGACTTCCCAGAACGAGGTTCGAACCTGGCTGAATGGTGGAGGGTACTATCCCGTCGAGATCCCCACCGTCATCAAGCGAAACGTTCTCGAGAACCCTGCCTGGTATACCAGCTACACGCCCTACCAGGCTGAGGTCAGCCAGGGCCGCCTCGAGTCGCTGCTCAACTTCCAGACTATGATTTCGGACCTCACTGGCCTGCCTGTCGCCAACTCTAGTCTTCTGGACGAGGGTACGGCTGCTGCCGAAGCCATGACTATGTCGATGAACAGCGTTCCCTCGTCCCGCAGCAAGCGTTCCAACAAGGTCTATGTCGTTTCTCATTTAGTCCATGACGCTACCATCAAAGTCATGCACGGCCGTGCCGAGGGTTTCGATATCCAGATCAAGGTTTTGGACCTGTCAGCGCCTGATGCGCAGCAGCAAATTGAAGCCATTGGAGAAGACTTGATTGGTGTCATGGTTCAGTACCCGGATACCAATGGAGGAGTCCAGGACTTCAAGGATATTGCAGACGTTACTCACAAGCAGGGTGCGCTCTTGAGTGCCGCTACCGATCTGTCTGCATTGACTTACCTCAAGCCTCCTGGCGAGTGGGGTGCCGATATTGCTTTCGGTAACTCTCAGCGCTTCGGTGTCCCTCTTGGCTTTGGTGGCCCCCACGCTGCCTTCATGTCTGTCAGGGAATCTAGCAAGAGGCGGCTACCAGGACGAATCATCGGCGTTTCCAAGGACCGACTCGGACGACGAGCTCTTCGACTCGCCTTGCAGACTCGCGAGCAGCACATTCGACGTGAAAAGGCCACTAGCAATGTCTGCACTGCGCAGGCTCTCTTGGCCAACATGGCGGCCATGTACGCCATCTACCACGGGCCCAAGCAGCTCCGGGAGATGGCCATGAACAACCTCCGACACGCACGAATGGTCCAGGCTGCGGCTCAACACTACGGCCTGACTGTGCCAACGTCCACTGTTGACCCCAAGGGCCGCGTGCTTTACGATACAGTTACTCTCAAATTTGACGAGGCCTCTGTCTGCTCCACGCTCCGCCGAGAGCTGCTGGACCAGGGCATCAGCAGCGGAAAGGCATGGTCGCCAAACGAACTCGTCCTGGCCATTCCCACAACCTTCACCTTGAATATCTTTGTTCGACTTGTCAAGGCCTTCGAGGCAGTTGCCGCCAAGAACCACACCGACCGAAACGTTGATGTCGCCTCAAAGATCTGGGCCGCAGGTTTCAAAGAGTCAGATGCTGATATCACAAAGGACATTCCTGAGTCGGTTCGACGAGAGTCCAGCTATTTGACACACCCTGTTTTCAATTCTCACCACAGCGAGACCGAGATGCTACGATACATGCACCACCTCCAGTCCAAGGACTTGTCTCTGGTCCACTCGATGATTCCTCTCGGATCTTGTACCATGAAGCTCAACGGCACCACCCAAATGGAGCTCATTGGTACCGAGGCCACCTCTAACATCCACCCTCACGCTCCCTTCAGCAGCGTGGGCGGTTACCAGAAGCTTTTCAAGGCTACATCTGCCCAATTGTCTGCTCTGACTGGTATGGATGCCACCTCGCTCCAACCCAACTCTGGAGCTCAGGGTGAATTTGCTGGTCTTCGCGTCATTCGTAAGTATCACGAGCAGCAGCCCGGAAAGAAGCGCGATATCTGCCTCATTCCCGTCTCAGCCCATGGCACTAACCCTGCCTCTGCCGCCATGGCCGGTATGCGAGTTGTCCCTATCAAGTGCGACACTGCTACTGGAAACCTCGACCTTCAGGATCTCGAAGCTAAGGCTAAGAAGCATGCCGACGAGCTTGGTGCCATTATGATCACCTACCCTAGCACATACGGCGTATTCGAGCCTGGCATCCGCAGGGTCTGTGAGATCGTCCATGAGAACGGTGGTCTGGTTTACATGGACGGCGCAAACATGAATGCCCAGATTGGACTCACATCGCCTGGAGCTCTTGGAGCCGATGTTTGCCACTTGAACTTGCACAAAACTTTCTGTATCCCTCACGGCGGCGGTGGTCCCGGTATTGGCCCCATCTGCGTCAAGGACATCCTTGCGCCGTTCCTCCCACACAAGAACAGCCAGATCCCAGTGGCCAGTGCCTCATTCGGCAGTGCAAGTATTGTTCCCATCAGCTGGGCTTACATTGCTACCATGGGTAAGTAGAACATGGCTTTTGTATGCTGTCATGTATGGAAACTTACCAGCATCCAGGTGACTCCGGACTTCGCAAGGCCACTACGATGGCACTCCTTAACGCCAACTATATCCTAGCTCGTCTCAAGGATCACTACCCCATTCTTTACACCAATGACAAAGGTCGTTGTGCCCACGAGTTCATAATTGATGCCCGGCCATTCAAGGCATCTGCCGGCATCGAGGTCGTCGATATTGCCAAGCGTCTCCAAGACTACGGTTTCCACGCTCCCACAATGAGCTGGCCTGTACCTAACACCCTAATGATAGAGCCCACGGAGAGTGAGAGCAAGGAAGAGCTTGACCGCTTTGCAGATGCCATGATTAGCATCCGCAAAGAAATCAAGGAGATTGAAGAGGGCAGCCAACCTCGTGAGGGCAACGTTCTGAAGAACTCGCCGCATACTCAGCTCGACCTCATCGTTGGTGATGGAGAGGGTAAATGGGAACGTCCTTACTCTAGGCAGAAGGCGGCATATGCTTTGCCTTACCTTGTAGAGAAGAAGTTTTGGCCAACAGTTACACGTGTGGATGACAGTAAGTTTACTCCTATTGTTCGCCAGATACGACTCTGGCAATCAGAAGCTCGGCATTGACTTTTTTCTTTCTTTTAGCATATGGTGACACCAACCTCTTCTGCACGTGCCCTCCTGTTGAAGACACAACGGACTTGTAACTTCTTCCCGATCATTAGACCATGGTGCATGAGACCTCATCATGCCATTCTATGGCCTTGTTTTGTCATTCACAAAAAGCAAGCCACGAAACACACGATGTGTATAGTACTATTCTGCATAGTACCAAGGAAAGCCAGACGTTCAACCCTTGTTCTTGTCCTGTCCACTTCTCTTGGTCCGGAGGGTTCCCGCAAGGGACTTTGATTCGATTTTTTTTTGTTACTTTCGTTTCCTCGTTTGATCTTAACATGATCATATTTATAAAGCAAATCCACCTTAAATGGGGATTGTAAGCATTTGACTTTTACTATATACGGCGGAGAGCGATACGCACATTCAACACATGGCGTCAGGATAGAGTCGCGGAGACTTAACAGCATTGGAAAGCTCATCTCAACATTGGGAGATATGAAATGGAAAAACTTTTTTGGGAATGCCTTCGGGCCGGTTTCGTTGTTGCTTTTTACACAGAACAGATATACATCGTATAGCTTTATATAAGCCGAGCTCTTTGAATGAGTATGGCCGCCTGATTAAAGCAGGCTTCAATTATTGTTTTTGCGCTTCCAAGTGAAAGTCAATGTCACCTTTCGTACTACTTTGAATGGACAAAATGAGTCGTTGATCGCTGCAGCACTTCGGGAATTGAGATGACGAACCCATGGCTTAAGCTTTCAAACGTAGCGATTCCCTATTTAGACGGCTGCACCCACTACTAGCATGAACTGGTCTATTCAACTTTTCACTCATTCACATGCTAGACTGTATCTATTATATGATTAACTTTGTATCATCCCGCATATCATCCTTCACATCATCTGTTATGCCTCAAACAGCAGAGCAACACCATCATCACCGGCCGTAACAACCCTCTCACCCGTCTCGCCCTGCACAAAACCCAACACGCCTCCACCCTCACCATCGCCCCTGTGACCCTTCCACTCCTTTTGAAGTCCCGCCTCAGCGGCGCTCGTGACGCTGTTGGTTGACGCACCGCCGCGGAGATCCCACCTGCGAACGACACCGTCCATACCACAGCTGGTGAGAAGCCACGAGTTGCGGACGAACTCGAGCTTCACGATTGAGTGATCCTCATGCGCACCGTTGATCTGTCTTCGCACGGCGAAGCGTCGCGTCGCGTCAAAGACAGTGATGGAGCCGTCGACGGAGCCGGAGGCCAGGAGTGTGGTGGGGGGACTTGTGGAGGCGACAACCACGGCGAGAGACTCGATGCTGTCGGATTGCGTTTGAAGAGCGGCGAGGATCTGGCCACCGGCCGATGGGTCGTTTGAGGACTTGCTGGCACTGCCGCGCCCGCGAGCTTGTGACGGAGAAGCTGTGAGACGCGGGAGAGATATGATTCTGATGGCGCCGCCTGCGCCACCCACGGCGACAAAGGCGCCCTTGGGATCGACGGCGACAGAGTAGAGTCCACCCTCGACGCCGAATCTCTGATCATCGGGAGATAGTGACACAGCGGTCATGCCATTGTCACCCACGAGGTTATTGGCCGCGGCCAAGCCCCAGACGTCCCAGACGTATAGAGTGCTGTCTTCCGACACGGTGACCAGGAGCTTTCCATCGGCCGTCCAGGCACCGGCCGTACAAGAACCGGTGTGCAGGAAATAAGACTGGACGATTTGTAGGGCATTGGAGGGGTCGGAGGGGTCGATTGTGTAGACCCAGACGGAGCCATCCGAGGCGCCCAGGGCAATAGTGTTTGGGTTTGAGGGCGACGGGCAAGGGACGATCCAGTTGACCTCCTCGACTTCCTGTGCCTCCCCGAGCGAAGAGAACTTGACACCCTGCGACGGGCGTATGTCTGCCTTCCAGGCTCGTATCTTTCCGTCCAGACCACCGCTGACGAGGACCTCGCCCTGGGGCAGCGTCCAGCACAGCGAATTGATGGAATCGGCGTGACCGTCGAGGGAGAAGAGGCTTTCCAGCTGCGTGCTCTTGGGCGTCTCTGCCGAGGGATCGCTAGCATAGCTGGGGGGGAGCACAGGGCGGGATTGCGCCGCGGAGGTATCGAAGACCCAGCCTGCGCCGGGGGCATCGTCATCTTGGCCGGCGGAACCGCCAACGGCGACCAGCGAAGGGTGCAACGGGTGCTGGGCGATGGCGAAGAGGGAGTCTTGGGGGTCGTCGAAGTAGGCGATGGAGTCGTTTTGAAGGACGATTTCCTCCTCGTTGTCGGAGTCCATGGCGGCATCATCTTCCTGGACAATCTCCTCTGCGATGTCCTCGTCTGCGAGGATCTCGTCGTCCAGATCTTCCTCGGGGTGGTTGGAGGCAGACATTTTGGGCCGAAGGCGTACGGATCGACTAGGAGAGTGGAGGGGGAGTTGAGCAGTTCAGATGAAAGAGAGCCGCGGCAGTAAGCCCGTCAAGGGGGGGGAGAAGCGGAGGTTAAAAAGTTATTGGCTTCGAGATGCAATGCGGTGGTAAAGTCTACCCGTCGACCACAGTGCTCCTGTAGACCAAGATTTTTTTTAGGCTACTTGCGGGATGGAGGGGTTATGGCGGGGTGGCTGAGAGCGTCACTGTTGTTGCTTGATAAGCAGGACGGCCGAGATTTGGACTGCGCATTAGAAATCTTCCAGAAACATGGCACTATTGTGAGTCATTGACGGGATGTCGATCAAGGAGCACACTGATAATAGCCATTTCAGCATGGCATTGTTTATTGTTACATCTTTGAGAATTGAGCTCGGCCCAAGGCACGCAAAAGGCCAGGGAGGCGTCCCTCACTGCAGACTTCAACCTCAATATGTCTAATTGTAACTTGGGGGTACTCAAAACTGATACAGCTCGTATAAGTAGAAGAATACTATGGACATTTCAGGAAACTAATTACACAAACAAACAAAAAAACAACCGAATACTCTGCTCGTTTTCTCCCCAATTAATGTTTTTTTTTTGGTTCGGCAGTAAAGGCCACCACGTGTCGCCCTACAGGGTAGCCAGGACCTTGATGACCTCAAATTCGGTAGAGGCACCATCAAAGCCACAAGGGAAGATGCTCGCAATGATCTGTTGTGGGTTTGTCCTGGAACGCTTCGCATCTTGTCCCAATTTCCCAAAGCCAGATTCCTCAAGCACCAATGACCTCGACCCAGTTGCGTTCGGCCTTCTTTCTCAGCCACCGCTCGCCGGCCGCTTCTCTCACGATTTTCTCTTCCTCGCCGAGTTCAGCGACCTGGCTTGCCATCTCTCGTATCTGGTAGTTTATACCCAGTGGTAGCATCTTCTGCCAGCCAGCGTGCGCCTTGCACCTCTTGCGCTCGCACATGCCCCTGACGGAATCATCCTCGCCCAGTGGGTCACCGACCTGGGACGCCTTGAAGATCTCTTCGCCGTCGGCGCTTTTTACAAAGGCCGCGAATGCGTCTCGGGCACATATCGCGTCTAGCCTGTGGTCGTAGCCGCAGATGTCCTCACCGAACCGACCGCCATTAATGGCAGCCCGCCGGCGGTCCTGCACCATTTCCAGAAGCGAGATCATCTTGTGACACAGGAGAGTCTCTTCAGAAAGCTGTAAACGCGTGCTGACTGCGCCCTCGAGAAACAATTTTTCCTCTTCACTGAGAATCTCAGAAAGGACATCCTCTGTAGAGATATTGGGGGTCAGCAAAGTCTGGATAGTGGCAGTTGAGCGTAACTGTAAACCTACCAGAGCCATGATCCCCGTTGACAGTTGGGAGCGGATTCGAAAAGGGAGCCTTTCCCTTGCACACTCCATCGTGGTCAACGCCCACTATTCCGCTCTTCAAGACTGCCATAAACTCGTCCTGCGTCATCTGGTCACTGAGGCCAGTCTTGCCTCTGGCCTTTGGTAGCCTGCTTATCATGCGCTCCCACCACAACTGAGCGTGTTCGTTGGAGCAAAAGACGCTCTGCATTTCTTGCGCGAGCCGCGATGGTTTACGGCAATTGCCATGAGCACACGTCTTCTTGTAAATGGTTGCCAACTTGCCGTCTGAACAATTTGGGCAGATGAATTTCTCAACGAGGTTTTCCCCGATCTCCTTGTTGAGGTCAACGCACTCGCCGTGGAACCAATCTTCGCAGTTCTCGCAGAAGATCATCCATCGGTGGTCGTCGGGCCCGCGACACAGGCAGTAGGGGCCATTGTCGGACTCCGCGTCATCTCCGGATACGTCTTCTGCGTCGGTGCCAGAGGGCTCAGTCCTGGCTTTCTTGGTCTTCTTTGACTCGCCATTCTGCCGTCTTTTAGGAGCCCTTTTGACTGTGGCTGCTGTGCCCTTCTTTTTATGGCCGGCGGAAGGAAGAGCTGAAGGCGAATCTATGTTGTTGGTCTCCGTGGAGGGGATGGGGGTTGAGGATGACTTCAAGGGTGCTGGCGGGGACTCTAGGGCGCGCATGCGAGGCGAGCTGGCCGCAGTCTCACTATCCATGGCCTCTTCGATGAGCTCGAAGCGAGCTTGGCTCACATATGGCGTCGCAGGTTGATCCATGGCTATCGTGAAGAGGCGCGAGTCGCCATGAATGACTGTGAGTGAGAGGAAGATGAAGCTCCGGTGGCGTTGGATCTTATCAAATTAGGTTTCGTGTATGCAACTCTCGTCGCTGAGTATGAGAGGCTTCCTGCGCCCTTCATATTCAACAAGAGTCTACAGAGTATATCCGGTGGCAAGTCATGACGCGAGGCTCAAGTTCCTCGTCCATTCACCTCGTGAGATTAAATTAGTCTAGCGCGATATTTGACCGAAGGGAGCGAGAACCACTTATTTAGGTGTGCTCTGTAATACTCCGTACGGAGTACTTGGCGCTGTAAATACAGTGGTTCAGTGGCTATATTGTGCCGGAAGCATGGACAATGTACTTCGTACACGGACGCTGACTCGGCGAATATTCGGCAAGACCATCATCCACTTTACGCAGAAGGCTCTGTAGCTTAACAGGCATTTCGTAGCTTCGCTCTGTCCATCGCCTTTCTGAATTGTACAACTCTCGCCACATCGCTCGTCGAAGAATATGGCGCAGTCAATCACATCAGCGCGAGCGCTTCAAGGCCTGTTTCCCAGGCTGGCCTCGCGACAATGCCATCGTTGTTTCGCTAGCACCGCGCTTCAGCCTAAACAGCTTCGTCCAACACTGCCGCGATCGCCGGTGCAGTCACGACAGCCGATCACGCAGCGCCGCACTAAATACAAGACGGTCGAGGAGGCAAAGAGCCGTCACAGCACAGGGGTATGAATGAATTCGAACTTTTTTTTCCCCCTCGGCGTCATGCGACGTCATGGAGGTGCGATCAAGCTGACAAATTCCATCCCGATAGCCCTTTTCGTGGAAAGCCGGCATCCTGTTTCTGGCGACGTGTGGAGGACTTGTTTGGTACTTTGAGTTCGAGAAGTCGCGCATGCATAGAAAGAGGATAGCAGAGGCGGCCAAGGGTGTGGGCCGACCCAAGGTTGGAGGACAATTCGAGTTGGTGGACCAAAATGGGAAGCCATTTACGAGCGAGATGATGAAGGGCAAATATTCCTTGGTAAGCAACTGAATCCGTGGGCGTGAGGAGCTGTGGCATGAACCATACTAATTGAGGAATGCGTTAGGTTTACTTTGGCTTCACTCGCTGCCCCGATATTTGCCCCGAAGAGCTCGACAAGATGGCGCGAATGCTCGACATTGTCGAAGAAAAGGCCCCCAAATCGCTGCTGCCCATCTTCATTACCTGCGACCCGGCACGCGATGACCCATCGGCGCTCAAGCAATACCTCGCAGAGTTCCACCCGGCTCTGATCGGCCTGACGGGAACGTACGAACAGATCAAGGACCTATGCAAGAAGTATCGAGTATACTTTAGCACTCCGGAGCACGTCAAGCCTGGACAGGACTATCTGGTCGACCACAGCATCTATTTTTACCTGATGGATCCTGAGGGCGATTTTGTGGAAGCCCTGGGGAGACAGCACTCTCCCGATGAGGCGGCGAAGCTGATTCTGGGGCACATGGGTGACTGGAAGAAATAGGCGGTGGATTTGGATCGCAGGAGCATGAAACGCTTCTGCTGTGTATTAGCTTGTAGTGTATTCGCAAGATGCGTCTGTATAATAGCCACGCCACTACTTGGCGATGTAATGACAACCGCTCAATTCAATCAGCCAACTGAGAGATTCTACTGTACTTTGAAGTTGTATCTAGTTCATTTATGAGTAAAACTAGGCTGTCCTCAAGATGGCGATAGCTGTGTTCGCCTCGACAGCTCGATCCGCTACAGGAGGAACTACCTAAAATCATGTACCCTAGGTCGTATCCTAGTGGGTTCTTCAGGGGAGCTCCGATCCCACCCCTGTGATAGACTTCGCCTCTGCACCTACGTGCAATAGGCATCGGCATCGGCGTTCTGGAGAGCAAAACTGACACGGCTGGCTTCTATTTCTTGCTCTTATTGCTTTCTTGCTTGGGACGATCTCATTCTTGTCTTCTCTGCTCTTGCACGACGAGGCAGATAATGGCTGGGGCGAGCGTGTGCGGGCGGTGCCGCACCAGCGGCGCTCTCCGACGGCTGTCGTTTTGGACTCTCCCATCATCCACGGTCATTGCCAGGCACGCATTGAGGCGTGGCAACGATGCGGTACAGCCGCGAAGCTTTCAGACATCCGCGTCTTTTGGTGAGAGAAGGACAGACGTGGACAGAGACACATTCGCCCAACCTGCAGAGGGGAAGACGAGTCTGCACCCTGTGGGGAGCGCAGCATCACAAGCGGCGTTCTCTGATGTGGCGTTTGCCTTTGAGTATGTGCCAGACCCTCGCTCTAGTATTCTACGAGATGGCTACGAGTCTAGTGTCTGAAGATGCTTGGGATCCTGTTTCTGACAAATTTACAGCATTGATGGCGTTTTATACCAGGGCAAGCATGGCATCCCTGGGGCCAAGGAAATGCTGAGGAATATACGCGCCCAAGGGATGCGATATGTCTTTCTCACCAATGGCGGCGGGGTTCACGAGGATGTCAAAGTCGGCTCTCTGATGAAACGCCTTGGGCATTCGCCTGACGAGGATGTGATACGCAACAGGATGATTCTATCGCATACGCCTATGCGAGGCTGGAGCGAGGATATCAAGAAGAACGGAACGGTGCTGATCACGGGGTCTCACCCGGAGACTGCGAGGAAATTAGCAAATGAGTAAGCTCCAGATCCATTCCTTTCACCGTTTCCAAGTTAATGGGCATCTGAAAGCTATGGTTTCCAGCGAGCAGTGACTCCTGCAGATCTCCTGGCCGCCAACGGGGGAGTCTACCCTTTTGCGCACCTCAGGGACAGCCTGCACTCCGAGTACCAGCCGCTTCCAGATGGCAAGAAAGTGCCCAACCTGGCAGACCCTCTGAGCAGAGATATTCCCGCGGACACGCTCAAAATTGACCAGATTCTTGTCTGGAACGACCCCCGCGATTGGTCGCTGGACATCCAGATCATCCATGACGTGTTGATTTCCCAACAGGGCTACCTGGGCACGATTTCTGACAAGAATGGCGATCGATCGCTGCCGAATAACGGATGGCAGCAAGACGGACAGCCTGACCTGTGGATCTCCAACCTGGATCTCTTGTGGAAGACTGAGTTCCCCATCAACCGGTTCGGCACAGGTGCTTTTGTGGAGGCATTAAAGGGGGTATGGTCAGAGGCTACTGGAGGCGCCGAGCTCAAGTTTAATGCTCTGGGGAAGCCATCTCGGTTCACGTATGAGTACGCCCACGAGCGTCTCCTAAACCACGATTCTCACGTGTCAGGGGCGGGCGAACCCAAGAAGACAGCCAAACGACCTCTAAGGAGGGTGTACATGATTGGCGACAACCCAGAGAGTGACATTCGGGGCGCCAACGAGTTTGAGCCCGAGGATGGAACGGAGTGGGTGTCGATTCTAGTGAGAACAGGTGTTTGGAAGCAGACGGCGGCGGAGAAGGAGCCGCGACACAAACCTGCGGTCATCGTAGACGATGTGGTGGACGCGATTGCGTGGGCACTGCGGAACGAGGGGGTAGATGGGACGAGAGACTGGCTCATGTCGGACGCAAATGCGACAGGGGAGGTGTAGGATATGGTGCATGGCCTGCTTGCAGATGAGACCACATGTTAGCATATGCCTCAGCGGTGTCCTATTTCATCATGGAGGATTATGATCCAGTTCGGCTTGGGGCGAACGGCAGTTCGTGGAAGTGGCTCCGCGTATGTGGGCCTGGTTTGTGGTCACTGTGGGATTGATAAGAAGCTGAGGGATTGGGAGCTGGCTAGCCTGGGATGCATGGTGGACGGCCTAATATTGGGGATGCCGGAGATGATGTCCACTCCAGTATGTTGTCCCGCCTCTGCCTGGCTTGTTGCAAAGACCGGCAAATGACAACATCCCATGGTAGAGGGGATTATGGTATCTAGAGGGGGCCTTGGCATGTCGAGCGGTGTGGTGATGATATCTTGCATAGAGCTTTTGGAGTACGCGGGATGACGACATCAACATGATCATGCAACACATCAAAACATGTGCCGATGACATGTATATGCTTCCAGACTGTTTTGACACAATTTTGTGAACCACCCATGATGCGTCGAGTGGTGAGATCCCGTCTGTCAATGCACGCTTGGTCAAGATGGCCCGCAACCGGCCCGGCTGCATGATCCATTACAACATAGCAGCAGGCAAATAGCGCCTCACTCTCATTTCTCCTCCACTAGCTGGGGCCACTAGAAAGTAAGAAATGAGATAATGTCCTAGAGCTGCCCCGGCGAGCATAGCCGCGTCGTGTGGAGTGAATATGTCGCCGCCTAGCATCGGGCCGAGAACCACAGTCTAGAAGTTTGCATACGCCAGAATAATATAATTGCTTTTCAGTAATAGGGTAAGGCGCGACTTAAAATCAGAGTTTATTTTCGGGTCGAACCTACGTCGCAGTTAGGCATGAATCGTGGATGAGGCGATGGAGGGCATCCATCTGCCATCTGCCATGGACGCGTGAGTGCCGTGGGGGTCATGCGGATTCACACCTTGACCCGTGCCGCAACGTCGAGCATTCAAAGATTTAGAGGCCAGGCAGTGGATCACGTTACATATGTTAAATCAACGCCGCCCGTAACGTCTCTATTGTTGAAGGCTCCATCTCATTATACCTCGTTACCGATTAGGTGGAAAGGCGGCATTGGAGGCTTCGAGGCAGGATGAAGTCTCGGCTTGTGGGGACGGCCTATCAAGATGGCTCCGGATTAGGAAGTTGAGGATGAATCCTTGTCGAATCCAGCTAGGTGGAAGCAGAGCGTGATCCCACATGGATGTGTGCAATGCTAGCCACACGTTGATGGAGGCTCTGACGATGCCCATCGGCTCCACCGTAGGGGCTGCTGCACGATTCAGCAGGAGCCAGTTCTCAGATGGCGCCATTTGGGATTGGGATGCAGACCAAATCCATCGTATGTGCTCGCGGACTCATGGCTCAACTCTGTCGCCGACTTGCGCACCGGAACGGCTCACCCTGCCTCCCCAGCGCCACCAGCCATTGAGGTGCCAGTTTCTGGACCCTGATGCCGCCATCAATATTAGAGGATGTGGCGGATGGGGGGAGGATCGGGTTTGACCGTGGTCTGGGCGCATCTCCCCCACGTTTCGTCTGGTGTTGGTGAATAGATCCACCAATTGGGAGCCCAGCCGTCGATCAAGCCTGCAGTCCATCAATACTCTCATCATAAATATTGGAACTGATCATAAATATTGGAACTGAGCTTGCCCAAGGGCCCGCCGGAGCATGTTTGTTCGCCGAACGGCGGGGCCGGACCGAGACTCCAGGGCTACGGGCGCGCGACCCATGCCGCATCCTGTTTCAAATGCTACGCACCAGAGAGCCATCCCTCTGGAACAATGGATAGAGATCTCACATGCTGCATCGATAGTCTGCGGATAATGGAGCCGTGCGTAGCATCAGCGATCATGTCACGCCGAGCCATCCTGCCAGAACCACGTTGACTGAGGCCCGATCCTACAGGCCACCTCGTTCTCAACTGCCCGAAACAGCATAGCTAGCCAACTGGGACAAACATCCGCGACCCCATTACTGGGGACGGCTCTGAGGAGTTTACGTGCGCCCTTATTCGCAGCTGGGACCCAATGGGAAAGGGCCTCACCGCATCGCATGCTGATGGCGAAAGGCCCACATCAGCTGCTCCCGCAAGATACCGCCTGCCACGGGGCTCAGGTACCCGAACCCTGAGCTTGCCATTGATGCCGCCGTATGTGTATATGTGTCAATGAGATGAGGCCATTTGGCGGGCACTTTACATTTCCACATTCAGATTGCCTGGCGCGCGCGCCCTCTTCTTACCCCTGCCTGCTCCCACTCCGCGTCAGGATCTGCGTGACGCAACGTCGTAGGAGGAGGATCTGGACGTATCGGGAGCATGCAAGTCGACGCCGGAGCGTCTCTACCTGGCCCGGCATACGGATTATTGTATGATGTTTGGTAATTTTGAGGGATCGTGGTGTAAAAACATTTGGATTTTTCCGATAGTCCGCAGGCTGGGCGAGAGGCTGGGCGAGGTTGCGCTCCGCCAACGACGACGGATCGTGCCACATGCCGCAACCTTATAGGCATTGATTTCTAAAGAGCGAGTAAAGAAAAGTGTATATAAGACGGCGGTGATCCCTTCTAGTTTCAGTCCCTTACTCTCCATCAGCATCATCAGCATCAATCAGCATCATCAGCATCATCAAACACATCAAACTCATCAAACAAACATTCTCAGACACACCTAGTCTGCAACAAGCCCAACACTACATTCTTCACAATGAAGTTCTCTCTGTCCATCGCCGCCCTCGCCCTGGGTGTCTCTGCAGCCCCTGCCACCAGCGAGGCCAGCATTGAAGCCCGCGCCCTGGCCTCCGGGTCAAACCAGAACGGCTCCATCTTCCAGTTCGGAGACCCTGCCCGTGCCCGCCAGCTCCTCTACACTGCCGGCTCCTGCGGTCTGAGCACCTACTTCGCCGGCAAGGTCGACCCCAAAATGCCCCTCGTCGCCATCCCCTCCGGCGTCTTCGACAAGTACGGCGCCTCTCAGAACAACAAGCTCTGCGCCAAGGTCATCACCATGACCCGCAAGGGCGTCACTCGCAAGGCTGTCGTTGCCGACAGGAACCAGAGCAACGACAACTCCATCGACATGACCCTGGACTTGTGGAAGGCGTTTGGCGGCAAGGACAACGACGGAACTCTCATCCGTGGCTTCAAGTGGTCCATCCAGTAGAGGATGGGACAATTGTGTCCGCAGACATGGGGGACTCGTCTTCTGTACATGCGATAAGACGCTGGCCGCTGCTTATAAGGCTCCCCGAGTATATATGTATATATGGTCTTGAATATATGGACATTTGCCTCTATCTGGTTTGTTTACTGTGATGTCTATGCCCTAGTTTACCCACACGGCAGTAGTTGTTTGTATCTATTCAAAAAGGTGAATTCAAATGCTTGTATACACCGTTGGGGAAAATGAATATAGAGAGGCTAGGTGAAAGTTTGTCTCGGCAAGCAAGATCGAGCTAGGTGGAAGGATCAGGCTAGTGGCCGTGCCATGCTCAGCCAGAAGGCAGCATACTTCTGCCGGTGTTGTTGTTTAGTCGATGTTTTTGAGGCTTTGGTGTGGCCCCATCTCTGTGTATAATGGCTTACTTGCCACCACTCCTGTACGTACAAACAAGTAAATGTGAAGGCTGATGCCTCCTAGAAAACACGTAACCTACAACGAGCAGTCTATAGTACAGTAGTAGAATCTGGTCATAATATCGCCATTTCTATCTCCGTACTCTGTAGGTTGTTAACCCAGCCTACTTTTAATCGATGCTTTAAATCCTCTTATAGAATAGTCTCGCCCTCGTAGCAAACTGTGAAACTTGTAAGGCTACCAAGGCGGTACTGCGGGAATATCTAGCCTGTTGGAACCCGTCGACACACTGTCGGTTTAGATCACTTGGATGCGATTTTTTTCAAAACAATGCTGTAATTAAAATGAAACTAATAGTTGCCTATAACATCTAAACCTCTAAACCTCTAACCCTCTAACCAATTAATCCCGACCCTGCTACCCGTGTCTAGGCCCCACATAAAAGCATTGCAACCCCCCCAAATATCAAAAACACACGAGCATCAAAAGATGTGAAATGCATGAGCGTTGAAGTGAAAAAAAAATCAGTTCGAAGCACCATTAGGCCTTGACGACGGCCTTGAAGGTAGGGTCGCAGATGATGTTGCTGACCTCAGTGGCCCGGAAAGACCAAGGTCCCTTGCCGGCATCAGAGAAGGTAACGTCGACATTGGCACCACGGGTAACAGTGATGGGCTTGCCGTTCTTGTCAACGATCTGGCAGCGGAGGGCTTGCTCGGAGGCGTCGCCAACGTTGAGCTCGACGGTGGAGAATGGGCCGCTAGATCCGACGGGACGGCTCTGGACGCGCTGGCCAAAGGCAAGGGAGGTCTGCGAGCCAGTCTCGGTGGCCTGGTCCTCGAGGATGACACGGACGGGGGGCTTGGCGGCAGGGGGAGGTCCCTGCTTGAATGCCGGGTCGCAGATGATGTCGCTCACCTTGGTCGCAGGGAACGACCAGGCGCCCTTGCCGGCATCAGAGAAGGTAATATCAACGTTGGCGCCGCGAGTGACGGTGATGGGCTTGCCGGCGGAATCGAGGATCTGGCAGCGGAGGGCTTGCTCGGAGGCGTCGCCGACGTTGAGCTCGACGGTGGAGAATGGACCGCTAGATCCAACTGGCTTGCTCTGGACGCGCTGGCCGAATGGGAGAGTCGTCTGCGAGCCAGTCTCGGTGGCCTGGTCCTCAAGGATGACACGGACGGAGGGCTTGCTGGCCACCGGAGGACCCTGCTTGAATGCCGGGTCGCAGACCACCTTGCTCACCTTGGTAGAAGGGAACGACAGGCGCCCTTGCCACCGTCGGCAAAGGTGACGTCGACGTTGGCACCGCGAGTGACGGTGATGGGCTTGCCGGCGGAGTCGAGGATCTGGCAGCGGAGGTTCTGCTGCGCGACCTTGTTGCCGAGCGTGAGAGTGACCTCGCTGAAGGGGCCGGAGGTGGCGGGACGGGCCTCGGAGCGGACGAGCTTCTGGAAGGCGACCTGAGCGCCGGTCTCCTGTCGGTCGCTGAGAGACACGCGGATCTCGGTGTCGGACCGGGTTGGGGCCGCGATGGCGGAGGCGGCAGCGAGAAGAGAGAGGAGGAGAGAGGTCTGCATCGTGAGGGTGTGGGAGTCGTTGGCTATGAATATGGAAGATGGAAGATGGAAGAGTGGGAAGATGGCTGGCTTTGAAGCTGTGTGCTGGATTGTTGTTGGAGTGTTGGAGTGTTGGCTGATTGATGATGAAACCTTTTCGGCTTGAGGGAATGATTGCCCTCCTTATATCTGTTTCCCGCCATCCTCCGCGATGCTGTATTCTGACATGTATAAGCGCAGAAGTGGATGTGTCCCGATGTGGCATCTCGAGGCCCCACCCGGAGTGACGCCGGCTCTGTCATCCGCCTGGGTGCCGGACTCCGCCACACAGACGCTGTGCCGTGATGAGTGAGCACTGGGCCGTGCTGTGTGCTGTGCCGTGCTGTGCGCTGCGCTGTGCTGGCTGCCCTGGCCTAAAAATAGCGCCTCTTCTCTCCGCAACAATGGCACCGCCCCCGGCTGGGCGACTCGCGGGGATTCCTCCGACTCCGCGCACTAGCACTCTCTGCTCCCTCCAAGCGCTGACATGAGCAGATTCTCTGCTCTGTGCAGTTGCCCGTTGCCAGTGGCCCTGCGGCGGTCGGTTAGTCGAGTGCCTCGCTCGCGATGGTTTCTGTCCTCGCCCATTGCATCGCGTGAGGCCGGAGCGCAGCCTGCACCCGCCTCACTGACGCGATGCACCGTGTCTGTCTGCATCGCATGGTCACCCACGGCCTGCCGTCTCCGTCGGACGCCTTGGCATTTCTCCAATGGCCTGGTCGACTTCGAATGTGCTGTTTTGCTACGCGCGCACTTCTGTGCGTGGCTGTGCAAACTGGCGCCGGATGTGGTCGCTGCCGCCCAGGCGGTCGGTACCACTAACGTGCGCTGTAATAATCCTGCGCGAAGCTTATTCCTTTGTAAGCTTATCACGGATAGGCATGCGGTCCCTGCTATTTTTAAACGCCGTCAGCGGCAGAGCATTTCTTTAGCGCCCAATCGTGGGGTAGATGGGCGGGCAACCTATCAGCAGAGCCAGTGGTCGCATCTCGCAGACCACATCATCTATCTACTGCCTCGACGCTGTGGCCGCCGCGTGCTGCCGTGATGGGCATTATTGAGGGATCGCGACAGACAGGCCATGGCCGGTCTTGCGTCTGCGTTGGCGTCGGGCAGCCGGAGAACATCTTGGCCGTTGGCGGGCTTCTTCGAGACAGGAATAGACCTGGTGGATGCCAAGGGCTCGCGTTGGATTTTAGTCGGCTCAAGGCGTGAAATGCTGGACCTCGACGCGCCGACGGTGCTGCGTCTGATGTGGAGTTGGGTGCTGCGAATTGTCCGCTGCGTCCATGTGTATGTAATATGATGCCGCCCTTGGCGTGTTGGTCACGGCCAGGAAACGTGTCTATTGTCGGTTGTTTGCTGATGAATGATTCATCTTGGCATTCCGGCTCAGTCTTGGTAAGCTGAATTGCGTGCGATGGCTGGTCTAGCCACCCATGCGGGCAGCCCCAGTGGTGAATCATTTTGATTTACAAAGGGACCAGCCAGGGGTTGTGAGAGCACAAACAATGGCCGCGGGATGACTAGCACTGACGGAAGGCAAGCGATCCGTGTGGAGGCTTGAGCCGCCAATGTTGGTACCCTGGCTGGACTAGCCAATGTGGAAGCGGTTCGGTTAGGAGAGTGTAAATTCAATTGTTTACTTTTAGTCCTGCTGATCCGATAGTCTGCATGGTGCACGCAGTTTTTCACCGAGCCCTTTATTTTTATGCCGTCTCCACTGCCTTCCGTCATGTGAGCTTCATCTCGATGCCCTCGTATTACGCAGATTACAGGACACATCAACGGGCTCGCACAATGCCAAGCTTGTCGCGTCTCCTTTGATCCACGGAAGACGCACCATGCTTGTCCAAAGAACGGCCAGTACGACCGTTACGATGATCTATGCCAAGAACCCCGACATTCTTGCCTAAGCGTGTTAGCCTGCCGTGATGTAAGCTTTGAAGAGAACACCGAGCTTTCGTTGACAGGGGCAACTTACGTCGCTACTGAACTCACTCATCTCCTGGTGCGACCTGGAGGGGCAGGCTTCCCTCGTTCCAGCAACACCCTGTCATGCTGCTCCAAGTGACAAGATGCACGAGTCTTCGAGTCCGAATGCAGTGGCGGCGATGTAGGTGCCCTTTTCTGTGTGGCTGTGTTGCGAGAAACGAGAAACAAACCCGTTCGTTCGAGGCAGACCACGCGGGCGATACGTCGAGCCATTTGCATTGTACCTCAGCCCAGAGCCAAGGACGCGGAACTCCAGATTGACAAATCCTTTCTCTTCAACTTGGCTCGCAAGTCGGCGTAGTCAATACTGAGATCTTTTGAACACTCTGGACACATTTTCAACTTCTACCTCATGAGTCTTCTCAATTTTGAAGAAGGGTGCTTCATACCACACTTACTTGAATAGCTAGCAATCTAAGCTGCACTGCCGACGCCAGGTCTAAAGCAGACTGCCTGGAGCATCTGAATCTCGATACCTGACGCTCTTTGGCTACCTCTCCTTCCTGAGAAGATTATTCTAGACCGAACCTTGCCTACAAACATAGCTGCGGTTGAGAAGGATTGCGTTTATATACGAGTCTCCGAGACATGCACCAATCTCACCGAGAACCTTGATATCGCTTTCTTGGTTCGCCGAATCCGGTGTATCGGTGACGGGCGGTATATTCAGGGGATAAGTCGAGGGATGCCACCGGTCACCTCGGCCTCCACGTTCAGTATGAGTGGTAAGAACTGATTCGGCGCATCAGTCAATCACCAGTTATCCTCGTCTCTACGTGCTCGTCGACTGGCCACACCCACCTGCAAGAGCTTGTGTTGACACGAACATATACTGTTGTACCATGTACTAAAACACGGCACCAGCACTAGAGAGAAATCTCTAATGAAACCAGTACAATCATGGTATATGACATGACTGCATATACTAATTGCTGCCTGTCTCCTGGTTCAAATGATACGTGATGGACTGCTGGTACGGCTTCGTTACTAGCTGGGGAAATTGCAGCACAAGGATGGAAGTCTTGTCAAGCTGCACTGTTGTTGCCACGTTACATGTTGTCAATTGGAGAAACTTCAACAATTGGATGCTCCTCTCTCCAGAACATGTCCCACTGCTGCTTCCAAGCTCGCCACCTCCAGTTTGACTATTCTCCTTGCATTTCCCGCTATTGATATCTACATTACCTACACACCGTGCCTGATGACCATGCCTGAAATCAACTGGCGACCGGACACTTTGTCCATCATGCCCGCCGTTTTGCCTGGTTTTACTGTGCTATCCACCCAATCCAATGGATAAGATCTTTATGGTCATGTGCATGGCAGACTCGGGCAAAGCACATTTGTGGCGGATGCGCAGGAAGCCCGTTAATGTCAAACATGGCCTTTGCTCTTGCACGAGGTTCTAGAGCGCCGCCGAGGAGTCGTTTCTGGCACCAGTCACAAACACACGGAGCACGGCACGATCACGAGCGACAGCCACGGAGCTGCATAAACCAGTGCTCATAATCGATAAATATCTGCACAAAGACGAGGGGAGGCGCTGTCGGATAGTTCCGTGAGTAGGTAGCGACAAAAGAAAAGGACTTGCTCGACACGGAGGTGTCTCTTGTTGAGATTCGCGAGGATGATGCTCGGCGGCTCGAAACATGGCTCGAGAAAGAGCGGCGGAAAGCAGCTCAGATTGCGCAAGAGGGTCATCCCGGGCCTAGTGGCACATACCAATACTTCACTGAGAAGAAGGGAGACTGTCTTGAATGGAGAATCAAATGGTGTTGCTGCCAGTATCACATCCGGGATGAAGAGCAGAGATGCCAACGCTGGATTGCCCCCCAGCGTTGCCGGAGGTGCAGGATTGCTTTCTTTTCTCGGCGGTGTGTGCCATCCACTACTTTTCTAGATCAGGTGTGATGGAAGGCTGCAATTGGCATCGTCGCATCTGCTTGTTGCGGATGGCATTGGCACTACGGCGCCATGATTGACACACCCGAATCTGGACACTAATATGAGGCAGAGCCCACAAGCACACACAAATTGGTGGCGACCAAGCGTTGGCACCAGGCTGATGCCGATTACCGGCAGACCTCAGAGAGGAGCATTACGCGCATAGGCACCGATGAGGGATGGCATGTAATGGGCGGCGTCGGCCGTCTGACGGGATGTTGTGCTAGGGTGGGGTTGTTACGTGCTTTTGGTGATAGCCATTAGTATTACGTGGTGCCGTGATTAAAGGCGCCTTGTTGATGCCCCATACCCTCGGGCTGGTATCAGGATACGACACGGTGAAAATGGATAAATACATGGACTGAATGGTCTTGCACCCGATTGATTATTCTATACGTCCAAGCAGCTCAACACCGCCCGTCAGACCAGCCCCAGCGTCGCAATGGCTACTGCAGTTGTGGACCAGATCCCTGCCAACAACGGCATTACCGGCCGGGCTGAGAATGACGGTTTGCCGGAAAGCCTCAGCGGCCTCAAGGACGGTGAGGTAAGAGTGGATGTACGAGAGGCGTCGACTCCCGAATCCCAGGATGGCGCCAAGCACACGGAAACAGCTGCCTGGATCCGAAACAAGACGCCGTACCTGAACCCCAACCACTCCACAGTCGACAGGTTCATCGACGAGCCTCGTCCGTTGCGTGTGGCCGTCATAGGCGGCGGCTTGGGCGGCATCCTGGCTGGCGTCTTGCTGCCGGTCAAGGTGCCAGGAATTCAACTGACCATATACGAAAAGAACCACGACTTTGTGAGTGCCCGTGATGCCGCAAACCGCAGACGTGAGAGGGCCAGGGCGAGGTCGGGCAGGCTAACCAGCGACTTAGGGCGGCACTTGGCTGGAGAATGTGTACCCAGGCGTGAGATGCGACATACCATCCCACGTCTATCAATCTACCTTTGTGCCCAAGACGGACTGGTCGGACCAGTTCTCCCCTGGCGCGGAGATCAGAGACTACTGGCAGGGAGTGGCGCGCAAGTACAACGTCTACCAGTATGCCAAGTTTCAACACAGGGTTGAAGATGCTCTGTGGAGCCAGGACACCGGTAGGTGGACCTTGAGGGTCAAGAACCTCGAGGACGAGAAGAAGGAGGCGGATTCGGACGAGCAGTTCGACGTGGTCATCACAGCCATTGGAAGGTTCAATGACTGGACGCTACCGGATTACCCCGGTATTTCAGACTACAAGGGTCTTCTGCGGCACGCGTCAAACTACGACACGTCGTTTGACCCAAAGGGGAAGAAGGTCGCAGTCATTGGCAACGGAGCCAGTGGCATCCAGCTCGTGGCGAACCTGCAGAAGGAGGTTGGGCGGCTGGATCACTACGCCCGCAACAAGACCTGGATCGCCACCTCGTGGGCGGGCGATGACAGGACTCTCGAAGCCCAGCCCATCTCGGAAGAGGAGCAAAAGTCGTTTGGCGATGCGCAAAAGTACCTGGCGTTCAGGAAAGGGGCCGAGGACAAGTACTGGCGACGATTTGGGGCCTTCTTCCGCGACTCGCCGGAGAACCAGGACCTGCGAGAGCGCTTCACCAATATCATGAAGGGGCGCCTGACCAAGAAGCCGGAGATCTTGAAGGACATCGTGCCCGACTTCTCGCCCAACTGTCGGCGACTGACGCCCGGGCCGGGATATCTGGAGGCAATCTCGGAAGAAAACGTCGACTACGTCCGCACGCCCATCAGGCGCTTCACCGAGACGGGCATCGAGACCGTCGATGGCGTGCAGAGAGACGTGGACGCCATCTTCTGCGCAACAGGCTCCAAGACAGACCTGGTGCCGCGGTTCAGGATCCGGGCTCTCGGCAAGGACCTGAAGGACCTGTGGAGCTCGGACGGCCCCTACGGCTTTCCTGTTACCTACATGGGCGTCGCGACTCCGGGATTCCCCAACATATTCTTCTTGCACGGGCCGCACGGGACGGGGCCGTCGGGCACGGTACCTCAGAGCGTGGAGAGCCAGCTCACATACTTTGCCGCCATCCTGAGGAAGATATCCAGAGAGGGCATCAAGTCGATGGCCGTGTCGGTCGAGGCGACCAACGACTTTGTGGAATACTCTGACGCCTTCTTCGCCAAGACGACGCTGTCGGACAACTGCAGCTCTTGGTATAACGGCGGCCGCCCGGGCGCTCGAATCCACGGGATATGGCCGGGAAGCGCCAACCACCTGACCATTGTCCGTCGGGAGCCGAGGTGGGAAGATTTCCACTACAAGTACCTATCGGATACGGGGAACAGGTTCTTGTGGTACTTCGGGAATGGCTGGACGAGACAGGAAGAGAATGTAGACTCTGACATGACGCCTTACTTGAAGGTGCCGGATGATGTAGACCTGCGGGACATACACGAGAGCTGGTGGAGCATCCCATAGATTATCTCGGCCTAGGAGTGAACAAGTAGTCACCATTTCGCGGTGAAACAAAAAAAAAAGAACATAGATACGAACCAATGGCAGAATGAGACAAAACAAACTGACTGGTGGCTGCGGGATGCAGTTCGTGCTTCCTTACAACCGCTCGTGGGGGAGAACGACAGTCATTCTCACCCCCTTCGGCTTCGGCATCCCTTGACATGCGGTGGTTCAACTGCGGCGGCTAAAATGACGTGCTGACTTGTCTACCGACATCGCTCAAGCTTGCCGAGCTGGCGAGTAGTATTGCTCGTCATTGCTCCACGGGGTGCAGGCCGTCGTGTGAGTGCTGGTAGAGAGGAGTGTATTAAGCTTAGGAATTGCGTGCTTGTTTTCGGGGCTTGCGCCACTGCCAAATGCCGGACGCCATGCGGAATCCACAATGCCATGATGGCAAGTATGCTTGGTCGTTGAGTGAATCTGATCAAGTCGCTGTATTTGAACTGCTGGATCGCCATCTCGGAGCATATGTAGCGTCTCAACAATCACTACGCCCGTGGTGCAACCGCCTCTTGCATACGTTTACCATTGGCATTGACAAGTTTAAAAAAGAGGAAAAGATGGCGTCGACAGATCGACACTTGGAGAGCGATGCTGCCCCTCCCAAGCACCTGCGGGTAAAAGGTGTGTTGCTTGAAATCTTTTATATGTATATATATATCTATATATCTATATATATACATCTCCAACACTAGCCAAGACTGGCATACTGACTTTGTGTCTTCTCGCCAGCCAAGTGGAACAGATCGACGTTTTACAACATCACCATTCTCGGGCTATGCAACCTGGCTGCGCCTGGAATATGGGTTGCCATGAACTCGCTCGGTGCCGGCGGCGCCCAGAAGCCATACTTGGTGAACACGGCAAATGCCCTGACGTTTTGCCTCATGGTGGTGTCCTGCTGGTTCTCCAGCGCGCTCGTGCATTACATTGGCATCAAGGGCGCCTTGGTCTTCGGCACGTAAGTCGGATCCATGTTGGGAATCTGCTGCCTCTGCCCTACTGACCGTCACAAACAGCCTTGGTTATGCTCCTTATGCCGCAGGCCTGTACACCAACAACCGCTTCGGCACCGAATGGCTCGTCATTCTGGGTGCCGCCCTCTGCGGCATCTCCGCGGGCGTCTTCTGGTCGGCCGAGGCCTCCATTGCCATTGCGTATCCGGAGCCGTGGAACCGTGGGAAAGCCCTGGGATACTGGCTGACGTACATGCTCAGCGGCCAGATCCTCGGCGGCGCCATTAACCTGGGGCTGAATGCGCAGGCTGACACGGCTGGGAAAGTCTCGTACACCGTCTACCTCATCTTCATCGCCATGCAGGCGACGGGGCCATTCCTGGCCCTTTTGCTCAACAGACCCGAGCAGGTCGAGCGTGAGGATGGCAAGAAGGTCGACTTGTCCATCGTGAATAACCCGTGGACCGAGGTCAAGAAGACTACGCAGCTGTTCTTCTCCAAGAGGTTTCTTCTCATCGTGTTTTTCATTGGCCAAGCTGTGTTTTCACAGGCCGTCTTCTTCACATACCTCTCGTGTAAGTCCTGCTCCTCCACAGGGGCTCGTTGGCATTCGAGCTGACCATGTTTAGTGTGGTTCTCTGTGAGGGCCCGCGCGCTGGGCTCATTCTTGTCTGGTATTATCGCCGTTATTGGAGGAAATCTGCTCGGAGTAAGCTCACGCCCTTGATTTGCCCTACATGGTGCCCTCGTCTAACAATAGCCAGTACTGGCTTGACCGGACGAAGATATCCCTGAGACTCAGAGCTAGGAGCTCTTTCTGGGGAATTGTGATTGCACAAGGAGCCTGGTGGACTTGGGCCACCATTCTCGTTAGCAGATTCACCCACACGCGTCCTACCTACGACTGGTCTAGCGACCACTTTGGGTCCGCCTTTGCCGTCTTCATCTTTTTGACACTGGGCTTCCAGTTGAACTACCTGTTCCTGTACGTGCATCTCCATCTCCCAGACCCCCTGCGGTGGACGAGAACCTAATTATTGAGCCCAGGTACTTCATCATCCACAATCTTGCGAACAACAACGAAGAGGTCATCCGCTATGCGTCGCTCCTCCGCGCAACCGAGTCTGCCTGGCAGGCCATTAGCTACGGCGTCTCCTCCATCCACGTCATGGCCGATGTGGGAGGAGTCTATTTCAGCTTTGCGCTGTGGGCCGTGTCCATCCCTCCGGCATGGCTGATTCTGAGAAACTTTGGCGCGGCTGCCGCAGAGGGGGCCGAGTCGGGGTCTGCGTCCGTGGAGAGCCACGGCTCAGTAGATGAGAGCGATGGGGTCAAGGAAGCAAAGGCTTGAGTTGAGGTCCTGCAGAATCAGCCCAGACTGCACTCATCATTTGGGGATGAGTCCTGCATTTGAGCCGCCTTGAATTTGTCGCTGGCGTCTAATATACATTAGAATATTGAAAAGTAATACAGCCATATTGTTCCCTGTAGCAACAGACAGACTTTATTTGGATATTCCCCTTGGTTGCGACCAATTTCATGCTGTGCGTGTACACAGATGGGTTGCTGGCTGCTTCAAATAACCTGAAAGACAAGATACCCAGGGTAGCAAAATCAATCAACTGTATTCATTCTATTATGCGATGTATATGTCATTCCTCGGTTTTAAAACACTGGCTATTTTACCTGAACAACGAGTTTGCCGCCACTGATCTCTCCGCTCCTCATCCTGTCCAGGCCGGCATTTATACTTGAAAACCCGTCCTCCACGTCAATGACCTCTGGAGGAGCCAGGAGCCTCTTCTCTAGCAGGCGACCCAGCCAACTTGTCAATGACTGGCCAACATCAGGGACCTCATGGAAAAGCTTAATTGGCACGGCGTGGTACACTATGCCTCCTGGTGGACTACCCTTTGGCAATCCTGTCAGCCCAATCAGGTGAGATGTCGGCGCCGAGTCGAATACTGGAGTGCTGGGAGGTGACGGCAACTTCTCCCCCTTGGCGCCTGTTTGGAATGACGGCCAAAGCGCCTCCAGCAAGTGCGAGGCAGTCTCCCTGCCCCGTGTGTCGAGGCCGAAGCGGAGTTTGCCCCGAGTGTTGGCCTTGATAATTTCAACGGCGCGCTGAGGATCGTGGCTGTCCACCAGCAGGTCAGGCCGAAGTACGTGATGGTTTGAGAGGCGAAGGCCGTGCTTCGTCTTGTCGACTACAACCACCGTTTTGATTTTAAAGAGCTTGGCTATTTGAATGACAATGTTGGCCGTTGTTGCTGAGCCTGGATATGATGAGCCAAGAGATCCCCGTTACTGTAGCAAAGGCAAACTCACCACCCCAGATGGCCAACCAGTCGCCGGGCCTTAGACGGTCCTTGCCACCAATACTCTCTAGGCTCTCATGCCGAACGTCTTGAGGGATGCTCTCGGCACCAACGTCTCGTACAAGCTTGAACAGGTCAGGGCCCTGCTGCACGGAAGAGAAGTCCAGTCCTGCCGATATCCCAAGGGCAAGGGCGGCAGCGGCAAAGGCAACACCGAGCGTCGAGCCTTGCTCATATGTGATACTTGGCGGCAGCCTGACCAAGTTGTAATCCAGGGCGACGACATACTCTTGGTATGCTGCCTTGCGCAGGTCACGATAGTCGGTGGAGATGGCGATTACCTATGCGAGTCGGATGGGCCGGCATAAGCTTTAGACTAAACAAACGGGCAACTTGATACGGGTGAGGAGCTTACCCTATCGCTGATTCTCCAATCAGACGTTTGGGATGCGGTTTGAACCACCTCGCCGGCAAGCTCCCGCCCAGCTATATAAGGCAGCTCAGGTAGACCAAAGTTGAAGTCACTGTGTGCTAGAGTGAGTAAATGCATCCAAAGCCACGCCGCTCTCCCGGGGGTATGCCTACGGTGCTTTCCAGTCTATCGGATTAAGACCGATTGCTCTTGTTCGCACAAGCACCTCTCTATCATCGAGCAGTTTTGGGACGGGGTACTTGTCAACCACTTGATATGGTTGCTTCGGCCCATGCAATAGTAATACTGTCTGTGTCTCTGGTACCGGCACGACAGGCACGCCATTCTGCTGTCTGGAAGACAGACCGGATGACTTACTGCTGCTGCCACGCGACAGGGACAGCTTGCGCAATGAGAGCCACCCGCTCATCCTGGTCCTATGCTCTGCGCAAAAACCAAAAAAAGGGTATAAATAGAGGAGACGCGAAATGAGAACCAAGGACAAGAGAGAGGAACGTCCAAATGGGCAATCCTCGTTGAGTGAGTGCCTCGAGGAGCAGTCACACGCTGTACCCTTGCCTGTACGATTTAGCAATATACACGCAAGACTCTTCCCAACACGCTTACTCTAACCCACTGCAGCGAGATGATGCAGGTCGTAGATTCAGGCGTGGTTGTGGATGCCCTTGGTGCGGTATTACAAATGCAACCGCCATAATCACGCTCAATGGGGACACCCGCGAAATCCCCGAGCATAAATCCCCGCGCACATCTCCACACTGCGGTAGAAAGGCTGAGGCTGCTTGATTGAGTAAACGGCCCTGAGAGTCGAACTCGGTCGTGTATAAGGTGATGGGGACATGGCGGACGTGCAAGACAAGCCGTCGATTGCGCCATCCTCATGAGGATCCACGACGATGATAGCCCGCCGTCCCGGAGACCCACAGCGCATCTGCCTCGCCGTGGTATGAATCTTTAGCCTCCAATTTATCTCCAATTTATCTTCAATGTCTCATTCGATACGCGGGGGTATGAGATTATACCCGCGTGGAGCATTTATGTCTTGATTACTAGCGGCATGGCGAATGCAACCCGGTTGGGTCCAGCGGGTTTGCTTGATGCGTCCGAGCCTTTAACCTGATTGTGCTGCGGCAAGCTATCACGCCATTTTAAGCAGACGGTGTGATACTCCGAATGTCGGACCCTTGATTCCTGGCTCGTGTCAGTTTGCTCCGTTTCATGGATGCCATTTCAATCGGAGCGTGTGTATGTGTGTGTGTCTGGATTGTGTGGGCTTGTTGTACATTGCAACGACTTATATGTGGCGTTGACAACCATCACTTTACCCACCTCCGATATCTTCACTCGCGCTTTATATAGGATTACCTTTTCTTGCTTAATCCTTGTAAGCTCATAGGAAGTTCGAGCCCAATACCGCGCAGAAATACATGTGTCGCATGTTCTTGAAAAATCACGAAACATGGCTTCGGAAAGCGACATTCAGCCCAACAAGGGCAAGAAGAGCCTTATTCTGAACGCATTTGTCATGATGTGTGCGTAGCCGCTCTCCTCTAGTGTTCTAGATGTCTTGATCTCACTCAAATGGTGCTTACCATGGTTTCACGAAATAGGTAGTGGCCATCAATCTCCCGGGCTGTGGCAGCACCCAGACGATGAATCATGGCGCTTCAACGACACGGACCACTGGATCGAACTCGCCAAGCTTCTGGAAGAGGCAAAGTTCCACGGAATCTTCATCGCAGATGTGCTAGGTATGTGACGCTGGCGTTTCCCGGCAGTGCGGTTGGCTGCCGGAGGCGTGCCACTAGTTTCGAGGCACGCCATGTTACCCATGTCCTTGTTCTCACCATCTTGCAGGTGGCTATGATGTATACAAGAAGTCTCTGGAGCCAGCCATTATTACTGGCTCGCAATGGCCCGTGACGGAGCCGCTGGCGGTTGTCCCGGCCATGGCTGCCGCGACCAAGAATATCGGGTTTGGCGTCACGGTCTCGACAACATATGAGCAGCCCTACCATCTTGCTAGACGATTGTCTACCGTGGACCACCTCACCAAGGGAAGGTATGTGCCCTCACCAGACTGAATCCTTTGTCAATACAACCGCTGCCGCGTCTCTATCTTGACGCGACTGGCTGACTCTGTGCCATAGACTTGGGTGGAATGTATGCCGTTGTCGAAACCCCACTCGCTAGTCCTTGTTATTAACGTCATACAGATCGTGACTAGCTATCTTGATTCAGCTGCTAGGAACCTGGGCCGCAACGAGCAGCTGCCTGTAAGTCGACTCTCGTCTCCTGGGGCCTTGAACGGGAGCTTACCCGTGGATGCAGCACGATGAGCGCTACGCGCAGGCCGAAGAGTACATGAAGGTCGTGTACAAGCTGCTCCAGTCGTCATGGCGCGACGACGCACTCAAGCTTGATCGCCAAAGGGGAATCTACACGGCTCCCGAGCTCGTGCGAGAAATCAACCCACAATGGCAAGTACTTTAGCGTGCCGGGGCCACACATTGTCGACCCCAGCCCGCAGCGCACGCCGCTCCTGTTGCAGGCCGGTGCATCCAAAGCAGGGAAGCTCTTCGCAGCGCAGCACGCCGAAGCCATCTTCACCTCGGCACACGCGCCCGCCGTGTGCAAGAAGAACATTGCCGAGATTCGCCAGACTGCCCAGGATGTCTTTGGCAGAGACCCCAAAAGCATCAAGGTCCTGGCTTTGGTGACGCCCATCCTCGGCAGAACGGAGGAGGAGGCGCTGGCCAAGTATAACGAGTACAAGAAGTACGCCTCCTTGGATGGAGCGCTTGCGCTCTTCGGAGGATGGACTGGCATGAATCTGGATGCCTACGGAGACGAAGAGGAGTTGCGAGAAGTGGAGAGCAATGCCGTTAGGTGCGTTTATCGACTCCACGGTGTGCCTGTATCACTGACGCCCACAGGTCCACGGTTGAAGGATATGCGCGATTCTCTCCGGCCAACTCCAAATGGACCAAACACACCGTCGCCGAGCACGTCAGCTTGGGCGGCAACGGGCCTCTGTTTGTTGGCACGCCATCACAGGTGGCTGATAGCCTCGAGACCTGGGTAGAGGAAGCTGACGTGGATGGCTTCAACCTGGTAAGAGTCTCCAGATGTACGTCACGCCAGAGAGGACTTGCTGACATCGCTCTAGGCTTACGTCCTGTTCCCACAGTCCTTCAAGGACATCGTCGAGCTTCTTGTCCCAGAGCTTCGAGCAAGGGGCCTGTTCTGGGACGACTACGCCGTGCCTGGGGGAACATACCGAGAAAACTTTTACGGCAAGGCTGGGCAGAAATACCCCCCCGAGGAGCACACTGCTGCCAAGTATCACTGGGCCGCTGGTGTTGATTCTGCGCATCACAAGATCCCTGAATAGTTTACTCTAGACGTTGTTACGTAGGAGACAGTGGGTTACAATAGAGATTCAAAACAGCGTAACTGGTTTTGCCATTCTTCTGGTGATGTACAACGTGTAGCCGGCGGTAATGAAACCACCCTCATTGTTTGAATATGATATGCGACCCGGAAACGTAAGTGGTGGCAGATTGTGAGAAGCATTCGCACCAACGTGAAAACCATCCAACCATGTTCAAACTGGGCTACATTACTCACATATTCCTCTCCGGCAAAATAAACACTAAAAGTTAACATACAAGCTAGTTGGCCCTTCTCTTTCTCATCATCACGGTCGCACTCTGGTCCGTAAAGACATTCTCATTGATATACTGATTCTTCGGCCTACTCTTGCCTTCCGGAAACTTGAACTCGTAATCGTAGAGGAGACGAGACATGACCAGCTTGATTTCAGCCACGGCAAAGTGCCGGCCTGGGCAGGCTTGGTTGCCGTAGCCAAAGGCCAGGTTCTTGGGGTGCGTCACCCCTGCCCTGTAACCCTCGGCGTCGCTGGCCGTCGACTGTAGCTCTCGGTAGCTCCGCATGGGGTCAAACTCTGTGGGGTTGTCGAACACATCGGGATCCATGCCGTAGTCGTAGTTGGCGAATGCGAGCCTGACTCCCTTGGGGATGCGAGTCCCGTCCTTGAGGGTTATGTCCTCGTAGGCCAGTCTCTGGGGGCCGACTGGATGATACACGAGTTAGCCATGCCCTGTCAAAGAGAATGATGAGGCATCAGACAGCAGGGTGAGAATGAACATACGTAACAGGACGGGGTTGTGCCTCTGACTTTCCACGAAGAAGCTGTCGAGCTTCTCCAATCTGGTGACCCAATCCCTAGCGCTCACGGTTGGGTCCGAGCCTGGCGGGCCCAGGTCCTTGGCAATCTCGTCAATCTCTTGCTGGAGCACCGGAAACCATTCAGGGTGGGCGCAGAGGTCAAACAGGATGTTGGAGGAAGATGACGCCGTCGTATGAATGCTAGCAAGTGTCAGGATGCACTGGCGCGACGCCATTTCTTCTACCTGGACCTCCCGCGGAGTTCCGTTGTCCATCATCCAGTGTAGGAGCGACTCCTTCTCCTCAACGTGCTGGCCTTGCTTTCTTTTCTCGTTCGCGACAGCATGCGCTTCCATGAGGCGGCCAACAATCTTGCTCGCCTTTGCCACCTGACGCCGAGTACGGTAGCGCGCGGGGATAAACCAGACGACAAACCAATATGCCCACGGCGGGAACATCTTGAGGGTGAAGGCCGCGGTGAACAAATCGATTGAGAAGCCTACTGAGATGTCCAGCCATTCAGGGTCCCGACACGCTGGATGGCCCATGAACACATTGGCTGTCATGCGCGCGACCAGTGAGCGGAGCAGCTTCTCGATGGGAACCTCCACCCACTCTGGCGTGCATCAAAGTTAGCATCGTGATTTATTCTTCCCTGGAAGCCTCTTCTACAGGCTCCAGGGGGGGGGGGGGGGGGCAAGGTCACCTTCGGGCTTGGGCAGAACAAGGTCCCAGGCGTATTCAAGCTCCTCCTTGGCCAGATCGACGTATTTGTACAGATCGGGTATGAGCTTCTTCTTCAGGACATCCAGATGGAGACTTGTCTCCATGACAAACTGCATGCCGGTGTATTTTGGCGCCAGGTTCTTTTCGAGTTGGTTAGCACACGCCCAAGACGCTTCTTTTGGGAGGGTGACCGGGGGTTTCGTACACCTGACTGAGCCCCTCTGCTGCTGAGCTTCGAGATTGGTATCCATCGGATCTCTTGCAGATATCTTATGGGAAGGACCATGAAGTCCACGTCGTGACGGCGGATGAGGAATGGCCGGTCTTTCATCTACTGCATAGTTAGAGACGGCGTGGTAGAGCTACTTTGATGGCGGCGCAAGGCGAGTGAGTACCTTATTATACGCGGCTGTCACGATGTGACGGGCTCCAGTAATGAATCTGATCTGTAGGAAAAGAGTAGGCTCGAAAATCGACCGGTACCCCAATATGGGAGCGTCGGGGCGCTCTGTCTTTGGGGAGACACATCTTGAGATAAACCAAACGACAGCGATTGCCAGCAACGCCGTGGCTGTAACATGGTCTACCTTGGCCGCGTGTCCGAGGAGCTGGCGTGCAATGCCGGTAGTGTGATTGGAATCGCTGTTCATAATCTTGTTTGGCATACGATCTCGGGTATACTCATTCAGTTGCTCTTGACCTGGAGTTTGGCCTACTTGGCTAGGGAAAGGCAAGGAGACAAAGACGAGACGTTGCTCTAGGCAGGAGACTTGAATGACCAGAGCTGGTCGAAGCTATCTTGCTGCGCTGTGCTGTGCTTGATGCATACGGCTTCTAAAGGTGCCAGGTAACTCGAGAAATGTGGTCAGCCCCGCCAACGAGCCGGCAAGGAAACGACATGCCGTCACAAGTCTTGGCCATATCTTTCAAGCTGGCTATTGAAACTACCGACCACACCAAGAACAGGTTGGGGATACAGTAGAGCGTTGGTACTAGGCTATGCCTCGAAGCTAAGTCAGGTAGCTCGCATGAAGGATGCAGCACCATGGCAGGGTACATGTAACGCCGACTTTCAATGTGGCTATTGGTCCTGGGATATGATTTAGATGTAGGCCGGGAAGGCTGCATGGGATTCGATGTGGCCGTTGGTCCCCATATTGTGGCGGACGGCAGATATGCCTTGTTGATATCATATCCGGCCGACCCTGCTAAGTAGGGACGCCGACTTTCCCACTCCGAATCTGAAATCTGTGGCTCTCGCAAGTCTCGCCCGACTGCCAACCATCTCGAACTGTCCCGTCCCACCTCTTTGGCCTTGGGTTCCAACAGCCCTACTATAAATGTGACTCTCGTATTGGCCCGGCACAACCCACCCCGCCTCCGCGATATCACGGACGCAGCCCAGACTCCAGCATGCAGCCCAAGGCCAAGTAGATGCGTCTCGGGGGTACATCTATAAATCCCAGGCTGTGATTCTCCATGGCCCCCACCTCCTCCTTTGAAGCGTGATCGTCGTTGGTTGCGTCCCATGGGGGAGCAATTGGGGATGCTTCGCGTCTACTTCGGACTGTGCCACACGGCATTGCCTTGGCAAATATCGGCTGAGACACTTGCCGGCGACTATGTATCATCTACGTCTCATCAAAAAGAATACATGACGCTGCTCTCATAGGCTGCCTCGAGAATGAGTGCTCGCATGTCAGAGGCTGTTCTCGTACCTGCGTAGGTACTGGCTACATACGATCTACTGATATGAAAATCGGGCTGCAATATGTTGTAATATGTAGACTACATCCCTGCTGAGTAAAACAAAAACTTGCTATTCAAATGCCTCGGCTATATCAATGATATGCAAATAAACTGAAAAACTGCGAAGTGTACACCCTACTTTACAGGGTATCTAGTCCCATATCACGCCATTGCTTCATTGCCTTGCCTCAAACCGGTCCCGGGAAGAGGCGCGCGTCTCTCACTCGGTGCTCCGCCTACTTTCTCATACGGGCCTGTGATCTGTAACAATACCAGTGTTTGACGACGTCTCCATGCTTATTTGAGTCTCCATCCTGATATAGTTGTCGTTTTTGCTGACTTGTGGCCCTGAGACGGAGGGATACATGGACGAATGATCTGTCTTGGTTGAGTAATGGGTGCTGGAGATGTAGCTGTTCCAGAATCCCTTTGCCGCTGGTGCGCAGCCAACCATGATTGCAATGGTGAATTCCACAACGCTATGCCTCGGAGCTATCAGTTAGCTGCTGCGCTTCACTCTGTGTGTCTGTTGACCATTTCTCTCGCGGGGCGGCTGGGAGGGATATGTGAAAGGAGGGGGCTTACGCGCAAAGCATAGCGGCAAACAAGCCCGAATCTTTGCCTATGAAGGCTCGGTATTTGAAGTAGAAAGACAATGTCGAAGCCACAATTGCACTGTACGCTTTGTGGTCAGTTCTTGTGGCAACAGCGAAAGGTAGGGAGGCACATACAGGAGACCGGAGCCGAACACGGCTGCCAGACCAAGCGTTTTCGAAGTAGGAAGATGGAGCTTGTATATAAAGGGCATTGGCAGTATCAAAATGATAACGTCAACTGCCAGCGACATACACCCAGACACGACGCCCGTGAGAGTGTTGGCGACGACGCAATCCTGCATATGTGACAGCGTGTGCGGCCTTGGTGATTAGCTGGCATCGAATGAAGGAGGGAATCATGGCCCCGATGTATCCTAAAGCCGGTTGCCTACGATGATGGCGTGCAGACGATTTCTCAAGCCATTCCTTCACAAACCACCGGGTCGCGAGCGGGGACTCGGACGTATACTAGAGATTGGCACGTTAGACGTCCACTAGTCACTCCAATCTGACTTCGGCTCTCTCGATGATCGCATGTGTGCATGGCGATTGATCTATTACATCTACTCCCCGCGCGCTCATGACCGAGTCAGCAGGGTCCTATTACTGAGGCTGGAATGGCCAGCGGAAATTCTCCTCTAGGATCCATTGATGAGCTACCGCTCGGGCGGGTCAGTTGTATCTATGTTCCTAGCACTGAGTGCTGATTTCCCACACTCCTCGTGTGATGCAGATTGCAGACTCTTACGATGGACACGTTCAAGCCCTTAGAGCCCGTGATGACAAACGGCCTAGTTTTGCCGGATTGACCGCTCGTAAGATATCTAGAGAGAGAGAGTCTCTTGCGTCAAGCATCAGACAACACTTCCATGCTGCGGGTGCGCGACTACCTGAGAGTTTGTGGGAATGGAGCGCACAATCGTCCCCGCCATAATCGATTTGGTCTTCTTCACAACCACACGGCCATAACACACTCGGATTCGACACGAGCTCAGCACACAGAATATCATGCGAGATACACCTATAGACCCAGATCTAGGTATCTTCGCGTCATAGTTCCCACCATGGCCGTCTCTCGTCGGTTCTCTGGCCGGGACAAAAGCGCAGCTTGCAGGCGAAGATCAACGAATGAGAAAGCAGAAACTTGCATGCGACAGAAGCCTTCTAGTATACCTTTGATCATGCCATGTGACAGAGCACGGCGACATGGCACAGGCTAGGTGTTGTCGCACTGTGTAATAAATACCGCATCTTACAGAGTTAGGACTTCTATCCCCCTGCCCTCTCCTTGGTGCGTCCCACGTAGCACCTTCGTCAGGCTCTGGAGCTTTGAGCCTAGCTCTCTTTTGTCAGCCAGAGATGCGCTGGAGGATGTACCAATGGTCGCCGGTGGGACATAAAAAAAAATTTGTTGACGTGATTTCACATTTGGCGATATGCAGGGTATCATTTACTACGCTACTATTATGCCGTAGCGTTTCTTGGTGGAGCAAGGGTGGTTGGCGATAAGTAATTGGCTTGTAGCGCTCCATGCTACCGCAGTACTGGAAAAACTTCCATGCACTCAGATTGACCTTTGTCTGGCCGGGTCCGCTTGGTGATGCACGTGCAGACAAGACGCGGTCAGTCGCGGTTTCAGTACTGGTTTGACCCGCGACGATTTTCTCTATCACACACAGTTATGCTGTCGTAACCTGAACCGATTCAAACTGCGCCGCCTGCCAGCCGTCTTGATGGAGTTTGAACGTCGTGCCTTCCTGGCGATATCTATACCTGACAGGACACACATACCACACCGGCCGCTCGCTTGCCTTACCAATCACGCCTACAGTACTTCATCCGATCCGTGCAATTCCCCCTGTTTTTCCCTCATCTCCCTGCGTCTAATGGCCTCCTTGGATCATTACGCGAATGCAAGGTTCCGGCAGACTGGTCTACAGACTTAGTTGCGTCCTAGTGTTTAAACCCGTTGTGCTGCATCTTTTCTGACAATACTTGGCGTCCGGGTCATCACCGTTTGGAGGGCCCCCTTGCTTCATACTTTCTCAACATTATCCGGCAACCGTATCTGCTGAGACTTTTTTGGGAGCGCGCTTTTGAGATAGGAGCGCATGCACATGAAGGCCGTGCCTCTCCGCTTCGCCGGGCCGACCTCGCGCGCCGTTTGAGCTCATGGAATCGACGGCCTCGAACGGCCCGCCGCGTCATCACACCCTCCCTTCCATTCGCACGTGAATACCCACCCTGTGGGTAATTGGACGTTTAGGGATACCCGCCTATACTGATAACGCGAGATGGGCGTTGTGACTGGACAAAGAGCACTTACAACAACACTTTGGTCGAAGCTCTCGACTCCCAAGGAATTTCCCCCCTCTGTCTTGCCAGGCCTTGGCGGCCTAGCGTTCCAAGGGCTAGTACTGTAGAGTGCAGAATAGCACCGCGGTAGGGACCTTGGAAGCTTCTTCGCGCTAGGTTGTAATGCCTCCTTGGGCCCCTCGTAGACCCTCGTCTGGTGGAGAGCCCTGGTGGTAGCTGACGACGGCCCATATCGCCTACATCTCCGTTAGAATCGTCTACGGTGCTACTCCGTTAGCCTTTGCAACCACGAGGCTCGACTGGCCGCTCAAGGGGCGACTGCTGGGGAGGCATCATACTTATCCAACAACCATCGCCGTGCGCCTGACAATCGTAAGATCGAGTAGAGTGCCGTCCGCGGTGGGCGCTGCCGCGGCGATTGATGCTGCCCAAGATTAGAGAAGTCGTCAAAGACCGCCGGCCGCTGCTCTGGCACGGTTGCCTGTCTTTGTTTTTAGGGCCTCAGTGACTTACTAAGCGGGTCTGTCCGTGCGCATAACAACACCGTTTTTAACTCTCTGCTCGTTGATAATTGGTAACCAGGCCCATATCTTGGGTGTCCTTTCCATGGCCCTTCGCCAGCGTTGTGCGCCGTTGAGTCTTTCAAGGCCTCTTAGTATTTACATCGGTTTTGTGAGTGTATTCTTGTTCCTGCCGGTGTCTGTTTATCCACATCCTTGGCTGATCTGTGTCGGATATGCGGTCTTGGTATTTCAGTGTATATGTCGGTTGTTCTCGGTATCCAAATCCCTCGTCGTTACCGATGCCGGATTCATCACCGTCTTTACCCCTAACAAAACGCTCGTTGGATTATCTTGTCTACTCCGATGATCCGTTCTCTACAGCATGTGGGTAGGATCATACGACTGTGCGGATCTGAATTACGGGCACTCGCCTTTAGCTGACGTGGGCTCGTGGACGGTACCCAGCATAATATTTTTGTGTGTGAAGGCCTCTGAACGGCGGTTCGCTTCTCGTCCTCCCTTTGACGAGCATTTACGCTGTCATTTCTTTTTCCGTGGGCTTGTGCTACAGTCTTACCTTTTTGGTGATTCGCGTTTCGTATTCCTGCATTTGGTGCAATCCTGGGATCTTAATGTGCATTGTGTCCAAACGCACCTACCCGATTAGAATCAAGGATACTGGTGAGCTTTCTGGTTTAGGCATTAGGAGATCCGACCGGCTAAAGCTGGTTGACCAGTGTTTCTACTGGCCAACAATGCACGCCCCGCCAACTGAAAATATCTTCCACGGTTTCTTGCTCCCCAGTGACCGAGAATGTGAGTGTTTTGGTTACAAGTCATCTCATCTCCAACGCGCCGGCCAGCGTCTGCCTTTTCATCTCGTACCCATCTTACAGTCTGTTACACTCTCCTTACTACTTCTCCCCTTTTTCTCTCTCTTCTGTACTTTTGCTTGTATATCGCGCGCGCCGTGGCGTCGCTCGTTCTCGCGTTCCTGTTCAGCCCGCTCCCCTCAGCCCTCGGCCGTTGCTTTGCAGATTGTCTTCGATCCTGTCCGCTCTCTGGTCATTGTCGCCTTTACTGTTTCCTCTCTTGCCTTCTGTCTTTCCTCCCCGGTCTGTCGTGTCTCTCCTGTTGTCTGTGTCCTTGGACACACGCGGCTTTATCACGGGAGTTAGATTTCCTCCTTGGCGCACAGTATTCGTATTAATGCTTCCGGCCTACTTCCTTTGCTCGTCCCTCGTTCCCAACTGCCGAACATCAAAGCTCTTCTCACACCTCACATCGCCGGATAACGTTGTATTACTTCTTGGGTCTCCGCCTTCTGGTCGCTCCGAGTTCGTCATCCCGTTGGCCGCGGTGCGGTTTCTCCGACGACCGCCAATGGCCGCGCGTGCCTTTCCTGCTTCCCAGTCGTGTGAGTGTTATGTGCTATAGTTGCCCCCCCCAGTCTATTATTGTGCTCAGCTGGGTTCCCCAGCCACTCTTTTCTAGCATTTCTGTTCCGCAGCAGCGGTCCCTGTCGGTTCGGGCTAATTTACTCTTTTCTAGACTTTTTATTGGCTCCTTGCCGCTACGATCTCCCGCTAGGACGATGGCCCCTTTCTGAATTTTTCCCATCCGCGCCTGCTTGACATCACCACTGGTTTGGCCCGTTGTGTTTCGCCACGTCTGGCGTTTGCTGTGACAATCGCACAGCACTTCTTGCACCCCCGGCATTCTTTATGTATGATATGGCGCAAGTCGCCTCTCCTTTCCTCCCACCTCTTCCATGTCTTCCGCAGGGTCCTCTTCTTTCAAATCGGTCGAGGTTTGCGAGCTGACTTATCGTCTAGCCAGCGGCCTGGCGTCCCAGCCCCTCGTCCCGCGATACCAGTGTTATCCCCCTTGACTGTGTAGTGCATTGTGTTACTGTTCTGGCACGAAGTTCGCGTACTTGGAGTGTGTGTTTTGGACCGACCCTGTAGAACATGCTGATGACTGTTGACAGATTGTTGCCCCTACGGCAGGCGCTTGTGCTTTGAGCCGGGTCATCTTCGCCAGTATATTTGCTTTCGGGAGGCAGAAGTAGACAGCTTGCCTGTGATGATTGTAGACGAGACGCAGCGATCAGCGATATAGCGAACCAAGTAGCCGATGCGCAGGCAGCCTAGGTCCGTGTCCCGAACGTGTATGTCGACAACCACACAGGGTTTTAAGTGTGCCCCCTCCCCCGATTACGTACGCAACATTCCTCAGGAGATGGATGCTGGTATGCCTTGCAGGGTTTGCATCCAGCCGTCGACTGAGGCAATCGGATACATCCCGTCTCGGCCTGCGCCCAAGAAGCCTCGTCTTGGATGTGGTTGCCTCTTACGTATCCGCAATGGCTCCAGCCAACTACGTCCGCCAACTCAGTGACAGCACCACAAGCCCGCAAAGCAAGCGAGACAAGGTAGCACGGAAGTAAATACATCCGGTGAAAGGCCACAACACCCCCGGTCGGATGGGTGGATGGATGATCGGACTCGAAAAAGATCGGGCGTTGGCGTGGCGTCTGCCACGGGGTGAATCTTGGTGTGGCTCTAGATGTATGTAAGAACGATATAATACCCGCCGTCTTGGACATTCCGCAGCCCAGGCTGCGGGTCAACCTTGTGACACACCTCACATGAAGTCTTCTGGCCAAATACGGTTGGCAAATAGGAGAGCCCTGGACGTTCTAGCAGTGTTTCACAGGCACACACCCCCCATCACGCCACCGGGGGGTCTTCGATGCATGGGCAGGGTCTGAGACCGGGTCTACAGTAGAGCCAGAACATCCAACTGCTTTAAACTGGAGTTATAAGCAAAACAACCACGCTGTCAATTGTTCGCACTTCTAGAGACAGCCCAGAAGGGCCGTAGTATACGTATAGATGTAGAGACTCGATTCCATAACAACATCTCATCAAGCGAAAATGACCTGATTTAATCAGTCGATTACAGTGTTGACGACCCTAGCCAGGCCAGTAGTGCTGCGGCCGGCCCATAATACATATATGCGTACAGTAGAGATCCATAATAACTATGTCTAAATCGTTGTACCAATTTCTCGTCACATGGGACACAAGTGGTAAGAGTCGACAACGGATCCGAATGAACAGAGTGTAAACACTTGGTAAATAGTGAGTCCCTACC